>CM076577.1:1340394974-1340711944 GCA_034641835.2 Pinus albicaulis | reverse complement strand
TCAATCTTGAATTGCTCAAAACCTTAGAGATTCTTAATATTTTTGATTCCATAATGTATCCCAGTCCTGTAAATCCTACGGTTCGACATTAATTGATGTCGTTTTATGCTGTATGATTTTCCAGTGTTAACACCGACCATGGAGAAATAGCTGTGCTCAATCCTTGGACACATGGGCTACTACAGGAAATTCATTCAAGGCTATGCAATGACTACTGCCCCTATGGAAAAATTTCTCAAGAAGGATGTTTCATTCTTTTGGAATGATGAATGCCAAAAGAGCTTCGAACTACTAAAGGAAAAGATGGTCTCAGCACCTATCCTCATCTTTCCGGATTGGGAGAAGGTATTTCATGCTCACGTTGATGCGTCAAGCATTGCTCTCGAGGTTGTCCTTACGCAGCCCAAGGAAGTAGATATTGACCATCCGGTTTCCTTTGCAAGTAGGAAGTTCTCTGCAGCGGAATGCAACTACTCCACCACAGAGCGGGAGGGATTGGCCATGGTTTATGCATTGCAGAAATATCGGCATTACTTGTTAGAAGGTACTTCAAAATGTTCACAGACCATTCAGCTTTAAAGTACCTGGTCAATAAGCCTGTGTTGGGGGGAAAATATGCCGATGGTTACTGCTATTTCAGGAGTATGACTTTGAAATCATAGTCAAGCCGGGCAAGTTGAATGCTAGGCCGGACCAATTGTCCCGGATAGAGAGTGGGAGGAGCCAACCGCCCTGGAAGTCAGATTGCCCGATGCGTAGCTATTTTCTATCAAGGTAGTAGATGCACACTTTGCTGATATCATTCAGTTCTTGACTACTGGGACGACACCTCCAGAGTACTCTGTACAGCAGAAAAAAGAGTTGGTCACCCAAGCAGCAGACTTTACCATCATCGCAGGACACTTATATAAATTGGGGGCAGATGAAGTATTGCGGCGATATGTTTTGGAGCAAGAAAGGCAGGCTATCTTAACCGACGTTCATGACGAAATAGCAGGAGGTCACTACGCTGGGAAGGCAATGGTGTAGAAGATCTTGAGGGCTGGGTTATGGTGGCCAACCCTGCATACTGACGCCCACGACTATTGTAAAGCCTGCGATACGTGCCAACGAATAGGGAGGCCATCCCGTAGAGGTGAAATTTCTCTTCAACCACAAATGGCCCTACAATCATTTGATAAGTGGGCCATCAACTTCATTGGGCCTATCAACCCCCCAGGAAAAAAGACAAGTGAGCGCTACATTATTACGGCCACTGATTATGTAACCAGGTGGGTGGAAGCACATGCAGTAAAGGATTGTATTGCAGATACCACTGTGCAATTTATTTTTGAACAAATTCTGACCAGTTTTGGATGTCCGAAGATTCTCATGAGTGACAGAGGTATGCACTTTGTTAATGAAACAATCTGAGCTTTGACCGAGGAATTCTGAATCCATCATGCGAAGAGCACACCATATTTATTAATAAAATATATGCTTAAACAAATGACAATTTTCGATTTGCGGCAAACGTGAATGAAACCAAAATTTGGCGTTGCAAAAGAATCGCTATCCAAAGATGTTTGGGATATGGGAGTGTGATTTTGGAAACCTGTCCTTTGAGTCCCGAGTCCACTGAAAAATCATCATGTGGCTACATATCTAGGATATTTTTAGGGCGAATGTTAAGGAATGAACTCCGATTATTTGGCATTTGGACTTTGATTTTTATTTAAAATTTAATAGAAATTTATTAAAAGTATAAGTTTAAGTTGTAAATTTTGTAAATATAAATATTTAAAAATATTTAAAAGAATTAAATTTATTTATATATTAAAAGTACATTTTAAATAAAAAATAAATTTATTGCTAAAAATGGTATTACTAAATAAAATTATATTAAATTAAAAATAAATAAAAACGAAAACAAAATACATTTTCTTTTTATTAATTTTAAGCTTAACACTTTGCCACACTAATTAATCCAAAATACCTCTTGCATAAAACTTTTATCACTCTAAAGGTGCAAAATAATGCTGACTAGTTCTAATTGTGATTATCTTGGTGGAGTTGTTCTTGACATCATTATGGGGTATTTGCACGGTGTACACCATGGTTAGTTTTAATGTACAAGAAAAGTGAAAGATAATGTGGCACTCATATTTCTTTTTATCTTAGATATGGTTAATGCCAGATTTACTTTCATGATGTTAATTTTTTGGATGTTGATTTTGTTATATTATTTTGGCATTATGTGTATTGTGCGGTCGTTTTATTGTGTCTGCCCAACTTGAATCCTTTGGATTATTGATCATGTGAGATGAGGGGTGTCTATATGTTTTAAGGTGTTATTTATTTGATCGAATTTTTAACTCTAGTGAGAAATAAGTAAAATATTATTCTAAGGTAATATATTTATATGCTAGTTCAAGCATTAGAGTTAGTGGTTAGTGGGTGTGTAGGAGTTTTCATAAAACCAATAGTATTGGAAATTCCAAGTGCATGTATGAGAGATAAAATGTGGAATCAAATTTGTTTGAATGGGAAACATTAAAGAAAAAATGCAATTGATGCTTTTTTAAGGATTTTTGTGTTTAGGTTAGAATTACCATCATATAATAATTTGAAGATGTAACTTCACGACAAAACAAATATAAAAATCACAAGACCCAATGTTTGAAGAATAGAATTTTGACTGGCAGTTATGACTGCATGGAAGTACGTTTTTGCATGTAGTTTGGGCCTCATAATTGCACTTTTACTTTGTTTTGCATGTGGTTGGGGTGTTAGTTCAGACAAAAATGACTCTGTCTCAGGGATTGATCACATGGGGTGGTTGCTTACCTCCTAAGAGATTTTTAGTCCTTGTAGGATGTTAGTAATTGTTCAATTTGTAGGCCCCATTTCCTTAACTTGAACTTGGAGGTCGGGTCATGTCATAATAACATTCAACTCACGTTTATCCTTGCAAGCTTGTGAATTTGGGTAAATGTGGGAGGAGGCATTAGGGTGGTATCAGAGGGGGTTTCTTTCTCTTTGGGTGATATATGATACCACAAGGTGGTACCATAATGAGGTTGCACCACTCAAACTCGGGGTAGATGTGATTTTTATGCATGCATGTTAGTTGTCGATATGTTTTTTATGCATGCATTTTGATGGTCATTGTTGCAGTCTTGTGTCATCATGATGATGTTAAGATGTTGATATGTTGATGTCAATATATATATATATATATATATATATATATATATATATATATATATATATTATGCTAATTTGGGTTGATTGTGCAAATGGCATAGCCTTCTTTGAACTTCACTAAGCTATGAATTTGATTATGTCTATATTTGGTTTATCTAAAATGACATGTTTGCAAGAAATAGACGATCATAGACCACAAAAAAAATGGTGGATCACAGTTCACGTGACTCTCCTTATAGACCAGATCAGGAGCAAGGAGATGGGTACTCTCCTGATTTAGAAAATACATTAAGAATTCTGAAGGAAGAAACCAGATGTTGCAAGACATATAATGACAAGATACTTGAGTCATAGGAAAGAATTTCCAGAGCTAAGGAAAAGCAAGCAGAGGTTAATGTAGTGATCCTTCAGAGCTTATCATGTTTGGAAAGATAACAAAAACCAAGAATTAGTCATGTACAGGAGGAAAGGACTAATGTGGCATATGGTAGTAGGTATTGATTAAGATACAAGTTGGACACAGATGACAAAGTCAGAGGTGAAAGATGGTTGGATACACCTAACAAGAGAGGTTGTGCTTATGGGTTTTGTTGGCTTAGGGGGGCATAGGTCTAGGTTCTGATATAGTTGCACGAACCAACAAAACCCACTATTACTGGCCCTTTCGACAACAATATACTGTGCAAACTAAAGTTTCACCCGAGGAAATAATAGGGGATGTTAGAACCAGGTTTTTACATCTAGAGGGACTATGGAGTGTGTATTTAGGGTTTATATTCTCTTAAAATTTATTTAGAGCTTCGAAGAGTCAATATGCTAAATATGCAATCATTGTTCAACAATTATACTTAACTATATTGTGCACTGCGCATTTCTAATTTAACATGCTTTCATCATAATAAACCATATTCAAGTCTTCCCCATGCAAATATAGATAAAAACCCTGATCTAGCATAGATAATCATAAAACACAAATAATGCAAACATATAAGTAAAATAATGAGATTTGTCTTTGAAATCTTCTTTTATTAGCTCATATTATCTCAATACAACACTTCTCGCCCTGATCACACAACTGGATCTGTGCACTCAACTATAGACTTTCTAATGTCTTCATGCACTCAGCTGCAGGAGCCTCCCTTTCACAAAAACAAAAATATTTCACACAAACAAACAATACAGACTTAATTCAGATATAACATTACATCCATATACATTTATATTTAAAATTATTTAAATAAATACAATAGTATTTCACATCATTAACACACATTTCAACTTTGTTTTTCACAAAACACTCCTCTTATCAGGGGTTTAAGCATTTCATAGGCTCATAAGAAGCACATATTAGTCATACGCTGCTCAATGGAGATGTTTTCGTGACCATAGATCATTGTTTTTCCATAGCCATGGCCCCCAAGTGGACCAAACTCTAGCCAACACACCATTCAGCAAGAATGTCAAAGAATATCAGAGAGATGTCGACGTGGAAATATTTGTTTCAAATATTTCCCCGGGGATATCATCAACATGAAATGCACTACCCAGTCCCCACTTCAACCAAACTAGTATTTGGACAGCACCGTAAATTCATTTCCCAAAAGGCTTTATGCCCAAAATTCCTGCCACTAAACAGCCCACTAAAAAGCACATCGTCTCTAAAGACATTAGTATAAAAGACTATGGAAAATAGTGCCATAAATATGCTAAATACAAATGCCTAGTCATAACCGTGTCCCTTGACGTCGCTGCTAAGGCCATTACCAAGTCCATGCCCAAAGCAATATCAATGGCTGCCATTATCATAGCAACTCTAGCTATAGAAGGCGGAAGAGAACTATCATCCCGTTGTCAAATGAAATAAGCACAACCCAAAAAACAGAGGAAACCATGTTGACACAACGTGCTGTCAAAGATAAGGTTCTAAAGTTCAGAAAATTACCTCTAAAGATGAGCAGCTGGCAGGTACTATTGCCATCTGACTTGACCATAGCTTTGGTTAAGAATACATTGGGCACGAACCCAGTTCCTTTGCTATCCACAATGTAATATTTTATGGTCCTTCTAGCTATCAGAGAGCTAGAGAATCCATCAACTATGAACCAACCAGTAAGTACAAGGTTGATTAATACCTCTGTCAACCTTGGCACTATGAAGGAGGCAATTTTTAATTCCACACTTCCCTCTGTGCCTTCTCTATTTCCAGCCAAGTACCCTTCAAGAGCTTGTGAAGCCAAGACTACGATTCCTCTAGTTTCTGCATTTTTAGACCTCAGAGATCTTATAAGTAGCTTTGTCCACACATCATGGTGGGCACCATGCGTTGGTATGCAGATGCAAATACGTTCTCCTATGTTAATGAATGGGGCATCGTTATCCTCTAGAAATTTGCATACAACATGGGGCTCGACAGGGGATTTCATAATGGAGTCACCCTCTGTCAATCTCTCCATTCCAGAAGCATCAATATCCACATGCAAGAGGCTGTTGTTGGCCCCATGGCAACCATTCCTCAGGCAAGTTAGACACGGAAGCAGGCACAGGAAATCATACACTTGCTTCAATGTTCTAGGCATCCGATGAGCCAGCATGATTGTAACTTTTCCGACTGTCCAGAATACAATGCATTTGCAGTTGCATTCACATGTCTCTACAGGTACTACTGCATGTTGTAGAGGTAGTAATTGCAGTAGGATAGAGTCTAAAAAATTGGCTTTGCACTTTGTAAAATCCTAGATTGAATAATTTGTTGAAATTTAAGAAAATTCCAGGACAAACACTGAGAGAATAATACTTTCCTTCAAACACAGAGAATAAAAAAAATTTGCTCACTAACAGACAAAGATTGCGTAAAAACACTTTCTATTCCATTAACTGTAAAAACTATTACAAAATTTGTGGTCTTCCTCCTCTGAGGGATAACACTGTGATTGCTACAAAACGCACTGCTTGAGAACACTCCGTCTCTCTTTTAAAATGCACTCTCTATTTTTTTTCACAAGACTTTGTCTATCATCGCACTACACTGCTGTGTGTTTTAAAAAAAAAATACATTAGCTCACGGGCTATATCTTCATATGTGGCGCAGCACATGTTAATTAACATACAACTAACAAATATAAAACAAACCTACGTATAGGCCTGCGGGCCCACTTTACAAATAGCGCATGTAGAAAAGAAAATATAGAAACATATATATTATAAACTATATGGTTTATAATATATATTCATATCCGCATCAAACATATTGTATACCCAAAGGTTGAAATGCTTTGGTTGTGTGACAACAAAACATTATAACGTAACATATAACAAACATAACCTATCCTCCCCCCCAAACTTCAAAACACATTGAAGCATATTGCATAGAAAGTTTGCGTCACACTTTCGCATGACGTCACCTCTCCCAAACTCTGCGCGATCTCAATCTTATTAGCCGAGAGATGGGGCCTGCGGACTCCAAACCATTTATAAAACACATTTTATGAAAAGTTTGCGTAACAAATAGGAGTGCCGGCGTCAGGCCCATTTGTAACGTGAAAAGTTTAGAGCGGATTTAATAATATGATTTTGGGTCCAATTTCTGGGTTGATGATGTAGGCACCAAACCTGCGCGATAAAGCGCGATTGGTCCACATCGCTTGTGAGCTGGCGGTGGGACCACTGCTGCCATGGCCCAACTCAAAACAAAATCTTTAAACAAAAAACCTTCCCGCGTACAAAAAACTCTGTTTCCCAAATCAAAGGACTGTAAGGGTTTTCGAATTGACTGTTCAGCGAAATTAGCAAGCTTCTTTTGACATAATTCATCCAAACAAAAATAGCAAGCGGTTGTAGTGCAGGGCAGTTGAAATTAACATTTCAACACTCCCCCTTAAGTTCAACTGCTGGGTTATCTATCATACCCATGCATTTCCTAAAATATTCGAAGATTTTCTGCCCCAATGGCTTTGTCATTATATCAGCAAATTGCTCCTGAATCCTGCAATGTTTTAAAATAATTTATTCATTGTTCACTAGCTCCCTGATGTAGTGAAACATAGCATCTATGTGCTTTGTTCTTTTGTGAAACACATAATTCTTTTACCTGTTCTTGACATAAACTTCTCAACATTCTCCTCATCCACACTACTTGAAATGCTGCTGCTGTAGCTACCACATACTCTGCCTCTGCTGTAGACAATGCTACAATAGGCTGTTTTTTAGAAGCCCATAAAATAGCTCCTGAACCCATATGAAAAACATAACCGGATGTACTTTTCCGGTCATCTACACTTCTAGCCCAATCACTGTCATTGTATCCAATTAACTAAGAATTTTCTGAGGTAGTATACAAAATACCATACCTTTTTGTTCCTTTCACATACATCAGAATTCTTTTTGGTGCCTGCCAATGTGCTTCTTTTAGCCTCTCCATGAATCTGGAAATTAAACTAACAGCATGCATAATATCAGGCCTAGTTGCAGTCAAATACATAAGGCTGCCAACTATGCTCTTGTACAAACTAGGATCGAAATCCTTGTTGTTGTCCTCTTTGCTGAGTTTCAATCCCATTATTGTGGGTGTTATCGCTGCCTTGCAATCCTGCATGTTAAATCTTTCCAAAACTTCATTTACATATTTAGCTTGAGAAATAAAAATATTATTTTCATTTTTCTCTACTTCTATTCCTAAGAAGTATTTCAGCAAGTCCATATCAGTCATCTCAAATTCATCTTTCATGACCTTTTTAAAATTTTCAATGAGGTAATCATCATTAACTGTGAAGATCACATCATCAACATATAAAACAACAATCAGCTTCTTACCATCTTTCTCCTTGATGTATAATGTGGGTTCTCCTTCACATTTTTCAAATCCATTTTCCAGTAGATAGGAATCTATCCTACTGTACCATGCTCTTGGTGCTTGTTTCAGCCCATAAAAAGCTTTCTTCAATCTACAAACTTTGTGTTCTTGGTACTTTTTGTCATAGCCTGGAGGTTGTTCAACATAAACCTCTTCCATTAAAACTCCATTTAGGAAAGCTGATTTTACATCCATTTGGTAAACTTTCCATTTCTGTTGTGCTGCTATAGACAACACTGCTCTCACTGTTTCCATTCTTGCAACCGGTGCAAATGTTTCCTCATAATCTCTTCCATGTTTCTACTTATATCCTTTGACAACAAGTCTGGCCTTCTGCCTTTCAATCTTACCTTCAGCATTGCTTTTGGTCTTGTAGACCCATTTTACTCCAATGACTTCCTTACCTTTTGGAAGTTCAACCAAATCCCATGTTTTATTTCTCTCTATGGAATTAATTTCTTCATCCATAGCATCTATCCATTGCGTATCTTTTATAGCTTCTTCAAAATGAATAGGATCATCAACATGAAAATATAAAGCAAATAAAGAGTTCATACCTTCATTTGCTGCCTCTTGCTCATAAATATCATTCGAATTTCTGAATCTTGTTCCTCTTTCATTTGGTGTACATGTGCTTGAATAAGCACTCAAATCTGCTCCTTGTGGTGTGCTTGGAGAAGCACTCTCATTAATTCTCAAGGGTGTTCTTACTACAGCTTGTGGTGTCCCTTGCTGTCCTTGTGTTGGTGGAGGCAGTGGTGCTAATGATGGATGTATTTCAGCCATATCATCCTCATTTTCATCATGAGAAAAACAACTCTTTACATTGATTGTTTTCTCAATGCTTCCATCCCAAGCTTCTTCTTCAATGAACTGAACATCTCTACTCACTGCAAATTTCTTGGTGGATGGGTTATACAACCTGTAAGATTTGGATTCCTCACTGTATCCAATAAAAATACATTTCTCCCCCTTTTTCTCCAACTTCTTCCTTAGCTGATCTGGAATGTGTGCATAAGCCACACAACCAAAAACTTTCATGTGGGTGACACCTTGTTTTATCCCACTCAATGTTTCTTCTGGAACTTTATTCATCACTGCTTTTGTTGGGCATCTATTTAGTACATATGCTGCACAATTTACAGCTTTAGCCCAATAATCATTTGGCAAATTTTTTTCCTTCATCATACTCCTTACCATATCCATGATTGTTCTATTCTTCCTTTCAGCAACTCCATTTTGCTACGGTGTATACCTTGCTGTAAATTTCTTGTGTATACCATTTTCTCTGCATAAACGCAGAAATTATTTTGAGATGTACTCACCTCCTCTATCAGTCCTTAAGACCTTGATATGTTGCCCACTTTGGTTCTCAACAAGTGCTTTAAAATTGCAGAAAGTTTCAAACACTTCACTTTTATATTTCAAAAAATAAACCCACGTTTTCCTTGTGAAATCACCAATAAAAGTAAGCATATAATGGCTGCTTGCAAGTGATGGTATTTTCATTGGTCTACACAAATCTGAATGGACAATTTCTAAGGGTGTGTTTTCCCTTATGCTTTTCCCTGATGGAAAACTTTATCTGTGTTGTTTACCCAAGATACAACCTTCACATAGGCTATCTGGTTTCTCAATCAATGGTAATCCTCTTACCATTCCTTTTCTATGTAACAAATTAAGACCTCCAAAATTGAGATGTCCAGATCTCAAATGCCATAACCAATTATCATCTTTTGCTTCTCTTTGGAAAGCCTCTTGTGTCACTGCTGCCATTTCTTCTCCATTCTTCAAATCTACCCTCATCCTGAGAGAGAACATTCTGTTCCTTGTCATCCTTATTTCAGCAATACATTGTTTACTTGGTGGTTTATCCATGATGGTGCATACATCATCTTCAAAGAAAACATTGTAGCCATTTTGAATGAGCTGCCCAATGCTTAACAATTACATTTCATACCTGGTACATAATATACATCAGATATGCTCTTCTTTTCTCCTTTCTTTGTCAAGACATTCACTATGCCTTTTCTTGTGACAGAAACCTTATTGTATGTTCCCAATGTGACTTGAAATTTCACATTTTCATCTAACATAGAAATCATAGCAATGTTTCATGTCATATGGTTGCTACATCCTGAATCTAGAAACCATAAATCTTCACTCTTTTCCTCAGCCATATTACATGCTAAATTTTTTTTTATCTTGATTGATATTTTCTCTAGTAAAATTTCCACTGGGTCTATTACCCATGTCATTCTACTTCTTCCTACATTCATTTGCATAATGCCCATATTTTTTACAATAATGACACTACACATTGAATTTGTCATACCTTTGTCCATGAGCATGTTGTTGTCCACCTTGCTGGCTGCTGCTTTGGCCTTGGTTCTGATTTTGATTGCTACCCCTTCCTTGAGTATTTGCAAGGCTATTTCTTCCTCCTCTGTTTTGGCTTCTGCCTCTACTTTTTCCTCTGTTATTTCCTCTTCCTTGACCTCTTCCTCTTCCAAAGGAAATTTGGGTCTTGAAGGCATGCTCCAAAGATGAGTTTTCATTTCTACCCAATCTCTGTTCATGTGTCATCAGTGATGCATGAAGTTCATCAACTGAAAAATTTGAGAGATCCTTTGTCTCTTCTATGGTTGTGACTATAACATCAAACCTTGAGGGTAAGCTCCTCAAAAATATCTCCACAATCCTTCTTTCTTCAAGTGTCTCTCCATGAGACCTTATCTGTGTGACCATTCCAATCACATGTGTGAAGAATGAGTCTATGTTATCAGACTCTTTCATGCAGAGAGTTTCAAAATCTCTCCTCAACAATTGTAGTTTTGTTGTCTTCACTTTCTTCATACTTTGATAAGTTGTCTTGGGAGTATCCCATGCTTCCTTGGACCTCTTACCTGCTGCTATCCTTGGAAACACACTCTCATGCACTGCTTGATAGAGAAAGAAGAGGGCTTTTGAGTCCTTCTTCTTATTACTCTTCAAAAAATCCCTTTCTGCCTGTGTCAAGGCATTAAACTCATTTTCATCTACTAGTTCTTCAAAATCATCTTCAACAAGCTCCCATAAGTCTTGAGAGGCAAACAGGGCTCTCATGGTGATTTCCCAATAATCATAGTTCTTCCCATTGAACTGTGGGGGCTGAGTATTTCCAATACTCATGCTTGTGCTAGCTCCTGCCATGCCTAGCACTCTGAACTATGCTTTAAATCTTGACTGTGATTTTTAAGTAAACTGACTGTCTTCAAACAGTAACACAAACTCTGTTTTGAGAAATACCTTGGATTTTAGCTGAGCCTTCACGCTACTAGAGAAACTACTGCAACAAAAAATCCTTCCATCAGCTTCTTTGACACCTTCAAAGAGCCTAGACTAGCTCTGATACCATGTTGAAATTTATGAAAATTCCAGAACAAACACTGAGAGAATAATACTCTCCTTCAAACATAGAGAATAAAAAAAAATTGCTCACTGATAGACAGAGATTGCATAAAAAAAATTTCTATTCCATTAATTGTAAAAACTATTACAAAATTTTTGGTCTTCCTCCTCTGAGGGATAACACTATGACTGCTACAAAACGCAGTGCTTGAGAACACTCTGTCTCTCTTTTAAAAATGCACTCTCTATTCTTTTTCACAAGACTTTGTCTATCTTCGCACTACACTGCTGTGTGTTTTAAAAAAAAAAATACATTAGCTCATGGGCTATATCTTCATATGTGGCACAGCACATGTTAATTAACATACAACTCACAAATATAAAACAAACCTACGTATAGGCCTGCGGGCCCACTTTACAAATAGCGCATATAAAAAAAACTATAGAAACCTATATATTATAAACTATATGGTTTATAATATATATTCATATCCGCATCAAACATATTGTATTCCCAAGGGTTGAAATGCTTTGGTCGCACGATAACAAAACATTATAACGTAACATATAACAAACATAACCTATCCTTCCGCCCGGACTTCAAAACACATTGAACCATATTGCATAAAAAGTTCGCGTCACACTTTTGCATGACGTCACCTCTCCCAAACTCTGCGTGATCGCAATCTTATTGGTCGAGAGATGGGGCCCGCGAACTCCAAACCATTTATAAACCAAATTTTATGAAAAGTTTGCATAACAAATGGGGGTGCTGACGTCAGGCCCATTTGTAATGCGAAAAGTTTAGAGCGGATTTAATAATATGATTTCGGGTCTAATTTCTGGGTTGATGATGTAGGCACCAAACCTGCGCGATAAAGCGCAATTGGTCCACGTCGCTTGTGAGCTAGCAGTGGGACCACTGCTGCCATGGCCCAACTCAAAACAAAATCTTTAAACAAAAAACTTTCCCGCATACCAAAAACTCTGTTTCCCAAATCAAAGGACTGTAAGGGTTTTTTAATTGACTTTTCAGCAAAATTAGCAAGCGGATTTTGACAGAATTCATCCAAACAAAAATAGCAAGCGGCTGTAGTGCAGGGCAATTGAAATTAACATTTCAACAAAATTGGGTGTGTCGTTTGACAACATTACAACATAAGCATTAGAGAGATAATCCCAGTCCCCGCATGTTGTTAGTCCATTTCCATTAATCTCATTCATGTCTATGAGTTTAGAACCTAGAAGGGTCAGGACATCCCTAGCTCCCATCTCTAGATTGAACCTTCCTCTTATCAGGCTTGTAACAACAGCCGCTAAATTACCTGCACATGTAAGGCCTAGAGCAGGAAAATTAACAGATCCAGTTACACCTTCACTAATGTCAAATTGTGCTAAAAAACAGACCATGCCAACCAGCAGAAAAACTGTACAAACAACAATTGCACGCTGCCTTGACTTTGTTGCCCATTGTTGAATAACCCCATTTCTAAATCCAATAGAAAGAAAGCCTGAGCAAAGTGCGATAAACAATTTTTTTTATAATTTCTCTGGATCTATGTTGTGCCACAAACATTTACCCAACAATATTGTGCTTGCAAACATTTAAAGAGCACATCCCATATAATGAATTTGGCTTCACATTAGAGATTTTAGAACATCTGATACCATTCTTTCACTTTCACTTTAAAATTATTGAGCCTTCACTTTCATTGTTTCTCCTCGATCCTTTCACCTTAGCCATTTTCGTTTTCTTTTTACAACGATGTGTTACTTAGGGTTCAAGATAACCTTATCAATGAAGTGTCAATATCTAACTCCATCCTTCTACTTAACCTTATGAATAAAGTCCCGGCCTCTAAATCCATTCTTCTACTTATTAGTCCTTTCCTTCGGCATGTAGGGACTCTAGCAATCGATAGCGTTGACTGACCATTAACCAGTGCTTTGACCGTAAATTTTATTGTCTTACTAAAATTTAACCAAAGTTTTAAACTGGCAATTTGGTTCCCCACAATTTTAACCAAAGTTTTAACTTCCACCTCTTATTGCAGCATTCACAGCCTTCACGTCATTTTAGCCATATAAACCAATATCTTAGCCAATGTTTGAAAAAGGGTATAGTTTATTTTATGCAAAGTCTTTTTAAACCAAAAATACACCTCCTTGACCACATCTGCCATTACTTCAACTTCAACACCTTCCCCCACTTGCCATGTGCCATCACTGAAAAGCCTTCACCCACCTACTAGTATAATGATTCAACACCTCTACCACCACTTTGCCCACCTGCCAATATAAAGATTCAACTCCTTCGCTCACCTCCTAGTATAACGACCTTATTGGGATGTTGCCTGAGTCGTCCTTCAAAGCTCGCCAAGCCTCTGGTTGTTTTTATTGGATTGTTTCTTGTGTTATTGTCTGAGTCGCCGTTCAGCCCCTTCAAAGCTGGCTGCCTCAGTGTTGTTTTTATCGGGTTGTTTGCTGTGTCATTGTCTGAGTCGCCGTTCAGCCCTTCAAAGCTGGCTGTTGAGCCCCTTCAAAGCTAGTCCCACCTCATGGTTGTTTTCACTTTCTTGGTGAAGGGGTTGCACCATGAAACCTTCACATTAACATATGATTATGCACTAAAGTGAAAGTATTTTTAGCTGCTGAGATATCTATTCAGCTGCAAGGATATCTATTTGAATTTCATATCAATTCAACTGCAGAGACGAGAAAGGATATATATTCAGTTGCAGAGCAAGACCTGTTTCAAATGACCTGTTGGTAAGAAAGATAAGAAATATTTTCAAAGGATTTAGAAATCTCCTTGTCATATTATTGCATAATTTCAATTTAAAATAAAAAACATCACTTGTTTCCTTTAAAGAAATGTACAGAAATGTAATCTGTTACAGTTGCTATAGTTACAGTCACACAATAGATATAAATATTTCAGTGTCTGTTATAACTTTACACTAGCCGCTCTTAGCTTTCATAGTAGCTTTAAAGCCCAGCTAATTTTTATGGTGGTTCGATTAATCCTTGTAATAAAACTTTCTTATATTCTATTTTTGGGCTTGCAGATATTCTGTGTTATTATTGTAGGTGAAAATAAATATAAGTCTTTTGCACAATCCTTCCAGAAACAATAATGCGACAGCTAGTTGCAGCATATTTTTTATAAGGTTTTTCCATGTCCACCGTGTGAGTGTCTTATCTACATCGCATCTGGTTCAACTCTTTTACTTCCCGCGGATAGATACAGAAACCAACACAGTGAAACTTATATACATACCCTATGGTTCAAATCTTTTGCTTCTTGTCGATAGATACAAAAACCAACACAGTGAAAGGTATTTTCAAATTTTAAATTTCAGCAATTATATTATGTCTCGCAAAAAAGTTAGAACAAAAATAAAGCAAAAACCGAAATTATTTCCAAATTTCAATTATTCTATATCAGTGTAGAATAAGAGCATTCAAATTTCAGCAAAATTTCAATTATTATTCTGTATAAGTGTTAAGTGTAGAATAAGAGCATTCAAATTTCAGCAATTTTTCAATGTATGGTAAAATTTCAGTTATTCTATATCAGTGTAGAATACGAGTAGAATACGAGCAAAAGAGTAAAAATAGAAACCAACATGCAAAAACAGAAATTATTTCCAAATTTCAATTATTTTCAAATTTCAATTATTTTATATCATTGTAGTAAAAGAAAAAGAGTAAAAGTAGAAACCGTTTTCTTAACATCATGTTCCACATTAAGCAACTTGAAAATTCCAATCCATGTCTTTACTGAATAAATAATAAATAAAATTATATTTTATATTTTAGTTGCGAGATGAAACCACATTAGTGCCGCTATTATCAAATTAATATAAAATTTAGAGAAGGATTTATTAAATTAATTGCAATTAAATCACAAACATGGCATTTAAAAATCAAAGATCAAACAGAAGTCATTTCATGGAGAAAATTTGGCAGACACTGAAAAAAAAAGCTATTTTCACTTTAATACGCACAATGTTCTTTTGGGTATCGATATAGCCAGCCTAATGGCTATAGAGACAAGAGTGACGAATGAAAATGTAATAAAATTACTGGCTGACAAAGTACCTAAATAGTAAACATGTTCAAATTGTACACGTAAAAATTCAACTAAACATGTATCAAAGGATTGGAGGAAAAATCACATCTGTTTTTCAGGTTCCTTCAACGTAATATATGGGAACTGTTGTTTCACATTGCAACTCATATCACTTGGCCATTGTTTTAAATTTTGTCGATGGTTATATTTCTTGCGCGGAACTCCTCGTGGCCTCCAAATGAAGATAGATGGTCAATGACAACTCGTTGTATTTCTTCAGCCGCAGAGAAAGCGTTCAGGGCCTTTACAAATTCGGTGATCTTCTGTTGTTGTTCAGTGATCCTGTGTTGTTGTGGTTGTTATTATCTTTTGTTCACTTGAAATTTTGAGAGACACTTACGGTTTCAGATAATAATGGGAGAAGTTGTTTCCAAAACTTGTGGATTTTTTTAATGCACTGCTAATATGTCTACAGAACTTCAAAATTTCGATCCCCAACTTTACATAAACATACTTAAAATTCACAATAAAAATAGTAAAGAGTAGGTTACTTAAGTTCAAAATTCATGATAAAAATAGGTAGAGAGTAGGCTACTTTATAGTAAAGACAGAGAAAGTAATCCAGTTTCCAACAATTTTACGATTTTATTATTTAAAGCATGTACAATGTTGGATTTCACCATTTATATCTCCCATTTTCTGCAGAGATTTCTATTTTATTTTTTGTCGTTTGTTGCCCTAAGAGCAGGCAAAAACCAGGCAAATTTTCGCTGGGCTGAGTTTCCTTAATAGTGAAGAACTCAATACTCCTGCATTTGATGGATAATGCACATGGGAATTAGAGTCACGATTATAATTTCTGTGGAGCTAAAGTGTAACCGATTATGATTCGAATGGTTTCTCGGGAGTAAAGATGTAACTACACTTCAAGGGACTTGGCAAGCATGCATAGAGATATTAGGTAAGTGTGGGAAAGTGGCCAGAAAATGGAGGCACTCTCGTGTGCTTCTACATGTGTTGCATTGTTTGATTATTTTAATTGTTTACATGTGTTGCATTGTATGATTATTCTAATTGTTTACTAGTTTTATTGTTAGAAATTAATGGAGATTAGGTGGTATTTGGTTACGTAGTTGTGATTTTGCATTTTATTAGACATTCAGTGCCTATTATTTAGGAATCTGTTTTACCTAATGTATCTATTTAATTATCGGTGCTTAATGAAAAACTCCAAGCGGGTGCATTTGCTTGTGGGAGCTCCTGGTGATCTGCACCTGTGAGCTCCTGTGTTGTTTGCCCAACTTCATGTCTTCTGCAATTGTTGACATGGTATCAAAGCTCAGAGAGCTGAGAGAAGTTGTGCGTGAGGCGGGCCGTGAAGGCGAATTTCGTGGCTCGCTGGAGAGGAGTTGCGATCTCTATTGGCTGTACTACGTGAGGCAGGCCGTGAAGGCGTTTTTCAAGGCCGTGAAGGCAATTTTATGTGTGTGATCGTCTAGGAGAAGATTTTTTTGCTCTGCCGTGAGTGGCCGGTGCGTGAGGTAGGCCACTGAATGTAGAAATTGATCATCCATATAAAAAGGCCGCAGCCATTATTGCAAACATCTGGTCTTGGTGTAACATCTAATCGAATTCATATCTTGGTGTAACAGGATCAACAGCAACCGCTGTGTAGGAACCTCTGCATGCTCCCCAGTTCATTACTCACTGACTCTGCAAGACAGAAAAGTAAGGCGGCCGACCCATCGAGAAGCCTGTTAGATGCAGATGTTGTTCGAGCTGTGGGCGTTTATCTCCATTCGGCTGACGACGAGAAAACAAATTGATCGTTGTTGAAATTGCATTGAGAAGGTTACACTGTGGAAGAAGCCTTTCTCCACCAGTGCCTGGGTTAAGGTAAGCATTTGTTTTTGGCCTGAAGTCGTGCGTTGTAAAAAGATTTCCCCGTGGCCCTCTTTTATATATACATACGGGGCGCGATTTCTCTTGGGTTTTGACTCCAGACTTGGACCGTTATATATATATATATATAAAGTCTCAGCAAATATAATTTATTTGTTGCTGATCTTCAAGGAATTTCCATGCCCCTTCCAAGGCCGATAGTGGAATTGGGGTCTTCACAACATCAGACTTTGCTTTGAAGTAACTTCTATAGGAATTATATCTGTTGTGCAATTCGGTCCTTTTTGTGTGTGTAGCTCGTCTCTTTATAGTCGCTGGCGACCATGCCCATCTCCGGAAAGCTCTTGTTCACTTCTTTCAGGGTTGATCTAGTGGCCCCAAATACATTTCATTGAAGGTCAGCTTGACATCCCATTGGCCCCCATTCAGCTGGTATTGGCTGTTGCATCGGTAGTTGAAAACATACTGCTACTTTATTTAATTTGAATTCTCAACTGTAACTCATAATTTGTATTTCACAACTGTTGTAATTCACAACCATATTCAATTTGTTGTGATAATCGAGGGTTGTTCCTTTTAAGTTGCTAAGGTAGTCTATTTTTTTTTTTTCCAAGAAGAATGCTCAGATGGCAGATTACTTAACTGAAAGCAGCAAATTGGATGGTTCCAATTACACAAATTGGAAATTTAAACTTCAGACTTTGCTTGAGGGACAGAATACCTGTAGCATTGTCATCGAAGATGAAGTTAAACTGATTATTGCAAATGGTGGAACGAATGCAACAATTCAAGAGTGGGAGAAAAAGGAGCTGAAGGCAAAAGTGCTACTCAAAATGTCAGTTAAAGATTGCATCATCCCTCATATTCGGGATTGCAAGACAACAAATGACATCTGGACAACTCTTAAAGACATGTATGAAATAAAAAACACCAGTCGAACCTTGTTCTTCAGGAATAAGATCCTCTTAATCAAGATGGAGTAGAATGAGTCTGTTTCGTCATTCTTATCCCAGATAAAGGAGGTTAAAGATAAACTATCTGATATTATTCAAACCGTGGCAAATGATGATCTGGTGACAATTACCATGAACGACATGATGGATGACTATCAGATGTTTATAATTGGATTGAATGCAAAAGAAAAGCCTCCATGTTTTGAAGAGCTTACTGGGATATTTCTACAAGAAGAGGAAAGGAGGTTGTCTCTCAAACCTCAAGATCTAGATCTTGCATTGATAACAAAGTTCAAGCCAAAAGGGAGAGCAATGGCTGATCAGAGGAGGGGAAACACATCAAAAAGGACACCACAAGGTATGACCTCGCATAAAAATGACTCTGCTCTTAAATTCTTTTATTGTTGTAAGATAGGCCATATTGCTAATTTTTGTCGTAAGAAGAAGGCAAATCAAGAGAGGTACAAGCAGAGAAGACATGCAGGTCATTTGGCGGATGCAGATGCAGATGCAGACACAGATCAGAATCTGGATGTTAGATTTTTTATGGCTGAGGTTGACATGTCTACTGAGGAGGATGAATCAGATATTTGGTTCATGGATTCTGGAGCCTCCTTGCATATGTCAGGTAAAAAGTAATGGTTCAAAAATTTTAAAGAATCCAACTCTGGAGTAAAAGTCTATCTTGGAGATAATAGAGGGTATGAGATCAAGGGACATGGAGGTGTCCTTGTTACTCTGCCTGATGGTAAGATCAGGAATATATTTGATGTGTGGTATGTTCCTGGCATTAAGAAGAACCTGATTTCTATGTCAAAGATTATAGATCAGGACCTTAAAGTAGAATTTTTTAAATCTCATTGCATTATCAAAGATTTGTTGGATCAGATGAAGCCCATTTCTACAGGTATTCGCATAGGGGGACTCTACAAACTAGATGTGAAGAGTACGCCTCAGCAAGCCTTGATGTCGTCGGATAAGTCTGCTGAAAATTTGTGGCATCAACGACTTGGGCATATCAATTTCAGTGATCTCCTTCTGTTGCAGAACAAAGGTATGGTAGATGGTCTTCCTATTTTGAAAAAGTTGCATATTGATTGTGAGGCATGTGCATTCGGTAAATAGCATAGAGATGAATTTCCTGCCATTAAAGATAGAAAACAGAGGGATATACTCGAACTTGTACACACTGACTTATGTGGCCCGATGCAGACAAGGTCATTGGGGGGGCCTATTATTTTTTAATCTTTGTTGATGAATGTACAAGATTCACATTGGTGTATTTTCCTAAACAAAAAAGTCATGCTTTTGAATATTTCAAACAATTCAGAAACATGATTGAGAAGTAAACAGGAAAGTTCATCAGGATCCTTCGATCAGATCAAGGGGGAGAATTCAAGAAAGGAGTCTTCATCAAATACTGCAACAAGCATGGGATACAACAGCAGTTTATAACACCTTACACTCCTCAGCAGAATGGAGTTACTGAGAGGAAAAAAAAACACTGGTGGAGTGTGCTCGCAGTATGTTGAAAGGTAAGAATCTAACCAATGGTTTTTGGACAGAAGCTGTTAATACTACAGTGTATTTAAAGAATAGGAGTCCTACTAAAAGTCTTGAGTATAAAACTCCTTTTGAAGCATTTTTTGGCTTCAAGCCTACAGTAAGTCATCTTAGAGTATTTGGCTATAAAGCTTTTGCACATGTTCCCAAAGAGAACAAGAAGAAGTTAGATTCAAAGGCCATTAAATGCACTTTCATTGGATACTGCAGTGAGTATAGGACTTATAAATTGTTTGACCCTGCTACTCATAAGGTGTTTGTTAGTAGAGATGTATTATTCCATGAACAGATTGATTATGCAACCCCTGTCCAAAACAATGAAGAATGGCATGTACCCTTACTTTCAGAAGAGGATAGTGAAATAGGAATCAGTCAGCTACAGGAACAGAAGCAGGAACAACAACAAGAACAGCAGTAGGATAATGTGGAGTTTAGTCCACAAAGAGAAGAAAGAAGCAGAATAATTGAGCCCCCACCACTCAGAAGATCAAGCATGCCAAAATAACTACCAGCTCGATATAGGGATTGTGCGCTTATGACTGGTATGTTAAACATTGCAGAACCTTCTAATTTTTATGAAGCTAGTAAAAGTCTTGAATGGAAGAAAGCAATGAATGAGGAATATGAATCTATCATTAAGAACAATACTTGGGATCTAGTAAAACTTCCTGATGATAAACAACCCATAGGTTGCAAATGGTTATTTAAGTTGAAATTTAGAGCAGATGGGTCTATTGATAGACATAAAGCAAGGTTGGTGGCAAAGGGATATTCCCAGATAGAAGGTATTGATTTTGAGGAGACATTTGCCCCTGTTGCAAAATTAAATACTATCAGAATGATAATTGCTTTAGCCACTAAACATCATTGGAAAATACATCAATTAGATGTTAAATCTTCTTTCTTAAATGGTGATTTAAAAGAATAAGTATACTTAGTACAGCCTAAAGGGTTTGTTAAGAAGGGAGAAGAACATCTAGTATGTAGACTAAAGAAAACTTTATATGGTTTAAAGCAGGCACCTAGATCCTAGTATGAAAAAATTGATTCTTTTTTCCTCGTGAATGGTTATGAAAGGAGCAAAAATGATCCCAATTTATATACCATGTTTAATAGTGAAGGACAGATAGTGGTGATTTATTTATATGTAGATGATCTGATAATAACAGGAAGTGCAAACAATCTCATTGAAGAAATCAAGCAGCAATTATCACAAAAATTTGAGATGAAGGACCTTGGAGAAATGCAATACTGTTTGGGTCTAGAAGTTTGGAGAGATTTAAGCCAAACTTTCTTGTCCCAGGGTAAGTATGCAAAGAGTCTGTTGTCCAGGTTTAAGATGGATGAGTGTAAGCCTTCATGTGTACCTTTATAGAAGAATAACAAACTTCAGGTGGATGATGGTTCGAAATATGCAGATGCAACATTGTACAGACAATTGGTTGGTAGTCTTATTTATTTGACTACAACAAGACCAGACTTAGCTTATGCAGTGAGTGTTTTGAGTCAGTTTATGACTCAACCCTATGACAGTGATTGGAGTGCGGCGAGAGGAGTATTAAGGTATCTGCAAGGAACATCAGACTTCGGTATTTTGTATTCTAACTCATTTGATGTTAAGTTGACAGGGTATACAGACTCTGATTTGGCGGGAATTTAGATGACAGAAGATCAATTACAGGTTATGCCTTCAACATTGGTTCCGGGGTCATCTCTTGGTGCAGCAAGAAGTAGCATACTGTTGCTTTATCCTCAGCAGAAGCAGAATATCAAGCCATGTGTGCAGCGACGTGTGAGGCAGTTTGGTTGCGTAGACTTCTCCAAGATGCAGGGGAAGAACAGACAGAAGCTACGATCATCAATTGCAATAATCAGAGTTCCATCAAACTGGCTTACAATCCCGTGTTTCATAAAAACACTAAGCACATCAACACTAAATTTCATTTTGTTAGGGAGAAAATGCAGTCCAAAGAGATTTCTGTAGAGTATTGTAATTCTTGTGATAATATGGCTGATATATTCACTAAGCCACTAGGAAGACTGAAGTTTGATTTGTTTACGGATATATTAGGTGTGTTTAAAAATCCCTTTCTCCATTAAGGGGGAGTGTTAGAAATTAATGGAGATTAGGTGGTATTTGGTTATGTAGTTGTGATTTTGCATTTTATTAGACATTCAGTTCCTATTATTTAGGAATCTGTTTTACCTAATGTATCTATTTAATTATTGGTGCTTAATGAGAAACTCCAAGTGGGTGCATTTGCTTGTGGGAGCTCCTGGCGATCTGCACCTGTGAGCTCTTGTGTTGTTTGCCCAACTTCATGTCTTCTGCAATTGTTGACATTTATGGTATTAAATTATTAAGTTTATTAGCCTTATTGTATTAAATTAGTAAAGTTCCAGGGACTTGGCATACATGCATAGAGATATTATGTCAGTGTGGGCAAGTGGCCAACAAACGGAGGCACTCTCGTGTGCTTCTGCATGGGTCGATGCAACACATTAAACTGGGTGAAACTGGGTAAACTGCTGTTTGATTATTCTAATTTTTTAACAACTTTATTTATTAAATTAGTAAGTTTATCAATTTTATTTATTAAATTATCTTTATATATTAAATTAATAAATTTATCAGTTTTATTTATTAAATTAAATTAGTAAATTTATCTAACAACTTTATTTATTAAATAAACAAGTTTATCAGTTTTATTTATTAAATTAGTAAATTTATCAACTTTATTGTATTAAATTTAGTAAGTGACTTCCAATGTTGTTAATTATTACCAAATTCCCATATAGCCCAGGCTTCCAACAATGTTATATTTGAGAACTCTAGTAGGGACTCCAGCTGCCTGTTGCTCTTGTTCTCAAAGTGAAAGAGAAGTCTTTCCCCATTTAATTTTTTCCTTTGTTTTCATCAAATCTTAAACCCTTTTTCTTTTTCCCTTCGTGTTTTATTTTTCCTTCCTTTACATACTTTTTTTCCCTAACTATTTTAATTTTCTTTCTCTTACATACTATTTTTAGTTTTATTTTTTTTCTTTATCAATTTTTTTTTTTAACAGTAACGGTTATAATTTATTTATAGTTAAAAACTGGTTGGGTCGGGGCTGAATCAACCATAATTATAGAGCTTCTAGCCAGCGTTCTATGACATGAGATCCTTCACTACAAATTCAGGGAATAAAGATTTGAAAAGGGGTTTCATCATTTTTGCTGAAAGATCCTTGCGAGAGGAGGCGACCTTTGTTTGCGTTGGTGTCTGCTTCCTTGTTCGAACCTCTGAGGATGTCGAAAAATTGGTATGAGGAGAAGTCTAACAGCATGTACTTCAGCCTTCGAAGACTCTTATTTAGAACTGGATTGTTGAACTGGTCCTCTGAATTTAACATCTTTATCAAAATTTCTAATTCGTCGAAAGCTTGAAATTCTCTGATACCTTTCTCACGAGCAATTTTGCATGCTTTTACCAGACCAAGTATTTCTGCCTAATTATTTGTTCTTTTCCCAAGACCCCAGCCGAAGTTGTCTCTTCTTATACCATCGAAGGAGTAGAGCACAACCCTAGCACCCACAGTCCCTGGATTTCCTTTGGAGGCACCGTCGAAGAAGATTGTTGCTTTACCCTGCTTCCTTCACCATGCTTGAAATATTTCGTCTGAATCCCGTAAGCATCATCTTCGATTGGTAAAGGGGCTAGCTGTGGTTTGTTTTCTATCCCGATAAACAAAGTTTCCCATCCAATTCTTTTCTTCAGGGAGGAGTGATATTTCAGGTTTATGAGAGTGTTGAGTTGTTGTCTCAAGAAGGAGAGCTTTGGCTTTGGCTACCACCGTCGAAGGGGACCAAGAAGTGCTATTGAAAATCTACTCGTTTCTTGCAATCCATATTTTCTAGCAGGCGTATTTGGGGATGGTATGCCATACTCAGAACCATAGATACATGTTGGAAATTGCATGAGGATATCTCACCTTCCAAGTGGAAAAAATATCAAACACAGAGATCTGGGTTGGAGTTGAGACATTGAGACCATGAAGGATAAAATTCCACACATATTTGGCAAACGTGTAGTCCACAAAGAGACGATCCATAATTTCAAGAAAATTTCTTCAAAGCGTGCATTTGTGAGGTCCGAGAATACTTCTTTTTATCAAATTTCCCCCTGTCAATATCTTCTTATGCATTAGAACCCATAAGAAGAAATTAATTTTGGGGAGACTGAAGGAATCCCAAACCTGTTTCTAAAAGCTAGCAGGTTGATTCGCCTCTCTATGAGATTGCAAATACAGAAATCCATGCGCAACAGTGTATGTTCTAGTGTTTCCCCAGCCCCAAGAATATGAAGCCTTCTTGTGGACTGGAGTTGAGTCAGATATCTCCTCTTTGAGCATGTTCTTTTGGGATTGCATATGGTCAGGGATTCTAGGAAAGGCCCAGGAATGCCAATTTCCTATCTCATCCCATGCGCTGAGAAAGCCACTCACGAATCCATTTTATATCTTTAGAATTGGCAAGGGACGAGTGTCCCATTATGTTGTCTTGTCAAAGCAACAACAAAAATTCCATTTCCAGGAAGGATGTAGAGGTTTTTTTGGAAGAAATCTATTCCTCTCCGGCAAAGATTCTAGATCAACGAGCCTTTCATAGTGTTTTCGACCTGCAGATTTCTCAAAGGAGCTCCTTTGACATACTTCTTTTTTAGAATTTGACTCACCAGATGTTTTGGATCTGCATATAGCTTCCATAGAATTTTGCAGCCCAAGGAAATGTTTGCGTGTGTGGGATCTCTGATCTAGAGGCCGCCTTCCGAAATTGGACGTTTTACCATTTCCCAATCGACTAAATGGAACTTCTTCTGGTTTCCTTTCCCTCCACACCAAAGTAATTCTCGGATTAGCTTTGTAACCTGCTCAGTGGTAGACTTAGAAGCCAGTATAAAGGAGGCTTAATAAATAGGCAAGGTTGAGCACACAGATTTGATGAGTATTATTTTTCCACCATTGGTGAGCCAATGGCCTCCCCAATAGGTGATTTTAGATTTGATTTTTCATATGAATTCAACCCAAAAAAGCCCAAGGTATTTGATTTTGTCCCAATTGGCATATCCAGTGAAGCCCAGGTGCTGTGTGATTCTGTGGATGGTTTGTTGGTCAACATTCAACCCATACACTGCACTCTTCCTATCATTGATGAGAGCACCAGAGATGTTACAGAATCTGTGGAGAATTAATTTGAAGGCATTTGCGATGCTTATGGAGACTCCGCCTAACAGGAGAGAATCGTCTGCAAAGAGAGTGTTAGGTCTCTGTAATAAGCAAGATTGGCAAAAGTCCGATCACAGAGTTAACATCATTTCAACCAACTTTGGGATTCTAGGATCTAGCCCTCCTGAATCCGGAGAGGGATCTCTCCAATATGTACAAAGATGGATTTTTCTTTGAAGTTTAGGGTAATGATATTAGGCTAGTTATGAAGACCAAGGGTTTGTTTGGTTTTTTGGATGGTTGAACATAGTTTCTTTCTGAGGCGGAAAGATCTATATGCAAATAGGTTCAAAAGTGAGAATTTGCAAGTAAAAAGAGTAAGCTTTGATCAAGAAGAAAGATGATGGCAGGTTTTCGATCCATTGGGCTATGGAGTCATAAGAGGATTTAATTCAAACAATCAGGTCTAAGAGTGGTCTATGGGGCAATTCATTTATGCCTAAGGATCTCTTTAAAGTTTGATTTATGGAACGGAGTGATACAATAAGAAAGGAAAATGAAAAATGCAGAACAAAGAGCAGCCCAGGATCTGGTAAGTACTTTGAAACTAGCCTGCCTTTGACCAGGCACTTAAGAAAAACATAGAAGCAAACTAGGATCTGGTAAGTACTTTGAAACTATCCAGCCTTTGATACACTTCTGATAGAAGAACATATAAAAAACAAAAAGGGAAACTCAAAGATAACACAGAATGGTCTAAGATCTGATAAGTACTTTGAAACTAGTCAGCTTTTAACACATCCTAAGGGAAACAATCAAATAGTTGAGCAAAAAAGAAAGGGACTCAGGGCTACCCTTAATTTCCTCAGTTCATCTTCACACAACATATATTGAAAGTAACATTTAAAAATAACATTCAGCTAAGACAACAAGAGGAGGGAACGCTAACATCCCTGTACTTAAACTGAATCAAATCATTTTCAAATAACACAGTTGAGAGAAAACATTTAAATAAAGGTTTTTCAGCCAGAGAAGGTTACTGATATACAGTAGGTCCTAACCCTGTTTAAACTGTTCTTTATAGTGGAAAATGAGACAAATTGAAAATAGAAACAAAATACTTGAGTTACAGTGAGAATAACATCACCATTAGCATAGACCAGGATCCCATAAATCAGCTTGTATTGATGCTTCAAACCAGTTACAATCTTCAAATCCAGTGTTTTAATCCATCTCTCTTCCTAACCTAACCTATCTGTTACAAGAAGAGCTCCAAGAACCAGTGAAATCCTATCTACAATCGAGAGTCTTCAGCTCAGTTACAATACAATGCTTCAGCAATTTACATTAACAACCAACCCCTCACTCATCTTCTACTGAAGTATTTATAGAAAGATGAGGAGGTGAGATCTGATGAAAATATCTAAAAAACCAATTAATACAAATATTAATGTCTTCTTGGCCATCGAGGGGCTCAACGAAGAACTATACAGGTGTTCCTCTGTATTAAATGATTTACACTCATGAATTTAGCTCGGTGGGAGCTTTATTAGACTTTTGAGGCTTTGTGTATTAATAGGGTTGCTCTGCCGACATTCTGTCATTAATTTCCTGGTAGAAATAACTCCTTTGGCTGTGTCGAGGCAAAATGTCTGATTTTGATCAATAAATTCAGCTCTTGGAGGTGGCGCTTTAGTTGGTGGGAAGAATCAATTTGCTTCCATCTGTGGCGGTGAAGGGTTTCCTGACAAAACACTTTAGATTTTCCTTTAATCTGTGTTTTAGATCTGGGGATTTAGGCGTTTGATAACTGTTTTAGCCTTAATCCCCACAAATCCGTCCACTAATCTGCTGTTCTGGTTCATTTCTGGTCTTCAATCTCTGATACTCTTTTTCTGCATTGATCTTCACGGTTTTTCTGTCGTGCAGGGCTACGCAGGTCATATAAGGCATCAATGCCTAATAAAACATCAATGAAACGTGATATTAAACCCTGTGGATGATTTCCTTATGTATTCGAAAGACGGAGGATCGTCATCCTCGGCCTGCGAAAATTTCTTCATTTTAAGCGAAAAACCTTAAACCTGCACAATACAAACAAAATGAGGAAATCTTGTGTTTATATGGGTAAATATGCATCGGAGGGTGTGTGGGAGAATGAGACTATCAGAGCCGTTGATCGCGCTATGATCGACGGTCAGGAGCGACTTGGAAAGTCAGCGGCGGAGGAGGTTTGACGGGGCCATAGAATCAGGAGGACCAATAATAGCCGTCGATCTGCAGAGATCGACGGTGGAGATTGAATCTTGGATGCGCGATGGATGGGTTAACGGGCAAGCATGTCCGTTAAAGGTCGAGCGAGTGAGGCGATCGGCAGCCGTTGGATGGGAAGTCCCAGATCGAATGGTGGGGGTGGATTCCGCTGCATGGTTATGGTGTGAAGTTTAACGCGTGAAATGAAGTGATAGCACGGTGGTTTTGAAATAGTGGCGGGGACACGTGTCGGCCAGCGTATGGAATCGCTGGCCGACGGGAGAAAACCACCGTGGCTCAGAGGGTGGTGCGAAATGGAAACCGGTGGTTTCTTGACAAACGACGCGGGAGAATGGGGGGTCCACCTGGTGAGATGTGCTCTGCTCCGTCGGATCTGGGGAGCAGATCGACGGTCCAGGTTGATCGCAAAATAAAACTTGTGATTTTAATTATTCCCCGTTAAACTTTATAAAATGGGTTTTTTCGGGTTTTCAAAGGGAAATGAACGGAGGAAAATGGTATTTTTCGGTTTAGCAGCTAGGACTGAGCGGTCATTCCTGGCGCTCGGGTATATGGAGGAAAACGGCCTGGGGGCTTAGCTTGAAAGGGCTAAAACGCCAAAAACACATAAAATATGCCATTTATATGATTTCCAGTGATTTTTCAGAGGAAAAAGGGTCTGATAAGTTTAAAAGTGAGTTTTTAACCTTGGGAAGTGGAATGTGTGGAGGGTTAAAGGGAAAACATATGTTTTTGTGGGGTTATTATGAATAAAAGGAAAATGGAGAATGAGGTAGTTGGAAGGAAAAGGAAGAGGAGAAAAAAGGGGAAACACTGCAGTATTTGACTTGGAGTTTTGCAGGATATCAGGGGTTTGGAGAAGGAAACAGTTCTGAAGATCTAACCAGCAACATGAGTTTCACCAAAATACTTCAAGCACCAACAAATTTAGGACTGAATTTGTTTCTTGAAGGTTGCAAAGAATATTTAGCCACCAGCAGATATGATAGGAAAAATATGGGTGGCTAACAACGGCTCCACTTGGAGATGATGCCTTCCTGAAGGCATCAAGAATTCAGACTTGATTTCTCTGGGATGCTGACTGGTGCCTGATCCATTATTTGCTCTAGCTTTGTTCTGAAAATTAATATCAGTCATGAAAGAAATATGAACTTCATCAATACAACTTCTACCTACCCAATCCTACTGATCTAACATTTTTTCTTCATCAGAGTGCACTTGGATTGGCAAACTCTTTTCACAACATTTTTATTCTTATGAAAGCATAAAAAACTAATCTACTTATATTCCTTATTTCTCCTTGAACTCAGATTAAACATTTGAGCTCAAATATTTCTCTACCTAATCTACTGTCTGTTGGGATTAAACTGTCCAACAGACTTTCATTCTCTAAATTCTAAAGCAGAAATTTAAAAACAACTTAGTCAAGATTAAGCTGTTTGACTAACTGTGATCTATGGCATAAAAAAAAGCTGCACATAGATTATTATTTGCAGAAAAAATAGAAACAAAATGGAAGGCTTAAGATCTAAAAGTTTCTCATCATGGCCTTCTCCTTTCTTCACAACTCTGTTTTTTCTTTTTCTTTGAGCTGTCTTTGCTTTTCTTCTAGTTCAGATTTTGAGTTTTTTTGAACCTTCAATTTCTAACCTAATCTATCTACTGACAAGCCAAGATTGAACAGTTTGGCAAATCAAATTCACTATCCTATCAGCAGAAAAAATTCAAAAGCTAATTAGTCAAGATTAGGCTGTTTGACTAACTAGAAGTGTGTTCTTGAGGAGTGGCATTTGAGCTTGCACACTTTCAGCATTTGTTTCTGTTTTTGGCATGGGGCTTTGCCTTTCTTGTTTTCATTCCCGCCCTCTTTTCATTTTTTTTTTTGTTTTTGTATTTTTTTGATTTTTCATAACTTTGAATGTAATGGGGGATGGACTATTCATAATGGAAAAAAGATAAAAAGGCTTCAAAACATAAAATGGATCAAGAGAAGTAATGCTTAAGCATCCTGCCATTGACAGGACCCCCAAACAATTCTGTTCCATCCAATTCCTGTAAGAAAAATGCATTATTACCAGCGACTGAATGAATAGAGTAAGGGCCAAGCCATAGATTATCAAATTTTCCATGCTTTCCCTTGTCTTCCCTCCTTGAATCCCACTTCAAAACTTTTTCCCCAATCTTGAAATTGCTGGCCTTTGTTCTTCTATCAAATATCTTCTTGATACTGTCTTGTTTCTGTAATGCTTTTTTGTACACTTCCTCTCTGGTTTGCTGAAGATGAATGGTTTGATTTATTCTTCTGATTATGTCATTTTCTTCAGTCTACAACTCTTGAATTAACTTCATGACTGGTACACCAAGGTTGTTAAGAAAAATTGCATCTGTACCATACACAAGCTGGAAGGGTGACATACCAATAGATTTCTTTAAAGTTAATCTGTCAGCCCAAAGTGCATGGGTCAACTTTGTGTGCCAAGACTTTTTATTGTCCTCCAATAGTTTCTTGATTATGTTCACTAAGCTTTTGTTGGAAGATTCTGCAAGTCCATTACCTTGAGGGTAATAGGCTGTGGAGTGTCCCAATGTTATCTGATACTTGTGATAGAACTCAACCATTTTCTTTGATCCAAATGCTGCTGCATTGTCTTTGATGATCTTGGTAGGACAGCCAAATCTGGAGAGGATGTTAGTCTCCAAAATTTTTATGATAACTGAATCATTGGCCTGCCTACAAGGAATGGCTTCTATCCACTTAGTGAAGTAGTCTGTGGCAGTGAGAATCCACCTATGTTGAGCTGAAGATGGTGGATGGATTTCTCCTATGAAGTCAAGTCCCCATTGTTGAAAATGGGCTTCAATAGTGATTGGATGCAGAGGAAGGGGTAGAAATTTTCTCTTGCCTTCAAACAATTGGCATTTATGGCAAGTAGTGGTCATCTTATGTACATCAGGAAAAAGAGTGGGCCAATAGAAACCAGCCCTCAAAATTTTGTTGGCTGTTGCCTTCCAGTATAAATGACCTCCACACTCTCCTTCATGGAATTCCTGCTTAACCTTCTCTGCATCAAACTCAGGCAAACATTTAAGCAATACACCACTTGCATTTTTCCAATAAATACATTTATCAAATATGCAATAGTTTACAACCTTTAACTTTAGGAATCTTGCCTTTGTTTTTGATAAACCAGGAGGTGTATTCAGATTAAGCAAAACATAAACAACATCAGTATACCAAGGAGAATTCACAAAATGGTCTTCAATAATGGGAGCTGAGAATTCTTCTTGGTCATCCAAAGCCTTAATCATATTAATATCCAAAACTTCACATTTTGACTCGGCCATTAATTTAGCTAGGCCTTGGCCTTTGATGAGCTTGGTGGGTTTTATCTCTAAATCATATTCAAGAATAACAACAATCCACTTACCTCTCTTACCATCTGGGTCTTGTGTTAGGATGTCTTTAACCACTGAATTTGGGACAAAGGCAATAATGTGTGAGTGAAGGATGTATACTCTGAAGTCTTTCAAAGCCTTTACCAAAGCAAAAGCATGCTTCTCCATAATGTTATACTTCAAAGGGGAATCCCTTAATGCCTTGCTAAAGAATGCAATAGGCTGCTCTTGTCCTTGTGGATTTTTCTGTAAAAGGACAGTAGCTATGGTATGTTCTGATGCAAATGAGAAGATATAAAAATCCCTTGAAAAATCAAGACTTATGAGAACCGGTGTTTTGGTTAATGCTTGTTTAACCAGCTCAAAGGATGTCTTTGCTTCCAAGGTCCACTTTACCCCTTGCTCCTTCTTTAACATATTTGTGATATTCCTAAGGAGCTCAGCCAAGTTGTGGATGAACCTTCTCAAAAAGTTGATCTTTTCGATGAAAGACTGCAGCTCTTTGATGTTTCGAGGGTGAGAGATTTGCAATATGGCCTCTATCCTCTTTGGATATATCTTTATACCCTCTTCTGAAATGATGTGCCCAAGAAGTTTACCTTCTTGGAGACCAAATAAAGTCTTCTTAGGGTTCAAAGATATTCCAAACTTCTTGCATTTCTCGAAAACTTTTCTCAAATGTTCTAAGTGTTCTTCATCTGTTTTTGAAAACACAGTTACATCATCAAGATAGATAATGATGAAGAAACCCAATTCTTCCGAGAATGCTATGTCCATGGCTCTTTGAAAGGTTGCTCCAGCATTCATTAGACCAAAAGGAATTTTCACATACATGAAAGTACCCCATGGTGTAGTAAAAGCTGTCTTTAATTGATCATCAGGGTGGACTAAGACTTGATTATACCCTGAATAGCCATCTAGAAAAGAAATTCTTTTAGACCCCACCACCCTTTGTAAAATATGATCCATCTTGGGCAAAGGGTAGTTGTCTTTAACGAAGCTTTGTTTAAATTTCTAAAGTCTATACAAAGCCTTATTTCTCCAGTTTTCTTCCTAACAGACACCAGATTAGACACCCACTCAGAATACCTAATAGGGGCAATAATACCAGCATCGTGCATCTTCATGATTTCCTTCTTAACCAATGGTAACTGGATAGGGTTTATTCTGTGCAGTTTCTGTTTGAATGGTTTTTGGTTTTCTTTAAGAGGGATTTTGTGCTGTATTATTTCAGTGTCATAGGACTTGAGATCTTCGTAACTCCATGCAAAAACATCAGAAAATTCTTTGAACAACTCTATGTATTTGAGTTTAATGTGAGCTGGCAAAGTTTTGGACAGTTTGATCATTTTCCGTTTTTCCTCACTGCCTATATTACATTCCTCCACTTCAGTTTCTACAGGTTCCAGTTTAGGTTTATTGGCCACATCATTAAAATCAAACAATTCTTCTAGAGGGGCCAAACCCTTGGGAAAACTATCATCCTTAGAATGCAGAGTTTCCAACTCCTCTATTTCAGATTCTGCACTCAACTCTGTTTGGTTTCTAAGTTTGCTAGTCTGCAGGTTAATATCTACAAGCTCAGGAGACGGTTCTTCTTCACCAAGAAAATTTTCTTCACTGCAGTCTAGATCATAGTCTAAATCTGAGCTACGAAGTTCAAACTCATTTCTGAATTGCATGAAGTCTTCTATTTTTTTATCTCCATCAAACACCTGCCAATATTTCTTGTTATCCGGGACAGCTGGTCTGAATTTAATCTGAGATGTGTCATCATATAGCATTGGGCAGGTTCTAGCAGCAAAGGCTAAATTGTGGGCTGCAATGTTTCTTTTCCTTGGGACAAACCCCAGGTTGGCCTTCTCAAATGTTTTCAAAAGATCCATGACATCATTCCTATAGGCCCTAAGTCTGGGATGATTTGCATTATACTCCCCATTGACTTGCCTAATTATTAACTCAGAATCCCCATACACATTTATTCTCTTGGCTCCTAACTTCTTCAAGAGATGCAAGCCTAAGAGAAGGGATTCATAATCTGCTATGTTGTTGGAACACTGAAAGTTTAATTTACATGAAATACATGTTGTATGATTGTTTTCAGTGTTAGCAATCCAGACACCTGCACCAGCATTTGTTCTAGTGCATGACCCATCAAAATACATAGTCCAGAGAGGATCATTTTCAGTTTTATCAGTTTGGTGAATGTCCTTTGTATGATTTGACCCCTCAAGTTTTTCATCGGGTTGAGGATTGCTCTCTTGACTGTCAAGGTTTAACAGCAATGGATTCATGATTTGTAGTTCAAGACCTGTGTTTGGTTTGCTAGGATTTTCAGATACAGTAAACTGTCTTGACAGTTCAACATTGTATTCCTCTTCCTCCGTTTCAGCTATTAACCCTGTTAAAGTGATTTGTTCTGTGAGGGTTTCATCATTAAACATGATAAAAGAATCAAGGCTCGTACTTACAGCATACAGAGGAGAGTTTTGAGGCCTTTCTTGACTTGTAACTGTGTATTGCATGTGGGACTCCCTGTAAAGTCTTCTAGTCTGATTGGAAACAGGGATAGTCGCGTAGGTCATGTCCATTTGCATGGTCCCCTGTAACTTAGCCCCCCAAGATCTTGATAAAATCATTCCATACTTTGGAGGTACATCAGCCACAACAACATCCATGACCAAACACTTGGCTGGAATTTGGGCTAAATTAACACAGAGGTCCTTGATCAATCCTAGACATTTAACTCTGCTTGAGTCAAAGGAGTACAGGTCTTTGTAAGGTCTGGTAATTTCAAGACCCAGGATTTCCATCATAGCTTTTGGCATTAAATTATGGGAAGCGCCTGAGTCATGCATAGCATTGTGCAAAATTTTGTCATGAACGTTCAAACTTACATAGAAGGGAGGGACAGGTCCCTCTTGAAACTTACCTTCAATCTTTGGACCAAAAATAAGCTCTGGCTGGTCGTCATTAAGATTGAGTGTATCCTCATTTTCTTCTAGGTTCAAAGCCTTCAAAATTTTGGACCTATATATATGTTGGGCAGCTAACTCAGTCAAAGGAACATAAATTTTAATCTTTGATATTTCCTGTTCCAGACTGAAAGGAATTTGATTCTTTAAGGTGTTGGTTCAGCCTTGTTTACTGCCACTTTATCAGCAACAACAGCTTGCTGATTTTTTTTATCTACAGTTGACACAACGGTTATAATAGGAGTACTAGCTGAAGTGTTAGTACTACTGATGTTTGCACTCTGTTTTTCCAGATTTTTAGTGCCTTTCTCTTTACCTTTACCAGAATTATCAGCCACTGTTTTGTCTTTTTGTTTGACTGTTTTAGGCTTGGTTGCAGTGCTGCTTTGAGAGGATTTGTTAGAGGTTTTGTTGTTGGGAATTTGTTGATTAGATTTACTTCTGAGTTCATATTCCTTTGAAGGCTCTATGACAGCATTTTCCATGTTTTGATAATAATTTTCATTATCACCTCTTTTGTCGTCGTAAGGTGTATAAAGACCTTGTTTTCTATCATAATGAACCTCGAAGTCATCATCAACTACCCAAAATAAATTTATATCATCCTCCACTGTTATTTGATCTATTTCCTCAACCTCACTTAAATAGTTTTGATGAAAGGGACGAGTGATCTGCTGATCATCTTCCCTTGGTCGGTTTGGAGGTTGATTCCTCCTTAAATTCCGATTCTGGTTTTGGTTTCTATTTTGAGGAGAATTTTGATTTAGACTTACTTGCGCTCTCTCTAGAATGCTCATTTTCTTCATCATTTCTTCCATCATTCTTTCCATTTTTGAGCTTGAGGTGGAAGGTGTGGATTCCTCTCTAAAAGATACTCTCTTTTCAGCTTTCATCCTTGCTCTCTTCTCCATAAGGTTAACTTCCACAGAAAGAGCACCTCTTTGCATATCTTCAAGGGTTGCAAAATCTCTTTCTCTGAGTGAATAGGTCATGTCAGCATCAAACCCTTCAGGAAACTTGTTTAAAGCTGAGCCTTGTGGAGGTTTTAGTTCAGGAGAAAGTGCATTATACACACTATTAAATCTGGTACAATAAGCCTGTACACTTTTCCCTGGGTTCCTATGGAGATTGTTATAGTCAGCAAGAACTTGTAGAGGGTTTTTCCTTACCTCCCATTTGTTTAAGAATGTTTGATGGAAGCCTTGGAGATCATTAATACTATGGGGGGCTAAACCTTTAAACCATTTCCTTGCTTCTCCCCCCAGACTCTGAGAAAACAATCTAAGTTTCACATAATAATCATCAATTTCATTTCTGTCAAAGTAGTCATTCATCTTGTCCACATGTTGCGATGCTATTGTAGCATTGCTAGCATCATATAATGGAATCTTCTACTGATAGTCCTGTGGAAGATTGGCTAATGGTATAGGAAGGACTAAGGGAGCATACCATGCTGCCATGATATGTGGTGGAGGTGGGTTGACAAGAGGAGGTGTGGGCTGAAGTGGAGTGGTTTGAACAGTGGGTGAAGGATGAACAGAGGTGGATGGAACAACGGTAGATTGCTGAGCTGATCTTGGATGAGAGACACCTAGATTATGAAGAAAATGTAAATCAGGAGGTGTTGTTTCCCTGCTACCAAGATGTTCACTTGTTTCAGGAGATGAAAGTGAAGTCTCAGAATCTAGCTGATCTAAATCACCAAATGACCTAGTCCTAAATGGGTTCAATAAGTCAGTTTGTGATTTCTATAGAGCTGAAAGATTTTCAGGGACTGAATTGGCTCTTATGTGAGATCTGAAAATAGTTGAGGATTCTATCTTAGGAGACTTCCTAAGGATACTTTCTGGGTTATCAACTATCTCAGGTGGATCAGGGTCAGGATGGGCTCTAGTGTGAATCTTTCTAGGAGCCACTATGCTATGTTTTTAGACCCAAATAAACAAGAAAAGTTCAACCAGATATGACAATCTTTGAGGGGTTAACTAATCTGTTTTCACAATTTTAATCCTACAGCCTTCTAACTGAGTTTGAAGGATATTATAATGATGAGGGTTCTTCCCAGTGGAGTCTTAAGGTCTGTTTAGGATTGTGGAGTCACCAGGTGGAAAGTTTAGAGTGTGTCCAAAGAAGTGCACTGTCCACCACAGTGCTTGTGAGACATCCCTTTTCAAGGCTATCCCAAAACACAAAAAACTCTAACCAGAGATTGACTGGGAGGGCATTCACCAGATATGTCACCTCTAAAAGAGGATGAGATCCGGAGGTTACCTGGCCCTTTCCAGACTCTGTCTAAGAGTATAGGGTAAAACACATCAAATGGTAAGTGAAATGTATGAGCAAGTGTTTTACTACCAATCTGAAATTCTTTTTGGTATTTTCTGAATTGTTTTTATCTGTGGTTTCTAAGAATAAGCTACCTTTGCTTCAAAACTTAGCTACTGTTGTGAGACAGAGACAGTCTACTCTTATGGCTAAGCTAGCTGATTTTCCAAGGTTAGATAAAAACTTAAGAGAATCCTAGAATTAACCTAGCTTGTCACTGATTCAAACAAGTTTCATCATGATTACCATTTCTTGGTAGTGCTTGAAAAGGCTGCTTTTAACTCTCAAAGTTTTCTTGAAAAAAGGTTTTCTGGGGTCTCTAAGGTTTTATACAAACACTCAGTCCCCAGTGGAGTCGCCAGAAATGTTAGGTCTCTGTAATAAGCAAGATTGGAAAAAGTCCGATCAAAGAGTTAACATCATTTCAACCAACTTTGGGATTCTAGGATCTAGCCCTCCTGAATCCGGAGAGGGATCTCTCCAATATGTATAAAGATGGATTTGTCTTTGAAGTTTGGGGTAAATAATATTAGGCTAGTTATGAAGACCAAGGGTTTGTTTGGTTTTTTGGATGGTTGAACATAGTTGCTATCTGAGGCAGAAAGATCTATATGAAAATAGGTTCAAAAGTGAGAAGTTGCAAGCAAACAGAAATAAGCTTTGATCGAGAAGAAAGATGATGGCAAGTTTTCAGTCCATTGGGCTATGGAGTCATAAGAGGATTTAATTGAAACAATCAGGTTCAAGAGTGGTCTATGGGGTGAGTAATCTATGCCTAAGGATCTCTTTAAAGTTTGATTTATGGAATGGAGTGATACAATCAGAAAGAGAAATGACAGATGCAGAACAAAGAGCAGCCCAGGATCTGGTAAGTACTTTGAAACTAGCCAGCCTTTGACCAGGCACTTAAGAAAAACATAGAAGCAAACTAGGATCTGGTAAGTACTTTGAAACTATCCAGCCTTTGATACACTTCTGATAGAAAACATATAAAAACAAAAGGAAAACTCAAAGATAACACAGAATGGTCTAAGATATGATAAGTAATTTGAAACTAGTCAGCTTTCAACACATCCTAAGGGAAACAATCAAATAGTTGAGCAAATAAGAAAGGGACTCAGGGCTAACCTTAATTTCCTCAGTTCATCTTCACACAACATATATTGAAAGTAACATTTAAAAATAACATTAAGCTAAGACAACAAGACGAGGGAACGCCAACATCCCTGTACTTAAACTGAATCAAATCATTTTCAAATAACACAGTTGAGAGAAAACATTTAAATAAAGGTTTTTCAGCCAGAGAAGGTTACTGATATACAGTAGGTCCTAACCCTGTTTAAACTGTTCTTTATAGTGGAAAATGAGACAAATTGAAAACAGAAACAAAATACAAGTTACAGTGAGAATAACATCACCATTAGCATAGACCAGGATCCCATAAATCAGCTTGTATTGATGCTTCAAACCAGTTACAATCTTCAAATCCAATGTTTTAATCCATCTCTCTTCCTAACCTAACCTATCCGTTACAAGCAGAGCTCCAAGAGCCAGTGAAATCCTATCTACAATCAAGAGTCTTCAGCTCAGTTACAATACAATGCTTCAACAATTTACATTAACAACCAACCCCTCACTCATCTTCTACTGAAGTATTTATAGAAAGATGAGGAGGTGAGATCTGATGAAAAGATCTCAAAAACCAATTAATACAGATATTAATGTCTTCTTGGCCATCGAGGGGCTCAACGAAGAACTATACAGGTGTTCCTCTGTATTAAATGATTTACACTCATGAATTTAGCTCGGTGGGAGCTATATTAGACTTTTGAGGCTCTGTGTATTAATAGGCTTGCTCTGCCGACATTCTGTCATTAATTTCCTGGCAGAAATAACTCCTTTGGCTGTGTCGAGGCAAAATGTCTAATTTTGATCAATAAATTCAGCTTTTGATGGAATAATTCGAGGCACAGGTGACGCTTTAGTTGGTGGGAAGAATCAATTTGCTTCCATATGTGGCGGTGAAGGGTTTCCTGAAAAAACACTTTAGATTTTCCTTTAATCTGTGTTTTATATCTGGGGATTTAGGCGTTTGATAACTATTTTAGCCTTAATCCCCACAAATCCGTCCACTAATCTGCTGTTCTGGATCATTTCTGGTCTTCAATCTCTGATACTCTTTTTCTGCATTGATCTTCACGATTTTTCTGTCATGCAGGGCTGCGCAGGTCATATAAGGCATCAATGCCTAATAAAACATCAATGAAACGTGATATTAAACCCTGTGGATGATTTCCTTATGTATTCGAAAGTCAGAGGATCATCATCCTCGGCCTGCGAAAATTTCTTCATTTTAAGCGAAAAACCTTAAACCTGCACAATACAAACAAAATGAGGAAATCTTGCGTTTATATGGGTAAATCTACATCAGAGGGCGTGTGGGAGAATGAGACTATCGGAGCCGTTGATCGCGCTATGATCGACGGTCGGGAGCGACTTGGAAAGTCAGCGACAGAGGAGGTTTGACGAGGCCATAGAATCAGGAGGACGAATAATAGCCGTCGATCTGCAGAGATCGATGGCGGAGATTGAATCTTGGACACGCGATGGATGGGTTAACGGGCGAGCATGTCCGTTAAAGGTCGAGCGAGTGAGGCAATCGGTAGCCGTTGGATGGGAAGTCCCAGATCAAACAGTGGGGGTGGATTCCGCTGCATGGTTATGGTGTGAAGTTTAATGCGCGAAATGAAGTGATAGCACGGCGGTTTTGAAATAGTGGTGGGGACACGTGTCGGCCAGCGTATGGAATCGCTGGCCGACGGGAGAAAACCACCGTGGCTCAGAAGGTGGTGCGAAATGGAAACCGGTGGTTTCTTGACAAACGACGTGGGAGAAGGGGGGGGTCCACCTCGTGAGATGTGCTCTGCTCCGTCGGATCTGGGGAGCAGATCGACGATCTAGGTTGATCGCAAAATAAAACATGTGATTTTAATTATTCCCCGTTAAACTTTATAAAATGGGTTTTTTCGGGTTTTCAAAGGGAAATGAACGGAGGAAAATGGTATTTTTCAGTTTAGCGCCTAAGGACTGAGCGGTCAGTCCTGGCGCTTGGGTATATGGAGGAAAACGGCCCGGGGGCTTAGCTTGAAAGGGATAAAATGCCAAAAACACATAAAATATGCCATTTATATGATTTCCAGTGATTTTTCAGAGAAAAAAGGGTCCGATAAGTTAAAAAGTGAGTTTTTAACCTTGGGAAGTGGAATGTGTGGAGGGTTAAAGGGAAAACATATTTTTTTGTGGGGTTATTATGAATAAAAGGAAAATGGAGAATGAGGTAGTTGGAAGGAAAAGGAAGAGGAGAAAAAAGGGGAAACACTGCAGTATTTGACTTGGATTTTTGCAGGATATTAGGGGTTTGGAGAAGGAAACATGTATGAAGATCTAACCAGCAACATGAGTTTCACCAAAAGACTTCAAGCACCAACAAATTTAGGACTAAATTTGTTTCTTGAAGGCTGCAAAGAATATTTAGCCACCAGCAGATATGATAGGAAAAATATGGGTGGCTAACAGAGAGCATGGTTGATTGGATCCAATCCTTTTAATAGTATTACGGCTGGCACTGTCCCTGCGTGCTTTCCTGCTGTTAGTTTTCTACTGAGAGTATTTTCCATTAAAATTTACAGGAATGGGGAGAGAGGGCGGCCTTGCCTTAATCCCTTCAAAGCTTGAAAATAATTGGCAGGTCTTCCATTTGCAAGCGACAATATCCATGGCTTGTATGTGCAGGCTTTGATCAGGTTGACGAACTCAAGGGAGAAACCAAAGGTAACAAGGAATTTGTAGAGAAATGAAAGATTGACCCTTTCAAAGTAATTTTCCATATGAAGCTTGATCAACATCCCTTGCTCCTTCCGTTCATGGATGGAATGCATGGCTTCTTGTACATGAATGACATTGTCCATAATGTGTCTACCTTTGAAAAAACCTCCTTGAGAGGGGGAGATGAGGTTCTCTAGCATCGGCTTAATTCTGTTAGCGAGGAGCTTGGTGAGGATTTTGTATGAAGCATTGCAGAGGGAGATGGGCCTGAATCTTTCAAAGGATATAGGATTCACCTCTTTAGGGATTAAGGCTAAGAAGGTGGAATTATTGCCACCCCCCACCTTAACTTTTTTATGGAATCCTTTAATCATTCTCAGCAGATTGACTTTGAGTATATCCCAACATATTTTGTAGAAGTGAATTGAAAATCTGTCAGGGCCAGGGGCCTTGTCTGGCTCCATTGACCAAATACTTTGCAAATTTCTTCATCAATGAAGGCTTCATGAGGACATAATTGTCTTCTCTACTGACAAGAGACGGAATGTGAGAGATAATGTTATTTGTGTCCTCTTCACTGCCATCACTCTCTTTTCTATAAAGATTCTGGAAATGAGACTCAACAACTGCTTTTATTTTGTTGAAGCCTTTGCAGGCCAACCCTTCAGGAGAAGATAATTTATGAGATGTGATTGCGGGAGAGGTGAGCTCTCTACTGGCCATGGAAGAAAGAAGTATTTTGGTCTTTATATTTTAACCACAAACTGTGAGACTTTATCCGCCAATATTCTTCTTCAATGCAGAAGGAGCGATAGGAATTTATTTGGGCGATATTTTCCTTTTCAAGCTCTGCAGAGGTGATGTCACTTATTTCCATTTCCATTTGCAGGTCATCCAATACTTGGACTGCTTATTTTTTCTGGCTGGATGGGGTATTAGTGGACTTTCTGATCCACTCTTTCAATGCATGTTTTGTAGCCTTGAGTTTCTGTTCCCACACATAACCTGGGGATCCTATGATAGATTTGGACCAAGCCAAACAAATAGTATCATAGAACCCATCTCTATCACTCCAAAGAGGGATGAACTGGAATGGGATTGGGCCCAATTTTTCTTCCTCTTCCAAGAGGAGAAGGATAAACTTATGATCAGAGGTTGACTTAGGTAGGATTTTGGAGGATATGAGCCTATGTTCCAGCAGCAACAAAGTCTGAACAAGAAACCTATCCAGGCGTGCAGAGATGTGTTCTTCCCCTACTTTATTTGTGGACCAAGTAAAGATCCTCTCGTTGCTTTGAAATACAGGAGGTCCCATTGGTATACAAGATCTTCCACCAGGGGAATCATTTGGTCCCTACTACAACTGCCTCCTCTCTTTTCTTTCGAGTCCAGAACAATATTTATGTCTCCGGCTAATATGATGTTCTTGGGAGAGTGGAGGTATAAAAATTCAAAAAGAGATTACCAACAATCTCTTTTTTCAGCATAGAGCATGGGAACATAAAGATTAAAAAGAGAAAAGGTTAACTTACTTGTGGAGTGCCTTAGCTCGGTAAATATCCAGTTTTGGGTCTCAAAGGAGTTTTCCAATTGAAATTGATCCTCCGACCACAGAGTAGCAATTCCACCTAAGGAGCCCCTTGCAATTACGACCTTTCCTTCATTTTTCTTCCATTTCGATAATTTGATGTCGATAAGGGTGTCCCCTTCGATTTTAGTCTCTTAGAGCAGGAGGATTTCAGGAAGGTCCATCTTCAGAAGGTCTTTGATGGCTTCAGCTTTCATAGGGTTCCCCAAGCCTCTGCAATTCCAAGAGACTAATCTCATTATTTACTGTTGGATGGGTTGGTAGCTCCTCCCTTGGGAGGCCTTGTTCTGTTGTTTCTCCCGATGGACATTTCGATTGTCAATTGGCTTCCTTGAGCTTTTTTCGTTTCTGCTTCTGCTTCCCTAGCTTCTTTATGTTTCTTTCCACTCTTTTCGAAGGCCTCTCAAAGGTTTCATCCTCCTAGGAGCAAGAGTTTTCCAATGGCTTCTTTCTGATTATTTCGGCGTATGAGGGAAGGGAGGAAGTATCTAGGATTGCTCTGGAGAGGACTGTTTCTTCATTACCTTTTCCCAAAGAGGAGGAAGTGTTATGATGTTCAATGCCTTCCAATGTTGTTTTTGGAGGGTTTGCTGGAGTGTTAAGCTCTTCAATAGGATTTTTGGCTTCTATCGAAGGGGGAACAAAGCTATCTTCCCTAAGAGTCTACCCTATTGTTGATGCATTGATCCCTTTTGTGGCCCCTTTTCCTGTAGATTTTGTTGAGGTTTTTTTCTAAACCAGGGTCCATTGCTCTCATTTCGATTTCTTGCTTTCTTCTTTTGCCTTCTTTTTGCAATGCCTTGCAAAACGGCCATAGCCATGGCAATGTCTGCATTTAAATAGAAGCTACTCGTAATCCAACTCTTGGATAAGGGTCCAGTCGGAAACAATTAGTTTAATAGCTTTCGGTAGCGCAACTTCCAAATATACCTCCACACATGTATGTGCACATGATTATTGGTCTTTTCTCGCTGCTTGATTGATATACTTTTTGAGGGTATTGCCAATGGTTTGAAGAGACTTCTGGTTCCAACAATGCAGTGGGAGATTAGGGAGACGTACCCACACTAGAACAGTTGAAGGCACATCTTGAGCAAGATCGAAGTCGGGGGTCCATTTGTTTAAATATAGTCCCTGAGGACCCATAAAATACGGTCCATTTATGAAAATGAGGCTTTTTTCTTCCACATTTTCAAAAACAAATACAAAAAATCTGTTGCCTATAAAGTGGCTTCTGATGCCTTCTGATACTAATAGAGTCCGGTCTCTCTGCACCCAATCTTCCACAGCTTTGAGAGAGGGCCAAAGGCCAGTAAATTTATCAATAAACCCTCTTTCAGCAAGGTTCAGCGCAGATCGACATGTTTCTTTGATTGGAAGGGCCACTGATGGAATAATGTCCATCTTCTTCACAAACATTTGCTAAGAGTCTGACAGAGGAAGTTTGTTGCTGTTGCGTCATAAAAAGGTATCTTTTTAAATACCTAATTAGCCTACATTAATCATCAATCCGGGAGTGTCTTTTTATCTCAAGAGTGTACTCTGTCTGAGGCTACAATTATCTAAGAGAAATGCTATGAAGATGTAGTACAAAATATCAAATGCAAAAGTAATAAAATGCTTGTAAAGAAACCTAATTACAGTGACATGAATGGAAATATTAAACTACTTCAACCTTGCAGAACATTGATCAGGGATGCAGTAGCAGTAACTCTTTCTCTTAGAAATCGATGCAAGATGACCAATCTGGGGATTTGGAAGCAATAGCCTCTATCCTCTACAGTTGGAAATCTTAAAGCAATTGAAACAAAAGAAGATTCAGTGAAAAAAACTTAAAAGGAACGCAATCTAGAAAGGAACAACAACATGTAACTATAGCTCATATGTTTGCTAATCAAAGTCTATAAATAAACAATGAACAGAAATGAAACAGCAGCATGAAATGAACATCAATTATGAATCAAACTAGATTTCTATGCTTTAATTCTGTCGACGGCCACTCACCATGCAACAACCAATCAATAGCAAATTATAAACAAATAGAACAACAACTTAAATCAGATACAGAACATCAATGCTTTATAATAGAAACAAGATAATCAAACAACAAATCGTGCTTCTTGTAAAGAATGAAACAGCAATGACTCTGTACTTGATCTAACAACAATAAATCAATTATGTAATGGAAATAGATATTAAACACACTCCACACGACAGTAAATAAAGATTAAAATACAAACAACGAAGTGATTCCACCAAAGCCGGGCCCTTAGCGCCAGTGAAATACTGTTGGGCTAATTCAGAACTTTAGAAAATGGATGAAACATGTGTCTTATATTAAATCAACATAACGCATTACAGATCGATTTGTCTCATGAAGGCGAGTCAATGAAACATTAGATTACAGAAGAAACATAAAGTATTTCAACTGAACTCCCTTTCTTAACAACAACCGTCCCCCATCTCTAAAGATCATTTCTTTATATATCAATTCTTTGACGAAAAATTCAAGGACTACGATGAGTTTGAACAGCGATCCCTCAGGATCGAAGGATCCTGAGGGATTCTCTCCTCTCTATTTAGTCATCATTCTGTTTACTTTGTTCAAGGCCGAGCTGTCCCCTGCCTTTTCTCGGCGATTCTTTCAGATCTCCTTGCCTTTGGCTGGATATGATTCGACGCTGATGGAGCAGCAATTAGATTATTCTCAGCCACACCTTTGATACAGCTATTCACCTCTTCGAATTCCTGTTTTGTCAATCAAAAATAACCTTTAGTCATATTTTTGTATTAATCATAAACCTTTCCAATTCTATTGCAATTCTTATGATAAATTACCTTTCCAAGGAAAACAGAAGGATATTTATAGTAAAAGAATGAGTGAATGCATAGTAATTTCATACCTCTTTCACTGCCCAACATACCCCCCCTGCTTAATCTTTTTCATGTCCTCATGAAAACTATAGTTCACATGGAGAGCAGTCAAAGAATAAGCCGAATAAGGTTTGTCATTGAAAGGCCTAAAACCATGTAGTGCAGCTAATTCCTCAAAACATGTTCTGTCTGCCCTTCGGGGAGCTCATAAATAGCTTTGTAGTCTGAAGCAGGGTACCATGCAATAGGGTTGCGGAACCTACACCCCAACCAGAATTGTCCTTCCTTTAAAACAAGATGGCTATAGGAAATCAAACGGTCTGCAACTAGCCCAAAATTTCTATAATTAAATGGTTCCCTATTTTGCACATTCTGATTCGAGGTTCTCCACCAGACCTTGGCTGCTACATAAGCTTGGTTTCTAATGGATGAAAAATAGTCTGTTCCATTCAAAATGATTGATTTGTGGATAGGCCCTAGGGTTTGGGTAACGCCTTTCTTTGTCATCAGACTTTTCTGTCTAGCCCAAAATTGAAGTGGGTCCTAAGGTTCACTTCTGACCCATAGATCTAATTCATTTTCCTGCCTTTGAAAGGCGTTATAGGCTTTAAGCCACTTTAATTGATTTATAGCAAAGGAAATGAATGCCTGAAACTGAACATCTCCAATAAAAGGGCTAGGGTTTGATTCACAGTCATTTTCAAGTATTAAATTATGCAAGTAAAATTCACACAAAAGGCGTTGTACTTTGATCCCATAAAGTTTGCAGCTTGATACCAAGTCATTTATGGTTCTTAGCTCTATGGATTTCCCAGCCCTAACTGCCTTGATCTTTAATTGTAAATATCTTTCTAGTAAAAATAGAGCATAGTTTTTGGCGGGGCACCTACAAGCTAAGACATCAGTATACAAGGAGCAGAGAGTGTCCATTTGATTGTAAGCTAGTTTTAATTGGTTCATTACCTTTTCAGCTTTTATCTTTGCTTCCCGACATTTTTCATGAGCTTCAGCTTCTGCTTCATGAATAATTCTCATTTGTTGCTGCAACTCCTGATACTTCTTTCTTGGGACAGTATCTTCCTCCAATCTCTATCTTTCTATTCGGGCCTGTGTCAATTCTTCTTGAAGTCTGGCCAGTGTTGGATCACTAAAAGTGTGCTGACTGTTAGATTGCATGTTTTCGCTTGGAACAGGTTCCTCTGGAACAGCTTGTGTTGGGACAGCCGTTTGCTGCTCCACATCCTCATAGTTAGGCTAAGGTATAGTTTCTTCTACTACTTGAGGGTTCTTATTAGCGGTCACCCTTCTCTTTCTCGAACTTCTTTTGATAGCAATGCTTCTTCTTTTGGGGACTCGCTTAGGCATCTGTTTCGTTCTCAGAACCCAAATGGTTTGACTGAGCTGTTCTATCAGTTTATGAAGCTTTATTCGTTCCTTGCGAAGCTTCTCAACCTCAGTTGTTTTCTTCTTCTTTCTTAATGGAACAGCGGCTTCTTCATCTGCACCCGTTTGCTCAACAAGGTTTTGATTTATATCAGCCGTGCCTTCAGTTAAATCCTCTTCTTGCCCCTCTTCTTGGGGTTCTTCTTCCATGTTCACATGCCCTTGGCTCGATTCCTCGGGAATCATCTTCTTAGTTGACTCTGCAATTGCCCGGGGGCTTTCAGGTTGAGGTATTAATTCAATGTTCTCTTCCTCCTCATCTGAATACCGAATTTCTCCTTCAACTTCTTCTTCCTCATCGTCTCCTTCCTCTGCATTGGATTTTTTTTCGCTACCGGTGTGGCAAATCATTTCTTCCTTGTCTGAGTAGCGAATTTCTTCTTCCAATTCCTGTTCTTCATCAGTATGGGGGCTTTCTCTCTGCAATTCCTATTCTTCATCTGTATGGGGGCTTGATCCCTCCAATTGTGGAGGTTGTTCATCCCTGGAGCTGTGCAATTCCAGGGGCTGGCTGCTACTACCCGAAAGTTCATCCTCCATCATTCTGCTTCGTTTCAATCGGAGGGACTGTCTATAGGTAGATGGCTCAGCTATTGAGCCAGCCATCCTTTTCCGTTTTGGAGCAGGTAGTGCTAACCCTCTGTCAATGGAGAATATCAACTCCTCCCAGTTGGTATGCTACTGGGCGAGGCTGCGACTCACTATTAACCGAATTAAGCAATGGTGGCTGACCACCATATCTGCATGCTGGGCTTTTCTTATACCACGAGCAGTATCATGCAACAAATAATTTAAAAATGCAGGCAAATTAATGGTGCATTTTTGTTTTACTACAGCTAGTAGCTTAAGGTGGCGAGGTCTTACCACATCCTTTCTTCCGTCACACATTATGTAATCCTGCACAATCTTGGCCAACTCTTTCCATGGTTCTCCTAATGACACTGGCTGGACTCCTTTACCTTTGATAACTAACGTCTTTCCATCATCTTGAAAAATATTCATGTCTTCTGAAATCCTAATCTTTTTCTGAGTCCAAATAGTCCCTTGCGCAGGGATGCCAGACACTTCTGCGATTATTTCGTCGGATACAACTATTTGCCTACCTCTGACCATGGAAGATCTTTCCTGCAGGTTCTGCAAGAATTCAATGGCCACTGCTTCGTGGGGTTGCTGCATTCTCATAAAATATGTAATCCACCCCATTCTTTCTAAAATTGCTCGTGCAGCATCAGAGACGATCAGAACCTGTGTTTCACTGTGAATTGGCCGTCCTCCCATCTCTGCACTTTGTTAATTTTTCTCAACACACAGTAATCACAATGGAACAGCACAACACAGTTCGTTGAAAATTTTTTATTTCCTAAAATGCAGGGATTTAGTCCATATACAGGTAAAGAAATCTCGGAGTTTGATCTGCATGCAGTCATCTGCGCCCCCCCCGAATGAACTATAGGTCGTCCTCGACCGTCAATTGAGGGTGGCAAGTGTGGCACAACAATAGGACAGCAGTAGAAAGTAGGCGTAATTATGATACATTCAATCAAATTATGACGATTACTGAAATAAATGCGTGTAATAAATCAGTAATGAATAGAAAATTGCTTTGTAATGATTAAAATACAAGGGGAAGGGACAGCATAAGATAGACATAAATACAATTGCATTATTTACCATGTCAAACTAATATGATCGATTTGTAATTATTTTCATGCATAATAGGTTCGGAAGTAAAAGTAAGGAGTTCATGCTTTTCATTTGATATTAAATAGAGATATAGGAAAAGGGTTAGATATACTATTGATGTGTATAAATGTGACTTTAATACCATTAATAGATCTCTGTTGCCCACAGGTGTCCATAACCTTGACAGAGTTGCTTTCTTACCCATGGAACCATTGTCCTTTATTTATACTGAGGGAGTGTTTTTTTCTCTTTGTTGAATATCATGACGGAGGCCATTGTGCTGGCTTGTTGACCAGATAAACCACAATGCCGTTCACCGGGAAGAAGTGAAAGGTGGCAAGCCGGCTTGTGATGAGACCTCCTGTTCTAAGGACTTCTTGATTTTTTTCAATTGTCTATTGGACCATTTCCCTGGTTTGGTGGCCATAATGGGAATGCCACTTCACTGCCTTCCCTATGATCACGGTAGGATGGCTCTTAATGAGACCCCCTATCCTCCATCTGCAAAATCATTAAAATATGTAAATATTTTTCTTTTTTTCTTTTTTTTTTCAAACAACACTTTTCCTCAGTTATTCATAAGGGATGGCTCAACACTCCTTAAGAGTAGGAATGGTGGAAGAAGTCTGAACATCTCAATAGAAAAAAATATACCCTTATTCCTATTCCATAGATAAATATCAAAGAAAGCTATAGTATGTAGGAAAGAACCAATCATGATAAAAATAATCGATCAGATTAATTTAATGGTAATAGCAAAGTTATGTTATTGATCATGCCCCTTTTTCCTCTTTTTTTTTTATCATTACTAGACAATTTCCTTAAAAATGACGATTTCTTTTGATTTGCTGATCACAGTAAGCTTTAATTTGTATGATTGTATATAAATGATATATTCGCCTTTGGAAAAGTGATAAAAAATTTAAAAATGCTGGCTTGAAAAAAACAATCACTCAAAAAGGTGCTGTCCCTTTAAAAAGAACAACAAAAACAATCTGCGGGACTGTTGTTCCTTTTGAAAGGAACATCAAGAAAATATTTGCGGAAGTGTTGTTCCTTTAGAAAGGAACAGCAAAAACACTCTACAAAACTGTTGTTCCTTTGGAAAGGAACAACAAAAGCACTCTGCGAAACGGTTGTTCCTTTCGAAAGGAACAACAGAAGTGATGTTCCTTTAGAAAGGAACAGCAAAGCAAACGAAATAAACAGAATTTTTTATTTTTTTTCATTTTTAAAGAAACCGAATTTAATGAAGAAACGATGAAGAAATAAAGAAGTAATATTAACAGAAAGTTTTTTTTTTAAAAGAAATTCCCTAAAACAACAATCAAGAAACAGAAAAAAAAAAATGCTTTATGTACAAAATTAGAAAGAAATCATTTATCAGACTGGTGCCAAGGAGGAATTCTCCCCTTCAGCGAGAATTTTCATGGTAGAATCTTCCCGTAACTGCTGGTAAAAGGATTCCCGGGTAAGCGGCTTGTGATACAATCGTACTCGATGACCATTTACCTTAAAGGAATGTCGAGATCCATCAATGGTGACTAATGTAATAGTGCCATTATCATGCACCTTTTGTATTTCATAGGGTCCAAGCCATCGTGTCTGGAGCTTTCCGGGGAAATCCATAAACCGAGAATCATATAGGAGTGCCCAGTCTCCTTCGTGGAAGATCTTTTCTTTGATATGGGCGTCATGCCATTTAGCTCTCTGTTGCTGAATTAATGCTGTGTGCTGAAGAGCAGAGAGCCTAATTTTATCTAGCTCATTAATTTTCTACAGTCTTTTAGCCTGGGCTTTGTTCAAATTTAGACCCACCTTTTGAGCTGTTCTTAATGTTTGAATTTCGAATTCTATAGGAAATATGGGTTCTTTTCCGAATACCAATTGGTATGGTGAATATCCTGTAGTAGGTCTCCATGTTGTTTGATATGCCCACAATGCTTCTAGCAATCTGTAGGCCCAATCTCGTCTATGTGAGGCAACGGTTTTTGTTAATATAGATTCGATTACTTTGTTTGTGCTCTCGACTTGGCCATTGGCCTGTGGGTGATATGGAGTTGTAATCTTGTGTTGAATGTGGTATTTTTGCAATGTTTCAGCTAATTTATTTCCTACAAATTGTGGTCCACCATCTGTGACTATGTCCCTTGGAAGGCCATAGCGGACAAAGATTTGGAAAAGAAACTGTATTACAGAATCCTCTGTAGCTTTTGAAAGGGGCTCTGCTTCAACCCATTTGGTGACATACTCAGTTGCAACTGGGATGTATGTTTTTTGGTTTGATGGGGGGCTAATAGGACCAACAAAGTCAAGGGCCCAACGTTCAAACGGTTCAATCACTAGTTGAGGGTTCAAGGGCATTTCATCGGACTGCCCAGGGCGACCTACCCTTTGACAGCTATCACAGGCCTGCATGAAATTTTTAGCATCTTTAAAGATAGTAGGCCAATAATAGTCTGTTCGTAGAAATTTATGGGAAGTTCTACGATCTGCAAAATGTCCGCCACACTGTCCATTATGGCATGCTTTCAAGATGTCGAATACCTCATCCTCCCTAACGCATCTCCTTATTTGCATATCTGCACCTATATGGAATAAGTAGCCCCCAATCCAGGAAAAATGGGTACTACGGTGTATTATTTGCTTACGTTCATTAAGGGATAGATGTTTAGGTAATTTACCTATTGCCAAATAGTTTTCTATATTACCATACCATGGTGTTCTGGTAGTAACAACGAAGAGATGTTCATCTGGAAAGTGGTCTTCAACTGCTTCTGTATCTATTGGCTTTGGCATTCTTGACAGAAAGTCAGCTACAGGGTTCTCCTTGCCCGATCGATCTTTGATTATGATATCAAATTCCTGCAGTAAAATCAACCATCTTGTCACTCTTCCGTTTGTAACAAGTTTATTTGCTAAAAACTTAATGGCAGAGTGATCAGTATACAGTACTACAGGATACCCAGTTATGTAATGTCTAAATTTGTTTATAGCATGAACTACAGCTAAAAATTCTTTCTCAGTCACAGTATAATTTAATTCAGTAGGAGATAGATTTTTTCTAATGTAATAAATTTCATATGGCTTCTTGTATTCCTCCTGCCCAAGTACTGCTCCAATTGCTGTGTCTGAGGCATTGGATGAAATTTGGAATGGCAAATTCCAATTTGGGCCCCTCAGCATTGGGGCTGTTGAAACGAGCTTTTTCAGATCATTAAAGGCATTGTCACATTTATCTGTCCAAATGAAATCAGTATTTCCAGTAAGTGCATATAAAGGTGCAACTATTCGAGAATAATGCTCTATAAATCTTCTATAGTAACCAGAAAATCCAATAAAGCTACGTACCTCTATTTGTGTAGTGGGTGTAGGAATTAACAAGATTACTTGAATTTTAGCTGGGTCCACTTGAATTCCAGCTGCTGAAATATAATGCCCTAAGATAACGCCTTCGATCATCATCACAAGACACTTTTCATGGCTTAAGCAAAGCCTAGTGTCAATACATCTTTACAATACCTTTTTGAAGTTTTCCAATGCAGGCTCAAAGTCATCCCCATAAGGTGTGAAATCATCCATATATACTTCGAGGCCTTCATTTATTAAGTCTGCAAAGATGCTGAGAATTTCCCTTTGGAATGTAGTAGGAGCGTTGCATAGGCCAAAAGGTAGGACTCGATAGGCAAATGTCCCCCATGGGAATGTAAAAGTAGTTTTGTCTTGGTCTTCAGGGGCAATCTGTATTTGGTTATACCCACTGAAGCCATCCAGGAAAGAAAATAATTTCTTCCCTGCCAATGTGTCTAATACCTGGTCAATGAAAGGAAGGGGAAAGTGGTCTTTCTGTGTTGCCTTGTTAAGCTCTCGGTAATCTACACATATCCTCCACTTTCCGTTCTTTTTTGGTACCACCACTGATGGAGAGACCCACTTGCTATCATATATTGGGTAGATGAAATTAACATCCAATAGTTTTTGTAATTTAGTTTTCACAATATCTTTAAGATGAGGATTTAGTCTCCTTTGAGGTTGACGAATGGGTCTTGCATCTTTTTCAATATAAATGTGGTGAGTACACAATTGAGGATCAATTCCTTTCATATCGGGGTAATCCCATGCAAATGCTGCTTTGTATTTTCGTAATAATTGGACCAATTTCTCTTCTTGTTCAGCAGTGAGATTCTTATTGATGTTTAGAGTTTTACCCGGCTCAATTTCTACAACCTTGCTATTGTACACAGAAGTAGTAGGTATTGCTTGATCAAAAATATCTTTGAAAGGATCTTATTCTTCTTTTTATCAAATGCTGCCTTGATCATGTGACATTGCAAATGAGATGTGGTTTGTGATTTATTAATAAAATTATTAATGATATCATCCTCTATTTGATCTTTAAAATCAAGAGCATTTTCTATAGTTAGAGGTGATCTCATATCTTCCATAAGATATGATGCAGGCGGTTTTCTTGTTTTGATTATTGATAGACTTGGTTGGGCTGGGGGATATGGGGCTAAATTCTTGACATAATTTCCCCTTGTTATGGTCATATTTCCTTGTCGGCATCCAATATAAGCATCGGTAGTTGCCAACCAAGGTCTCCCTAAAATTAATGGGTGTCCATCTAGTCGGTTCTTTGGATTGATAACCAGGAAGTCAACAGGGTATTCCCAGGAATCTACAGATACCATTACATCTTGTAATGTACCTTCTGGTTTGACTACCGATCGGTCAGCCAATTCCAACAAGGTTGTTGTTGGTTCTAGTGATGTAATGCCAAGTTTTTGACAGGTGGTGGTTGTAAAATGTTAATTGCTGCTCCCAGATCAACTAAGGCATTTGGAAATGATTGGCCATTGATCTGTACTGTCACTATAGGATTTCCTGGGTCTTCATATTTAATGGGTGTTTCCATTCCTGATAATAAGTCAGATAAAGTACCAATTATTTGGACAGTAGGATTGGTTGTGATTCTCCTCTTTGGCTTTTTTATACATAATTCCTTAATGGTTTTTGCGTATATGGGAATATCTTGAATAGCTTGGAGGAGAGGGATTTTTATACATAAATTTTTTAATTCTCCCAGAAGATCAAAATTAGGTTGTTCTAATGGACGAGGTATCATTAATCGTTCTGGGAATGGTGGAGAGGAAGTTGTTACTTGTTGTTGACTTCGTTGTTGATTTTGTTGTTGAACTTCCTTCTCATTTTGTACTGTTTTTTCTACAGGTAACGGATCTTCAATATGGACATCATTGTTTCTCTCTGTTTCCACTATGCGCCCAGACCTTAACTGAAGATAATTGCACTCCCTTAGTTCAATTTCTACTTCTGGGGGTTCCATTATTTGGATGGACTGAACTGGCCTATTGTTTGGGTTTGGGTTGGGTTGGGCTAGGAGTTGAGGTCTTAAATTGGTCTGGGAGTTTGGATAAGGGGCTGGAAGTGTAGGTTGAGAGAGAGGAATTAATCCGACTGGCTGATTTGTAGGTTTCTACCAGTTTGACTGCCAGGCCTAACTCTGGGAAGTAGAGGGGTACCATTGTGTAGGCAAAAATGGTGGTTATGTTGGGTAGAAAGGAAAGCCAGGCCAATTATTTTGGTTCGTTTGATTTGGCCAATATGTGGGAGGAAATGGCTGTTGTGACCAATTAGGGAAAGGCAGTTGATTCTGCCACATCCCACTATATTGTTGAGCATTATATTGAGGAGGCTGAAAAGAAAATGGATCATTTGGCATACCTGATGGTCGTGGCTGCCATTGTCGGCGCTGGTTGAGCAGACATACCACTTCTAATTCTTCTTCTGCCTCCTTATAAACTTCTTTTAGGCTAGGAAGCGAAGGACATCCCTATGTAGGGTGATCTTTCATGCAAATGGCGCAGACTTTAATCACATCCAACGGGCATTCTTTGTGGTTGTGTTTCTTTCTACATCTGGGGCAGAATATTGCCAATTTCTGTTCTGCTTCTGCCTATTTCTGTTTGGCTTGCGTGATATCGAAATGCGTTGTTAGAGTCCCAAGTATGTATGTATTAAAGTCTTCTAGCAGATTTCCAATCTCTGCATGAGTCACACCTTCATTAGAGGACTTACTTTCCCTTGTAATTATGTCACGTTCTGCTGATTTCAGCCTTGTATTGCCCCTCAAGCACCTGATACACAAATCAACGATGTCAAGATAGCTTTCCTGATATATATCACCTTTTCCCATAATATTCAATGTTTCAACCCATTGATCTTTCATTCCCCTAATTAATGCAGTTTTCAAAACATTATCAGGTAAGGGTGAAGATGCATAAGGGGATCTCTGAAGATTGTATTGGAACTATTCCACATATTCTTCCAAGGTCTCACTTGGTTTTGTTGTCATTTGGAATATTTCATCTTTTAATTCCCGAGACCTGCAATAATCTTGATATTTCTTTAAAAATGCAGCCTTCATATGATCCCAATCAGTTATGACACCGCCACCTAATCCCATAAACCATCGTAGGGCTGCCCCTTTTAACGTAAAAGGGAATAGTTTTAGTTTTTGGGCATCGGTGGTGTAATCATATCCTCTACACAGCACATCAAATTCAAACAAAAATGCATTTGGGTCCTCTGATGTTAAGCCATGAAATGTGGGAATATGTTGAAGGGGAATAGCTTTCATAGGTGCGTTGACTGCAGTATTTACTATAGGATATTGCAAGGTAGAGGTCTGTTGACTCTGATTTTGGTTCTGAGCCATTTGATCGAAGATATACCAATACCCCTCTGGAATTTCCAAGGAATTTCTAGGTTGACGAGCAGGGGCAGGAATAGCTTTGACAGCACTCGCTTTGTCTGGGATAATAAGTATTCCTTGTTGTCCTACTGTTTGAGGTGATTTAGGACCTTGGTTCTGAATAAGTTGAACAACACTTCCCTTATATGGGCTGCTTATAGTTTGGGCAATTTTAATAGGAGATTTTGAGTCTTTGGTTTCTCCCGTTTCCCCTTCTCCTTATCAGAGATTGCTAGAGTTCCCTTATTGAAGGAAACTTATGCAAGGATTCTCAATTTCTTGGGAATATTGCTTAATTCCCTCTGTTTGACTATTTATCTCAGCAAAGGCTTCAGATGGTGATTTTGTAGCCTGAAGGGAACTAGTAGGTTGTCTAGAAGTTGTTCTTTTAAATCCTACAGATGGCTGAGATTCAGTTCTTTTAAGGATTTCGTCAATAAAGGTCGTGTGCCTAAGGGTCATCGGTCCCTTAGGTTTATTAGTTTTAGGAGGAATTTTGTTTCGCTTAGTTGGTTTATTCATTCAAAGAAACAAATTTTCATTCCTACCCAAAAAAAGAAGCTTACCTACTTCTGCTGTGAAGCGGGCTGCGAGCAAGTGTGTTTCTTGCCCAGTGCGCAGGTTCTTACCTTCCGTCTTTAATACCCAATTCTCCACAATCAGAAGGAAATCAGTTGTGCATTACTCTTTTAAAATGGCATACACTCTCCCCGGCAACGGCGCCAAAATGTTGTGTCATAAAAATGTATCTTTTTAAATACCTAATTAGCCTACATTAATCATCAATCCGGGAGCGTCTTTTTATCTCAAGAGTGTACTATGTCTGAGGCTGCAATTATCTAAGAGCAATGCTGTGAAGATGTCACTACAAAATATCAAATGCAAAAGTAATAAAATGCTTGTAAAGAAACCTAATTACAGTGACATGAATGGAAAGATTAAACTACTTCAACCTTGCAGAGCATCGATCAGGGATGCAGTAGCAGTAACTCTTTCTCTTAGAAATCGATGCAAGATGACCAATCTGGGGATTTGGAAGCAATAGCCTCTATCCTCTACAGTTGGAAATCTTAAAGCAATTGAAACAAAAGCAGATTCAGTGAAAAAAACTTAAAAGGAACGCAATCTAGAAAGGAACAGCAACATGTAACTATAGCTCATATGTTTGCTAATCAAAGTCTATAAATAAACAATGAACATAAATGAAACAGCAGCATGAAATGAACAACAATTATGAAACAAACTAGATTTCTATGCTTTAATTCTGTCGACAGCCACTCACCACACAACAACCAATCAATAGCAAATTACAAACAAACGGAACAACAACTTGAATTAGATACAGAACATCAACGCTTTATAATAGCAACAAGATAATCAAACAGCGAATCGTGCTTCTTGTAAAGAATGAAACAACAATGACTCTGTACTTGATCTAACAGCAATAAATCAATTATGTAATGGAAATAGATATTAAACACACTCCACACGATAGTAAATAAAGATTAAAATACAAACAACAAAGTGATTCCACCAGAGCTGGGCCCTTAGCACCAGTGAAATACTGCTGGGCTAATTCAGAACTTTAGAAAATGGATGAAGCCTGTGTCTTATATTAAATCAACATAAACCATTACAGATCGAGTTCTCTCACGACCGCGAGTCAATGAAACATTAGATTACAGAAGAAACGTAAAGTCTTTCAACTGAACTCCCTTTCTTAACAACAACCGTCCCCCATCTCTAAAGATCATTGCTTTATATATCAATTCTTTGATGGACAATTCAAGGACTATGATGAGTTTGAACTATTTAGTCATCATTCTGTTTACTTTGTTCAAGGCCGAGCTATCCCCTGCCTTTTCTGGGCGATTCGTTCAGATCTCCTTGCTTTTGGCTAGATATGGTTCGATGCTGATGGAGCAGCAGTTAGATTATTCTCAGTCACGGCTTTGATACAGCTGTTCACCTCTTCGAATTCCTGTTTAGTCAATCAAAAATAACCTGTAGTCATCTTTTTGTATTAATCATAAACCTTTCCAATTCTATTGCAATTCTTATGATAAATTACCTTTCCAAGGCAAACAGAAGGATATTTATAGTAAAAGAATGAGTGAATGCATAATAATTTCATACCTCTTTCACTGCCCAACAGCTGCTACCCGCTATCAGTTTCTTAAATGCAATAACTTCTGGAGGAGGAGGAAGGGGAGCCTCAGGTCCCCCTCCTATAGCCATGGCGGCTAGGAGGTCGCAGGTAGGTAAAGCATGCATTCAGCGAGTTCAAAATCGCAGAGCGCGGGAGTTGATCATTCCTTTATCAAATTTTAAATATGGATTTTTTTTTTTTTACTTTAATTATTGAAAAAATTCTTATTTTATATCTTTCTTTTTTTCTTGATTATTAAACACATTAGTGTAGATCTATCCTTAATCAATATTTAATATAAAAATATTAATGCATAACATTAAATTAAATAATAAAAAAATACACTTCAAGAAATTAAATCATTTTCAATATTTAATAGGTCCATATCTAAGATGTATTTACATTAATTTATTTTTCCATATATATATATATATATATATATATATATATATATATATATATATATATATATATATATATATATATATAACAACATCTCCCAAAATAAATTAAAATACATTTTAGATTTAAATATTGAAAATGATTTAATTTCTTGAGGTGTAAATTTTTATCATTTAATTTAATGTTATGCATTCATTTTTTTGGTCAAATCATAATCAAAAGTAAATTTTTAGGGGAGAGAGGTGCACACTATCATTCGCCCTAAGGAACAATCTAAAGATATTTTGCTTGGAAGCTCAGACCATAAACCAATAATATGGTGGAAGCTTATGCACACTTGAAAGACATTTCTCTAGCTTGAGCTCTTCACTCACAACGACTTCTAGTATTTTGAGACACTAGTCATAATCGGTTATATGGTCAAACACAGAAGTGCACAAGACATCAAACTCACTTCTATCATTAATAAAGTTAGATCTCAAGCATTTCTGATTGAATATTATCACATTAAGGGATCTCAATCAACTAGAAAATTACCAAGCTAATTACACCATCAACATAGACAAAGAGGGGTGCATATTTTTCAAAGGTAAACATGACAATCATCATGTTCCCTAACTCCATAATCCACAAGTGTCACCTCTTCTCCATATCACATTGAACCATCAAAATCCTCCTCACATCGTGATTAATTATCATCCACCTCCCCTCTTAATTATGAACAATAGTGTGCATGCTCTAGGTCATAATCACCCCAATCTATTCCCACACTTCTACTGTAAAATAACTATGAGAGCAAGCATGGCTTTTGATCCATAGTTTTAGTTTCCTCCTTGGCTTGATGGCTTGGTTGATTTATTGGTGTGAGCAATGGCTTGGGCTACAGTTTGTGGTTGCTAACCTTTTCTGCGACATATATGGATGGTGGGAAGCTAAGAGCCACATGTATCTCCCTCTGGTAGCACTCCACAACTATTGAAGAATTGCATTTTAGCATGGATTTTCTAAGATAAGAGACTCTGGAAAACACCTTAGTGAAGAAATTGGACATGTCATTGAGTGTTCTCTTGCATCTCAAGCACTGGGTTGATACCCTAAAAAATAGAGTCAACATGTTAGAGAAAAAGATGACACTTGTGGCCACCTAGTAGAAACCTATAGGGATGCTCCTAGAATGTAGAAAAAACTCCTCTATCCTACTCCTATCTAGCTTCATGTCAGTCCACACTAACACTCCATATGAATTTCCTATTCCTCCATCAAAACTAAGTTGTTCTCTCATATGTATCTTTGGTTTCACTATAATTCTTAATTTTGTTTTATTTTATTCTCCTAAATTGTACTCATGTCTTCACTAGAGTGCCTTGTCTGCATCACTCACGTTTTATAATATCTACACTAAACCAACATTGTAGCATTGGCCATGTTAACTATTAAGTTTATGCATGTTGAGTCATGTAAAGAACATCTACTTATTTTTCGTTTATATTATGCAGTAAATAGACTGTCCATAAATCAATACTATGATGTATTTTGAGACAAAGTATCACTCTATTTCCCTCTCATACCAAATTTTGGATTTTGATTAATAAAATATCTTCCAAACCATATATATATGTGAGAGAAATGACCATAAATCCACTGCGATAATCACAAATAGAACCAACAGTTGTAATACTAAGATTTATTTTCAACTTGGAGTGAGAAATGTTTGGGAATACACTATGTGGAAGCCCTAACTTTATATCGGCATGTAAAACATAAACTGCATCCTTCAAAGCTCAGACAATCCTAACGTATCACAAATCAATTGTGGATATCATTTTCAAGGTGCTGAGTAAGGGGGTTTAGTGTAACATTCCATGCCAAAAATCTTAGATCCATTGCCACGTGATGATTTTTCAGCGAATTCAGAACTCAAAGGATGGATTTCCAAAACCACACTCTCATATGTGAAACCACTTTGAATAACCATTGTTTTCGGCACAAATTCAGAAAAGTCATCTTGGAAATGCCTGGTTGAATTTCTATGTGGCATTTATTTAATTATATATTATATAATTTTGAATGAAATTGTAAACTGTTATTAATTAAGATATGTTTTTAATGTATAAATGTCTATTTAAAGTTAGGAAAAGAACAAATTTCTAATGCAACTCACCCATCCATATATAATATCAATTAACCTAGGTTTCTTTTAGAAAAAAACAGTTCAGAAAAACATCGATTAAAATAAGTTGACCCACTAGAAAGCCATATATATGCACGCTTGTACAGGATGAAAGCAGAGGCGAAGGGTTTTCTACTAGGGCATCTTATTTTAATTCATATTTTTTTTGAAACCGTTTTCTACTCGGACAACTTAATTTAATTGATGTTATATATTATATGTATATATATAGTTTCCCAGTCCCCTTCTAAGGCCGGAAACTTACGCGACCGTGAAACATCATGTAGGCTTAGGTACAAAAAATTCTTAGCTGTGAAGAGCATCATCCTTCCCGCGCCAGTTATTTGAGTAAGTATTATCGTCTCCTCTTACCATTTGTTGGATTTAGTTTTAGTTAAGATTATATAATCCCAAAAGTCCACAGGTGATTTCCGCTTAGGGATAATGAACTAACTCTAAGGTAATCTATCCAAAATCCTTAAAAGGGGTGATAACCGTGACAGCTATAATACTTCAATCTATCTAAAATCCTTCACAGGGGTGATAACCATGATAGCTTGATTACATTGTTATGAAGAGTACGTGACAGCTATAATACTTCAATCTATCCAAAATCCTTCACAGGGGTGATAACCATGATAGCTTGATTACATTGTTATGAAGAGTACATTCTTGATTACTTTGTTATGAAGAGTACATTGTTTGACGGGGACAATCTAGGTTTGATGAATGTAATTTACATTCTTGCTTCCAGTTTGCCAACTGTTAGATATTGACAAAAATTGAAACACTGAAAATGAACTGGAGCAGAGAGTTGCTCTTCTCAGGATTACGAAATGGTTAAATAGATTACATTGGAAACATCGGAAATAAATAACTGGAGATAAACTCGACTAATCTAGACTGACTTAAACTAAACTTGGACACTTGGACAAACGGATTTGACACCTAGCAGGTGGTTGAGATTACGTTCTTTAACACTCCCCTTTAATTTCAACCACATAAAAAAAATTTAATTAAGATACCTGCTGGTCTATGTCTCAGCGAGGCTTACAATAAAAAAATGACTTTAACTAGATTTGGTTTTCTTCTTCTCTTCTTCCATATTCTGTAGCCTCTAAATTGTTTCAGATTTTTCGCTTTACTATATCCTTGAGAACTCTGTTTCTTCATTTGTTGTTGCAGGTCTTCTATTTTTCCAGGCTGTTTAAGCATGTTCTGGACATCTTCAAGAAATGTGGGCTGCTGCCACATATTGTCTTCTGTAGTGCTCTTTTCATGATCAATCCTCTGCAACATAGGATTAGAATAATATCTTATCTCTTCAAAACTCCAATGCATGAAAATTTCATTGACATGTTCATCATGCATGTCATCTTCATCATTCATATCTACATCTTCTATGTAGATCTCATCAAGACATGGTTTTGCAAGCCATGTTTCAATAAACTTTAGCTCTTCTTCATAATTAATCTGTGTACCTGCACACTTGAAATCAATGTTAGAATAAAAATTATTTTCAGAACAACATTGGTTCTGGTCTTTTTGCTCTGCAGTGAGAGATTTCTTCTGTTGTTTTTCCTTTTCTGCCTCTGCCTCAATCTCTGATTCTGCATTCCCTTTGCAGACTTCTTTCTTTACTTTTGTCTCTGATTCTTTCTTTGTTTCTTCCTTCTTCTCCGCAATGACAGCTTTCTGCTGTTCCTCTTCCTTTGCTGCATCTTCCTCTATCTCTGTCTCTGTATTTTTCTCTGCCTCTTCTTCACTGACCTGTGCTTCTGCAAACAGGTTGTCTTCCACTAACTGAAGTGGGGTAATCTCACCAAATAACATCATGTCGATATCATACTTTTGTTGCATCATCTGCAACCAATCATCATTAGAAAAAATTTCATTATCAAAGTTTACATCAGCCATATCAATCATTGGATTTACCATTTCATCAGCAAGCTCTGTTGCTGGTATCATTAAAACTTTGTCAGCGATCTCTGTTGCTGGAATCTCTTCATCCACTTGTGGCTGTGCACAGTGGGATTTACGAGCATCTTCATGCTGCTTTTCTGCTTCTTCTGACTCTTCATCTGGCTGTAGATCTGCTGCTACAGATCCACCTTCATCTTCATCTTCAAAGCTCCCCTTTGCTTCAATTCTTCCCCTTGTACCAAAACATTTCTCAAGGGTATCCCATGCTTCCTTGGCTGTCTTGGCATCTGAAATCAAGGGAAGTATACTTTCATCAACTGATTCTTGTATGCATCTTAATGCATAGGTATCTTTTTGCCTCTTGATTTCCAGATCTAGAAAGATCTCGAACATAATCTGCTTTTGCTTTAGCCTCTTGGCTTTTCCCATGGCCTCGTTGTCAAATTTCCACAAACAAACGAGTTTACATATTCATCAATACCTTGCTTCTTAAAAAATTTTGCTGCTCCTGAATGAGTCTTATGCAACTTCACTTCTTCAAAAATTTTGCTGCTCTTGAATGAGTCTTATGCAACTTCACTTAAAAAAATTTTCCTCAAAAAATTTCCTGTAAACTTTCACTTTCATCTCACATCATAGCTTTAAGTTTTTTTTTTTTTAAAAACTCCAAAAAACATTTACACATGGTCTTAAAAAAAATCCCTTAACACTTCGAATAAAACATTTTTAAAACTCCTTCACATGCACTATATAAAACCCTTCATCCAATTTCAAGTTTTTTTTTTTTAAATAAAAAAAACTTAAATAAAAAAAACTTTCTTCATATAAAGCTTTCACCCTTTTTTTTTTAACTCACTTAAAAGTTCGAAAATCAAAAAGGTTTTACCTTTTCCTAAATCGATACTTTAAAAAAGCTTTCGATTTTTTTGAATAATGGATCACCTTTAATGAAATATTTATATTAAAGCACTGAGATCAATGCCTTTCACGTTCCATGGCTTTTCACGTCCGTTTGACTTTTCATAAGAAATATAACAGCTCTCGGATTTGAAACGCACTGCGTTATTTGTTTTGCTTCGGGAGTGGCGCGGTCCCGACTGTATGCAGTCGCGCCTTCATCAAAAACGATTATTTTATGCTTGCGCAGTGGTGCGGTCCCGACATATTCAGTCGCGCCTTTATCAAAAACGGTGTGAGGCACGAAAATGGCACGGGTATGGCGTGTATTCCAGCGCCAATCAACTCATAGTCGCGCCAATTGACTGCTCTTCTCTTCTGCTCCTTCGTGGCTCTGTTGCTGCTCTCCAGGGAGGCTTATGCAACTCGGCTCTGATACCATGACAAAAATTGAAACACTGAAAATGAACTGGAGCAGAGAGTTGCTCTTCTCAGGATTACGAAATGGTTAAATAGATTACATTGGAAACATCGGAAATAAATAACTGGAGATAAACTCGACTAATCTAGACTGACTTAAACTAAACTTGGACACTTGGACAAACGGATTTGACACCTAGCAGGTGGTTGAGATTACGTTCTTTAACAGATATGGGCTTGCCGAACATCTTCCAGAATTTATTTATGAGTATATATAAGTTGTGATGCTGTGGTCCACCTGTTACTGGTGAGTTTGGTCTTTACAATTTTTGTGGTTCAATTTTGGGGAAGAAAAAAAATTGAGAGTTGCTCCAGACTCGCTTGATTTCTTCTATTGAAAAAATATATATAAATTATATACTTTTAAATGTTTTTACTAATCCAGTTTGTTTGTTCTAGTATTTCTCATCTTTTTGTTTTAGAGCATTTGAATCTTTAAAAAAACGGCAATGGTAATCTTCTCTGAATTGTAAAATGGATTTTGATAATGATTAGTTTTTATAATAAGGCCGTATTATAAACATGGCAAAGTAAGAAAATATAACTTGAACATATAAATAAACAAGTTTTGTATGGATTATGTGAGTGTGACTACATTAACAACAAACTTAACATACCTTTTGAATAATCATACCAAGTGTAAACAACATAAGCATAAATGATCTTATAATTTATATAATATATTGTAAATATAAGAATTAATATAACATTAAGATAGATATGGTAACATATTAAAAATATTTATGTTCTTTAATTGTGTAGTTGATTAAGCATATGTATAAAAATAATAGAGAATTCACATACTCTTGTCTTCTCTTGTGAGGACCTAGACCAAGTCTTGTAACTCAACCAAATTTATCCTTTAATTAAACATAATAAGAAGGAAAATAATTTATTTCTAGGTTAACATTTATCTCATTAAAACATAAAATTAAAATCCATTTGCAACATATTTAAGTAAGAAATTTCATTTTCAATCATTTATATGAGTAATCAATAATCGAAGAATACTTGTATCAATAGATTGGTTGGGATGGCCTTTGATTTATGTTGAGATGATCCTGCTGCGTTACTCGACTGGATTTACCTCCCTGCCAACTAGGATTGATTTCCTAACCTAGGGAACTTCCACAGGCTCCCTAGCCCTCCAAGCCCAAGTCCAACCAGCTATAGTGTGTCCAAGTTGGAATCAACACCCTCTAATACCAAATAAAGACCATGGATCATTTCCAATGCCAAACAAAGCCAAGGATCTCCTCCCTTCTCCTCTCATCCTCCTTCCCTTTTATATCTCTTCCTCTCATCCATCTCAACTACTTACCATTAATTCCATGACTATCCTCACATCCTTCTAATTTATTAACCTTGACTTTCTTACTATATCATATCAAAAATAGATATGAATATAGATATTTTATTCAAAAATAAATGGGAGAAGACCAAAATGTAGATTTGAGAAGACATAATGGGTGTACAAAATTTAGATATTTTATTTAGAAATAAATGATAGAAGGTCATACCTTATCTACAAGTTGAATTGAGAAGACATATTGGGTGTACAAAATCTTGATATTTAATTTAGAAATAAATGAGGGAAGACCATACCTTATCTAAGATTTGATTTGAGAAGACATATTAGCAATGAAATAAATAATAAAAGTCATACCAGTAAAAATAAAATAAAATTACAAATTCACAAGTGTAGATATTACTCAAAATTTTAAGTCACCATTTACAAATTAATTAAACACTAATTAAAATTTACCTTATGGGATCAAGTGGGGCATTAAAGACACCCCTCCTTTAGAAAACTTCGTCCCAAAATTAGAGTGAAAATGACACAAGGATTTTGAAAATAAGGCATAACAAAATAGATATAGATATAGTAGTCAAATTAAGTCAAGCAATGATACCACCTCCCATCAAGAATCTTCAATCTAACTTATAACCTCTTATCATTCCTAACCTACTTCCGCTCCCATCCTATCCGTCCTTTGCTGAAATATACTATGGCATCGGCTATATATCGATCTAACCATTGATAAAACCAATATGGTGGAAGCGTCAACTATATTGATCTAACATCCCCAACAGGCAACTGGTAATCGTCATCACACTTCTAGGGGAGCGTGTCCATCACTGCCCTCCCACGATTCCAGACTTGGACATTACACGATGGGAAATTCCTCCACCCCTTCTCATAATTAGGGTCAACACCCTAATATGGATCACACTACAACATAGGTTTGATACTTGTCCTCGAATAATCCAGTCAGGTAGTCTTGTCACTTGTATCATTTACACTTTACCCATCTCATAATATTGCATATCAAGTAGATAGAAAATGTAATAGAAAAATGTACATCATACCATTGCTCATCTGATATGTCAAAATTTCTCATCAGAAGCATAGATCTTGGTTATCATATAGTTCTTTCCAATCTACAGGTTAGTTCTCATTCATGCATATACATACAACCAAAAACATATATAGATAAGTGATCTTAATCCTCATGTTATGAAGTCCAACATCCATGTCCCAATTTTTCACTTCATAAAAGCATACTAGAAATAAATCTTACAATAGATAAATCACAATTTTGATAAGTCATTCATTCGATAAATCATATCCCCTTAAGTTATACGTCAAACAAAAATAACTCTGAGAAGTCATACACTAGATAAATCATAACCAAGTAAGTCTTACATCAAGTAAATCGTACATCAAATAAGTCATACATCAAATATTTTAATAAAAAATACCTAATATATCTATTGATTTATATAAGTAGTTTCATTTGTCCAACTAAAATGCAACAATATTAAATAGCGTTCATAAAATAACATGGAACTACAAATAGATTCTTATCATAGATAGTTATCTAAGTCAAAATGGGCATCACAGATGCTCGAAAAGTGAGCAGTAGTTACAACGTATAGTCTCTGCATCCTCCCAAGTAGCAGATCTTGGGCTATACTTATCCCACTGGACCTTAACCTGGTCCACCATGTGACGTTTGAGATGTTGAACCCTATGGTCCAATATGCGTAATGGTTCGACCATTACGGTTCCCACGTTCGAGACTTGCAATGCCCTCCAATCTAGTTTGTGGGATTCATTAGAAAAATAATGTCGTAAAATGGATAAATGAAAAAAATCATGAATTTTATGCAAATGGGGTGGCAGTACAAGACGATAGGAAACTGGTCCAATCTTCTCCTTGATTCTGAAAGGTCATATAAATCGAGGTGAGAACTTTGTCCCTTTCCCAAACAGTATGGTGCTTCTATTAAGTTGAATACAAATAAAAACTTGGTCTCCTACCTCATAACTACAATAAGTCCTATGTGTATTGGCATAACTCTTCTGTCTATCTTTTGCTTCCTTTAACCTTTCCTGAATCTGTCTTACCTGTTCCTCCATTTCTTGTACCAACTCCGACCCAACTATCACTCGGTCCTCTAACTTTTCCCAACTCAATGGCGTCTTGCATGACCTCCCATATAGAGCTTGATAAGGAGGCATCCCAATGGAACTATGGTAACTATTATTATAGGAAAATTCTACCAATGGTAAGTACCTTTCCCATTGAGTCTGATTATCCATGATGTACATTTTGAGCATGTCTTCCATAACCTGATTTACTCTTTCAGTCTACCCATCTGTTTCTGGATGATATTAAGTGCTTAGGTTCAACTGAGTCCCTAATGTTGACTGCAAACTTGTCCAAAACATAGATGTGAAGCGAGAGTCTCTATCAGAAATGATCTTTGTTGGTCACCTGTGTAGTCAAATGACTTCACTTATAAAAAATCGTGCCACATCATTAACATCGTACGTGTCTCTCACGGGAATGAAATGGGCACTTTTGGTCAATTTATCAACTACAACCAATATAGCATTCTGCCTTTTTGAAATGAGTGGCAAACCTACAACAAAATCCATAGAAATGACCTCCCATTTTGACATAGGGATGTCATGTGGTTGTAGGAGTCCTGCTGGATGGTGATGATTAGCCTTCACTCATTGACATTCAAGACATTTGGCAACAAACTGGACTATGTCGTGCTTCATACCTACCCAAAAGAAGAGTTTCTTCATGTCAACATACATCTTCTTCACTCCAGGATGAGCACAATAGAGTGCTCTATGTTACTCTTCAAGGATGGTTCTTTGTATATTCCCTTCCTTAGGGATGTATATTCTTCCTTGAAATCTCAAAAGTCCATCTAGTTCAATGACATAACCTTCAAACTTTGGTTTTATCTGCTTCCCACTCTGGAGTTGTGTTATAACCTTCGGATACCAACTATATTCAAAGATTTTTTCCAACACACGTTCCCTCAAATTAACCCTCAAGGGTACTAAAGAGAAGGTTCGTGGCCTCCTCCTTAGTGCATCAGCCACCACATTATCCTTTCCCGTAGTGTATGAGTTCCAAAAATCATACTCACTCATGAATTCACTCCATCGTCTTTTCCTAGCATTCAAATCTCTGTGAGTAAAGAGTTACTTCAAGCTCTGATGATCAGTTCTTAACTCAAATCTTCTCCCAATGAGGTAATGTCTCCAGATTTTTAAAGCTAACATCATTGCTGCTAATTCTAAATCATGGGTAGCATACAAATCTCCATGTTTCTTCAAATTTCTAGATGCGTAAGCTATTACTCTGCCTTATTTCATCAACACTACTCCAATCCTTGCTTTGAAGCATCTGTGCAGAAAATGAAGTTTGTTTCCATGTCAGGCACTCGAAGGATTGGTGCACTAGTTATTAACCTCTTTAGTTCGGCGAATGTAGTGTCACATTCATACCTAACACCTTTTCGTTGTAATGTGGTGATGGGTTTTGCAATCCTTGAAAACCCTTCCAAAAATCTGCAATAATAACCTACTAGTCCCATGAAGCTACGCACCTCATGAGAATTTTTCGGCACTAGCCAATCCATTATGGGCTTTACCTTTTCTGGGTCTACTGAAATCCCGTCTCCTGAAATGATGTGCCCAAGGTAATGAATTTTCCTTTGAAGGAAGGAACATTTTGACAATTTTCCATACAATTGATTTTCCCTTAAGCGGGTTAATACAACCCTTAGGTGCTATTCACGCTCCTTCTCATTCTTGGAATACACCATAATATCATCCAGAAATACTTGCACAAATTGGTCCAAATATTTCCTGAACACACCATTCATGAAAATCATGAATACTCCTGGTGTGTTAGTCAAACCAAATGGTACAACTACGAAATCATAGTGCCCAAATTGAGTTTGAAATGCAATTTTTGGGATATCATCTTCCTTAGTCCTTAATTGGTGGTATCCATATCGCATATCGATCTCTGAGAAAACTATTTCTCCCTTCATTTGGTCGAATAGGTCATCCATTCTAGGTATTGGGTACCTATTCTTTATTGTGGCTCGATTCAATTCCCTATAGTCTATGCATAGCCTTAAGGAACCATCCTTCTTCTTGACAAAAATCACTGGTGCACCCCAAGGTGAAATACTCGGTCTAATAAATCCCAAGTCTAGAAGCCCTTTTAACTGCATTTGCAACTCACAAAGTTCTGGGGATGTCATCCTGTAGGTTGTCTTGGATATTGGTTCTACACCAGGTTTTAGGTCGATTGTGAAATCGATCTCCCTCACAGGTGGCAATCCAGGCAATTCCTTAGGGAAAACATCCTCAAATTCTGACAAAAATTGGTACTGATCTAGGGAGGTTCCTTTTTGGTTATTTATAGACTCAACCATATATATTTTACAACCTTGTTTTAGGCAATGTTTTACCTTCATCGTGGAGATGAAACGTAGGGACACTCTTCTCTTAATACCAAAAATCTCAATTGACCTACCTTCATCATCTAGAAAAATCATCTTCCTTTTGAAACAGTCTACTAAAGCTCGATGAGCTTCTAGCCAGTCCATTCCAATGATTACATCGTACGTCCCCAATGTTGTGACATATGCCTTTAACTTAGTTTTACATACCCTAAGGTTCACTTAACATTGGTTAACACTAGGTCCTACTGATTGTTTTATCTCAGAAGCCATTTCGACTTGTTTAAAGTCATTGTGCTCATAGGCTACCAACCCATATTTTCTAATGAAACTGGTGAAATGAAACTATCTGTAGCACTAGAATTAAAAAAAAAAATTTAACTTTTACATTGTTTACCATACCCACGGTTTCTACCACAACATACTGGTGTTCAACTTGATGGTTATCAACTGTTGCATAGATTCAATGGTGGTTTCCTTCTTCCCTCGTTAGTGCTTTTTCTTCTCTATGGTATTTACCTATTTGTAACTCAGGACAATCACGCTGGTAATGAGGTCCCCCACTCCCCAACAATTGGTGTGAGGTAGACTCCGAAAAAAATGTTGTGGAGTTCTTTGGAAAGAGCTCCTTCCCTTAAGATCCCTACCCCTGCTCGTGGCTCCTCGTGTCAGACTGTGATTTGCATGAGTCCTTTAAGCTATCAGTGAATTTTTACTAGAAACCATTGAAATTCCCATTGTCGGTGTTCTGGGAACAACCCTATTTCCATATGGTGATGGCCTCAAACTTCCTCCCCTCGAGAAGGTACGAGGGTATTTCCCCATAAACCTTGGTTGGGGTGGAAAAATGGTTTTGTTTCCACCTTTTAAGTCTAAGTGATCTTCAACATAACGAGCATGATAAACAACTTCTGCAACTATGGATGGTTTCCACATCTGTACCATTTCCATAATCTTAGGGTTCAATCCATAAATGAAACAATCTGCTTGGCAATGATCTGTGTCCATGTAGGAGACATACTTGACCAATTCCATGAATATAATCTCATAATCCTCTACTGTGTGGTTTCCTTGTACCAAAGCATGGAAGGCTCCTACTTGTTGTTCTTCATAAAATGCTGGTAGGTACTTTGCCTGAATCTCTCCTCAAATAATTCCCAGGTAACTATGTTAGGAGTGAGGTGTAGTTGAAGCTCTAAGTTACCCCACTAGTTCAGGGCACTATCTCTAAGTTGGAATATCGTTATTTTAGCTTTTGAATTGGAATTATAATATCTTAGTGCTAAGCAACTTCTCATTCCCTCTGTTAGACTCATGTAATTTACATAATCTCAAGGTGACTAATTATTTCTCAGATCTTTCATATTGAAAATAATATTCCATGGCTGTCATTTATTTCCAGAAAAGAAAGGGAAATCCTAACTATCAAGAACTTCAAAGGAATCAATCTGCCTTTTCAGTTCAATTGAAAGAGGAAAGTGTTGCTGATAAAGTGAAATGGTGAGAAAACCTCATTTCTGCCCTCATTCATTTCATTTACCCTATTTTACGCTTCATTTTTCCAAATTCTAAATTCCAACACTCGAAATTCCATTAAAACCATTCGAATCCAAATATCTATGCTTTCGGGACTTTATAGTAGCTCCACCCCCCATAGCAAGCCTTTTAATATATCACGTATATAATATGTGATATCATCACCACACTTAGCATATTATGGACCCACTTACCTTTTTCGCATCGAAAAAATAAAACCCTTTCGCTCTTCATTTACTGTCATTGTTCCAAAGTCCCGATGGGATGAAACCTCACCCTTTTCACTTTTTCACTTTACTTTTACCCTTACCTTTTCGCATCGGCATATCGCAAAGACCCTCACCACATTCATTTGTTATTTATCCAGACCGTCGATATAGTGGGACCCATTTTTTTCCACGTCACCCTTTCCCAACCGCCCATCGCACATCACAATTAGATATTTTTATGTTTATTATTAAGCTATCACAAGTTAAGTATTTTATGTTGCGATGTGATGTAGTTGGGTGATGCGATGAGGTAAATCTATGAAATTGTGACATTGTGATCCATCGTGTCTCCCATTGTCGTTGCTAACTCCCGATTGTGATATATGTAGGGCATGTCGTTGCGTCACCTATCCCATCTACGTTAATTGTCTGACACCTTACCCCCCATCTCCCCATACTTGTCCCGCATCCGACGATATTCATGCATTTCGCACCCCCCTCGGTCGTCGAACATTAACAAAGGGGGGGGGTCCGAAATGGGCGGTATCCATTACCACCCACTCTGATACATGGTGCACCCATAGTACTTCGCACCCCCCACCCCCCCCCCCCCCCCTCGAATCTGTTTTTCCTCCATTATGATACCACTCCCGCCATCACGACTCCCGCCATCGTTGCATCACGTCGCCCACCGTCATTGCCACTCCACTGCGTCACATCCACCTGCAGACTCCCGCCTCTACTACTCCACATCAACTGACATCCATCCACCAATTTGTTGCTACCCCGACTCCCACCAGTGCAATTACTCCGCATAGCGTCATCCCCATCCCAAGGTTACTGAAACATTTATGTGTGTTCCCAAAAGGGACATTGGGTTTTCAGACTATGGTATCAGTTACTGTTTATTAATGGAAGGTAAGTTTTTTGTTTTAAACTCCACTGCAACAGTAACCGACGCAGTAAATGCAGAGGCAGTCTAAGAGAAAGGGGGCATCATTACAGCCAACGCAGATCACCAGCTCTCTCTGCTCAGCAACCGCTCTTTCACCAAAGCAGAGCCATATGTCATTATTGTTTTGTCGCTGCCTCTTCGACATCACAATAGCCAGATTCTGATTGCTTTGCAATCAATAACGGACTGCTCAAGTAAATGTAGCCACCATCTTGGCCAAATCTATCTTATCACCGCCTGCATGCTTCCACTTGTCCAATTTTAGCTTGAATGTAATTAATGACAATCATTGCAGTAGGTACAGTAACCGACTTGAGTTTTAGATAAATATTGTATGCATTTGCAGTATCTGGGGGAAGCATGGGAAGGGAAAAACCATTTTAATAGGATCATCTATTTGTAAACACTCTTTTTTGGATGAATGAAATGACACTGTTGTTTCTAGATTCTTTTGTTATGATCTATGGTGAAGTGTTTCTTTTCATGTAATTTGTCATTCTCTAGTTTTGCATACTATTTTCTCTCTTTATTGTGGATAAGAAAATTTTGTTCAGGATTTGTCATCAGGCACCATGTTCAGTCTTGAAGTAGTATCTATGTTTTCCTCTAAAATTTGAATGCAGAATTTAGAGAAGGTTTGCTCTGCATTCACATTGAACCTCAATCTCTCCTCCCCCTTTCCATTTCACAAGCTGTAAAGATCTTTTGACATGGCTAGCTTTCTTGGTTGCACATGATTTCAGTTATTCATCCATTTGAATTTTTTTACACATGTTTGACTCCATAGCCCAGTGGCCCTCTTCTGCTATCCCAACCACAAATTATTAAACAAACCCCTTTGCACTAATAGCTAGCCTAAAATTCCCAATCAAACAAAGCTATATCTAACAGAGAGATCCCTCTCTGGGTCTAGGAGGGCTAGATCCTAGGCCCGAAGTGATTCTAATGTTTCCTCCGGGATTCTATCTTCATCCTCAGAATTACATAGTGATAACACCCTCTAACCAGGCTTCTGCTCATTCGCTAGCACAACCTCCAACAAAATCTAGAAGCTTAATCTTTTGGAGTTCCCTAGTAATGTCCTCGATTGGAGGTCCTCTATCTAAATCTCTTCATCCCTCGAGATTTACTAGCCCTGATGGAGGGTGCTCCACTTCTACCTCATTTGTTTGGCGCCCTCTTAAAGTCTCATTAATTGCTTCTAGGGAGCGCAAGATGAGAGCAAGCTCTGACAATGGCAATGGGTTATTTTTAGGAGGTACTTTTGATGACCCTCCTTGATCTCTATTTCCTCACGTCCTCACCATTTTGAATTGTCCAAATATCTGTATCGCACATAATACTTATTGTCACAGCTTAGGACCTTGTGAGTTTTTACTTATCTCAACATGTTTACAAAATGATAGGAGTAATTTTTCCTTTTGATATGCTTGTAATAGAACGTTACTAATACTTAGTAAATCCTCATAGATCTACTAAATCCTCTCCCATTTCTCACTAAGCGAGCATTATGATACACTATTAGTCAACCTTAGATGGCTTCTTAATCTCAATTTATCTTTTGGTAACCTTAATTAATATTAATATAATATAATATTAATTAAATTAAATTAACATTTTGTTTAAGAAAATGTAATTAACTAACAACTTGTGAATGATCTCATATTAGTGCAATTTTGTTAACCTTAAATACCCATCAATAATTTGTTAATTCTAATTAAATAAAATTATTCCATTTAAAGAAAATATTTAATACTATAAAAATAATATATTAAATTTTATAATGGTGTTAATATATAACTCACAATTAATTATACATTAAAAAATAAATACATAGTATTTTTTAAACTTACCCTTTCATTTTTTTTTGGTTGTGAGTAACTTTATTTTTATTATAGGGCGGAAACGTGAACCTGGGTTACACTTTTGTGAGAATTGCGGGTTGAAATTTTTTTTCGGCAATAGTTCAGCCGAACATTTTATAGAGTTCGGCCAAACTATGAAATAGTTCGGCCGAACTTGTTTTTACAGTTCGGCCGAACTCGTGATTCCGTTTAGACTGACGATTTACTGACGGCGCGGGCAAACATAATTTTTGCCGGAGTTTGGAAAGCCGGCAACTAAAGTTCGGCCGAACTTGTATAAAAGTTTGGCCGAACCAATAGTTCGGCCGAACTTTTACATTTAAAATAGTTCGGCCGAACTATTTTCTATAAATAAATCGCCCGCGAAGTTAATCAGTTTATTCTTCCCGCGGTTTGTCTGTCGCTATCGCATCTCGTCGCCGTGCTGGATTTTTGTCGCACCTCATCGCCGTGCTGGAGTTCTGTTGCGCCTCATCACCGTGCTGGAGTTTTGTCGCACCTCGTCGCCGTGCTGGAGTTCTGTCGCACCTCGTCGCCGTTCTGGAGTTCTGTTTCACCTCGTCGCACTCTTCGGTCATCGGGTAAGTCTGTTAACACATTTTTGACGTGGAAAATCGTGTTTGAGGTGGAAAATTTGGAAAATCTCGTGTTTGAGGTGGAAAATTTCGAAAATCTCGTGTTTGACGTGGAAAATCTGTTAATGCATTTTTGTATTCTGGACGTGGAAATTCTGTTAATGCATTTCTGTATAATTAATGTAATGCATTTTTGCATTTTTCTGTTATTGCATGTTCCCTTAATCCCTTCAGCTGCACCCTGCATGCCATTAAAATAAAGTATAATTAAATCAAAACAGACAGTCTATAAACAATTTTTTTTCTGAGTTCATAGATTTGTTACCTCCTTTTCGTCTTCAAGGTACGCCATCAGTTCCCTTGCACTGGTGAAGCTCAATCTCACTTGCTTTCCTTGTGACTCTTCCTCTGACTTTTGGCGAGCGAGTGTCAAGATGATATCGTGTACACTAGCAACACCATTTGTGGTTCTAGTAACAAGAGCTCTGCTTTCTAACATCTTCAGTTCAGCTTTTCCCACAATGTCTTCCACAGTGTGCCAATCCCATCCTTTGAAATATGAACATATATCTAAAAATGGATCTCTGCAATTATGGGGAAGAGCATCGTAGGCAAAAGTGTAGCGCATCTCCTTAAAGTCTTCACTCACCCATTTATCTTTCTGTCACATCAGTGTAGAATAAGCTTCATGTCTATCATCAGCCCGACCTATGAATGGTGCAGCTAATGTTAGCATGAGTGGAATTTTGCCACATATTTGTATGATCTCATTCAATTGAGTCTCATTTAATATTCCATCCTCTATTTCCTCTACAGAACTCAAATTTTGACAGAATATAAATTTCCTCTACAGAACTCAAATTTTGACAGAATATTATCAGGGAAAAAGGACATATCAGATTGCCATAAAATTTCAATATTCATGACTGTCTTTCCTTTTTATTTCTGAACAATGGGCTGTTTTTCTTTTTTTTTTGGTTTTTGAATTATACTTGGATGAATGCTTACTGTTTTTATTATGACTTCAATATGACTTCAATACGGCCCTACTGTTTTTGTGGTTTCATACAGTTAGTGTTGAATGGGCTGTTTTTCTTTTTTTTTTTATTTCTGAATTATACTTGGATGAATGCTTAGTGTTTTTGTTATTAATTCAATATGACTTCAATACATGCTTACTGTTTTTATTATGACTTCAATATGACTTCAATACGGCCCTACTGTTTTTGTGGTTTCATACAGTTAGTGTTGAATGGGCTGTTTTTCTTTTTTTTAATTTCTGAATTATACTTGGATGAATGCTTAGTGTTTTTATTATTAATTCAATATGACTTCAATACATGCATACTGTTTTTGTGGTTTCATACAGCTAGTGTTGATTCAATGGAAGAAAATTTGTTGTATATGTTTTAAGAGGATATGTAACCATAAATCAATGTTTTTTTTAATTTTTTTTTTAAGAATTTTAAGAATTATAGATTTAACTTTTTAATTTGTAAAATTTGAGTGTCTTCAAGGTTTTTTCAGATGCTTAATTTATTTATGTATTCAAAAGTCTATTTTAAATATGAAGAAATTACAATTTTGTATCAAAATTGTATAATACTTTCGAATCCTATTGACCAACCTTATGGTCATTCATTGGACATATATATATATATATATATATATATATTATTTTTATTTTTTTAATTTCAGAAATAAAACATATTATTTATCGGTAATTGGAATGAAATTACATCTTTCATGTGCAAAGAGAACTTCCCTGTAGTCCTACATTTTCCATAAAGTTGAAGGTCACCAAACAATTGCGGTCAATAATTTTTTGGTCCATTCCATACTCAAGTGCGAAAATCTCTAGCATTTCAAGTTTTTGGTCATCATAGCTATTAAGGAATGAAAAAGGACACTAGTATTGATATATTGTTTCCATTATATCATTCTTTTTCAAGGTTGATTCCATCCTTGTTGAAGTATATTTGTCTAAATCCTTATCTACAAGGGCACATTGTGTATTGTGGTGCATGTTGTGTATCTCTTGTTGTGAATCTCAAGTTACTTCAAAAATTTGGTCACCTAGTATGCTTAATGAGCTTGGAATTACACTTTAGAAAGAATCCAATTACAATTGAGACTTAAGTTCTACCATCTTAAAATAAGAATTCACGAATTCACGAACTAGCTCCGAAAAAAATTTTCAACCCGCAATTCTCACAAAAGTGTAACCCAGGTTCCATAGTTATTTATAATTTTTATTTTAGAAAGAACCTTCAACCAAAAATACCCCAAAGGTTAGTCCCCTATGTGCCCTTTGAGACACATTAGGTCATCCCACTAATTCATGCCCCATGCTTCATGAGTTGAAGGGTATCCTTCATACCCCTTAAGCACCCCCATTTCTCCCCACTCCATCATGTGATGTTGCCACCTCATCACGTAATAAGGGTTTAAGAACCAACGACCTCTTGTATATTTATGTGAAACACAAACATTATACACAACATTGTCTCAATCTCCGATGATATCAAGATGTGTTGGTCACCATACATCATGCCTCAATAGTAGCACCACCACTTACACCAACCTCATATGTTGATGATTCCTCTTCCACCATTTATTATGTCACGAACTCGGTTAATTAGTATATGGCATGCCCTTGAGTGATCTATGTTAAAGACACTCATCTCATCTATATGTGTCCTTTACTCATCAAATACCATCATCACCGCATGCATCAAGTGACATATCCCCCTCATCAAGATCCCAATCCGCCTAATTTTGGATGCTCCTCATACACTAAGTACCTTGACCATATCAATGGAATACCCAACTCCTAGCATGGTTCCCACCACACCAACACAACTATTGGAGATTCAAACGACCTCAGCACTTAGAAAATGATAAGAAATTATTTCACCCCCTTGTACTAACAATACATAGAAAGAATAACATAATTAATAGAAGAGATAAAAATATGAATTAGAGAAAGGGATGGATCACATATTAAAGGAAATGTAAGCTAACCTAGGAAGAAACCAACTCTTCGCTCCCACTTCAAATAATTTTTAAGGGTAAACAATGAAAACAACAAATTGATCTATGTACCAGATGTACAACATTCAACCATACCTATATAAAGAGTGTACAATGAAATTAATGTTGGTTTACTTCAACACTTGGAAAATATCTTGTTTCTATCCCATTTGTGGAAGTTATGCAAATATGAAATAAAGATATATAAGGTTAAGAAGTTCTTAAAATTTGATGAAGTAGATGACCCTACTTTTGAGGATTATCCTATAAAGTTAAAAAAGATGAATCAAGGGAATAAAAATGTAATTCATAAACATTTTCATATATTCCTACTAATAAATAAAATATTATTACACAACTATATGCTAGATTTAGGAGAAACAACTGATGTAATTCCTTTGAAAGTGATGAAATAATTAGGCCTTACAACAACTAGGGCATATAGAAATGTATGTGCTATGGATCCTATGAAAATCGGGATGGGTAGGGTAATAAATACACATGTTTTGAAATTTTTTGAGGAGTAACTCAAAGCATGCATATATACAAAATGAAGTGGCTACTTTCTTGATATTCCATGAGGGACTATTGTTCTTCCTAAATACTATTCATTTCATGTACCTCCGAATTATTTCTAGTGAAATTAAATGACTTTAAATTAAATTTCCTAAAGCCTATTGAAATTTCTCCTTCAAAATAAGGATGCACTCCCATTTGATTCTCACGAATAGGTTGTAATCATGAGGCTCTCGCTCAAGAGTGGACCTTCGCAAAATCTTGTGACGTCTTGTCATAAACAAAACCATCAAATTGAAAACACATCATTTTTCTCCTTCAAAGAAAAAAAAAAATTCACATCATGTGAATATGTCCATGTACTCTTACATATTGGCGTACAAAACCATCAACCAAACACAAGCTTACAAAACATGCCTCTTCAAACCACTGACTCTGAAGACAAATAATAGAGCTCATGTACTTTCAACATCTTGCTTCATGCAACATGCACTGGATACTTTGAATTTGCAAAGAAATTAATGAAACATCAAAATACATGCTAGGCCTTAATTGGATAAGAAATCTAACCATTTGTCAGCAAACCATTTCAATGGCGCTTCTTTTTCTTTCAACTATGTTGAATTTGGTTTTTAGTTATATTTTTAATTTTGGAGAAAATAACTATTTATTTCATGTGTAATTAGATTATTGATTTCATGTGGTAGGGTTGTGGATTCAGGCATTGAAACAACACCATTATATTTCAAATTTAAAAATTATGGTTTGAGTCCTAGGTAGCTTAGAATCCTACTTGTTTTCAAAATAAGGATGCACTCCCATTTGATTCTCACGGATAGGTTGTAATCATGAGGCTCTCGCTCAAGAGTGGACCTTCGCAAAATCTTGTGACGCCTTGTCACAAACAAAACCATCAAACTGAAAACACATCATTTTTCTCCTTCAAAGAAAAAAAAAATTCACATCATGTGAATATGTCCATGTACTCTTACATATTGGTGTACAAAACCATCAACCAAACACAAGTTGACAAAACATGCCTTTTCAAACAACCGACTCTTAAGTCAAATAATAGAGCTCATGTACAAATTTCCATATTTGTTGCATTTAAGTGTGTCTAACATAACTCTACTTTCAACATCTTGCTTCATGCAACATGCACCAAACTTTGAATTTGCAAAGACCTGAATTCTCCACCCCCCATTAAAATGACCCTACAAGTTGATTCTTTCAGTTTTTTCACTCTATAAGCATCAACGTACGATTATGCATGATGGAGAATCTCTAGCGCTTTCCCTTGTTAATATATTTAATAAGGGAAAGCGCTAGATATTCTCCATCATGCATAATCGTACGTTGGATTTGGTGATAATTGTCTCCATATTTTGGCTTTCTGACCCACAAAACATAATTATTTTAGAAGGGAGGGAAGGAGGGATGATCACATTGACTTGCTTGATGACCTGTCTATGAAGATTAACTACCTTAAGAACTATTTTTTTGCGTAGGGAAAGACACATTCCCATGTCTGAGCATGAAAACGTTCTTTGATATTTTTAATGCCTCTAGTGTTTACTTCTACAAGTTCTATAGGCAGAGTCTGTAAAGGGCCAGGTAGCCTCTGGATCTCATCTTTTATGAAAGGTGACATATCTAGTAAATGCCCCTGCAGTCAATCTCTGGAATGGATCTAAATAGAAGCTCTTCATTTTAATATCCGTAAAACACAACAACTTTAAGGTAAACTATGTACATGTTCCATTCATCATGAACACAAACCTCACAAGCCTCCTTGGCTTTGGAGCATTTTCCATGTTTTCCATAACCAAGACCCAAATAATTAGGCCCTTCTTAAAGAACATTTGGCTCAACTATGCCTTGTACATGCTTGCCTTTAAAACCCTTTACTTTCATAGCACATTTTCATCAAAAATTTGGACCTTGTTCCTCTAATGTCTCTAATGTCTCTCAAAAGCACGTACACATTCATTTTCAGAGGAATTGAAGGTAGAAACCAATAGCTAATTCTTCTAACTAACCTTGACTAAAATGAGCTAAATTGTACTTTGATACGAACTTTATTTAAATTGTCCACCCCACATTAGGCACCAATGATTATAACCTTTAATGGGCTAGCACTGGTTTGTAATCATCATCTCAAAATGACCTTGTAGATGAAAAATTATCATGTTTGTAATCATCGTTTCACACCATCTACATATGACCCTTCTACACATTATATGATTGAATTTATGGTAGGTCATCTCTTCTATCTAGACCATGATTGATTGTGACATTAGGTGAATAAAGGAAATTTGATAAGGAAGGGATCAATATAAGTTTGTCCTCCTCCACGCACTCCATATCCAGTGATTGCCTATTTTTTTTCTTCCAACATTTTATTTTGGAAATTCATTTTGGTAGTTAATTCTACTAATAGTCACAACACACCTGGAAGTCAAAGAAATTGTTATATATATACACTACTAAACTCAATTAACATTGTTTGTTATTGGACTTTACAATAACAAACAACGTAGAGTTCATTAATGTAGTAGTGTATATGATAATTATATGTATAGTGGTGTGGCTATCGATAAAATTAGTTGCTAATGAATTTCGAGAATAGAAAGTTGGAAGTGGAAATTTGAGAAATCACTAGCTATGGGGCGGATGGAGGAGGACAAACTAGAAACTATCTTCTGCTTATAAATTGTATTTTATTCACCTATTGTCACAATCATTCATGGGATAGGTAGAGAGGATGACATTTCAAAAATTCATGCATATAATATGTAGAAGGGGTCATGTATGAGATGGTGTGAAGTGATGATGATGGACATGGTAAATTTTCATGTGCCAAGTCATTTTTAGATGATGATGACAAACCAATATTAGCCATTTTAAGGTTATAAGCATTAACAAGAAATATGGGTAAGGAAATTCAAAGTGCCAAATTCTAAGGAAAAAGCCATATTTGCTTCTCAAAAACTTTATTTGATATATTCTTAAAAAACCAAGTACAAATTTTAGTAATCCTAGAATCATGCTTTACATAAGGTAAAATTGGGGAACTGATGACTTGTACTATAGATAAAAAAAACATTTACACTTACCATAAAATATATGATAAAAATTGACAAACTACATACCCTTAAGCTCAAGGGGATATAATCATTCTTGCCTTCCATATAGATAATGAAAATGATTGTTCTAAGTCTCATGTTGCTTCTCATGTTATTTTATAAACCTTGGTTGGAAAGAAAAATAGGAGGGCAGAAATCTAAGAAATATAGAACATATTGGATTTAACAGCCCCAAACTGGATTTTACTTCGAGGTATTGATTTTTTGAAATCTATTTTGTGAATGTTGACCAATAGATATATATCATGGAGGATGAAAGACGAAGATCGGCTGAATCCCATATGGAGGCTCAGGGATTGGAGGATGTTCACGGTATTTAAATATAATCTTAAATCTCCATACATGTGTGTACGTATGGAATTGATTTTTTTATTAACTTTGTGAGTGAAATTAGTTGTTAATAAGTTTCATATTTTAATTTTTAGGAGGCAAGAGGAGAAGGCTTTCTACTCCATCAATGGAGCGTGGCCAAGGTTCAACCGGTCGAGGTAGCAGGGTGCGGGAAGGGGGTGATATTTATTCCCCCGAAGGCCAGCAATCAATGGCTGCTGGTTCTCAACAGGGTCACTGTGGGTCTGGTACCTTCTACTTCATTGGGAGATGCACAAGTATGGACAATTTTTCACAAGTTCAAAATTTATGTTACCTCAAAAAGTTCCATTAAAAATTGAGATATATAGAGAGAGATCTATATTTTGAGTTATTTAAAATTTTTTGAATTTAGGTTCGTATAGAAGATTTTTTTAATCTGAGGACTTTAGCGACGGAGATAGGGACATCCACAACATTTGAAGAAGTTGTCTTTAGTTCTTTTTTTTAATATTATTGTTCAAATAAGTTTATATATGTACACGTGCATTTTCATTTGAAAGTTTTTAATTTATATAAATTATTTTTGTATATATATATATTTATATTTAACTGTACATGTATATTGTACAGGTTACCACTGGAGATGTTTCTATGGCAGATCCTGTTCATCAAATGGAGAGGCAACCTTACGAGGTATTGCGTGATTTTTTTGTTATATTTTGTTTTTTACATGAAGTTCTAGATATATATATTCTCGTTCATTTTTAAAACTTCAAATTTTAATGTTCAAGTACATGTGCATTGTGTATGTAGGTTTTCCCTTTACAAGATAGCGAGCTAACCGAGACCCAGAGGCTAGATCCTCCATTTGATGGACAAGATATACAATAGATTTGATTTTATTTCAAAATTTAGATGGTTTTAAAATTTGTTAAACTTGATACAGTTTGATACTTGAGTGAGATTTACAATTTTTGGACATATTTTATTACAATATGTTTTTTGGACATATGTTAAATGTTTTTGTTTGATAGTTGAATTATAATTGGCATGGCATGTGATATTTAATGTTTTAAATGTTTTTGTTAGATAGTTGAATTATAATTGGCATGGCATGTGATATTTAATGTTAAATGTTTTTGTTAGATAGTTGAATTATAATTGGCATGGCATTTGAAGTTTTTTAAACTACATGAATGATGGAATGTGAACCTACATTTGCACATGTGGTAAATTGAAATGTTACTTGTAACAAGACAATCCCCATTGATTTCATTACAGTATATGTTGATTTCTGATTTGATATAATTGCATACATATGATGGTACATTACTTGTAAAGTCATTGGATTAATAGTGTTCATTGATTTCAGTGTAAGCGCAAAAAATTATTGACAATGTAGAATGATTTTTGTGTTATAATAATTAAACCTAATAATATTGGAGAGCAAGAGAGACTTGAGGTATGGTGTTTACTACAAGAGTTTGAGCTAAATATTTAAATGGTTTATCTATCTTTCATGGTGTTTACTACAAGAGTTTGAGCTAAATATTTAAATGGTTTATCTATCTTTCATAAAATAGTTTAAGATTGATCACAAGAATTAAGAGAATGTCTCGGTCCATCATTGGTATGGTCCATCATAGAATGATCATCCATGTCAATGACTTTAAGTCTATCTTTCCAAACCATGACCCTACTCTCACATGTGTGCTTTTCATGACACCAGTCGTGCTACTTTTATCCTCGAGTTGACTGCCTTGAAAGCACTCAACTCTTTCTCGATGCTAGCCTTCCTCTTTCTAAGAGATGAAGCTGCCTTTCGACTTAGGAAGCTATGGGTAGCCCCCGTGTCTATCAAAGAAGAGAACTTTTTCTTATGTACGGTTGTAGACATGAATCTCAAGTTCAAGGAACTTTCATCATCATTCCTCCTCCTTGTCTTGCGCCTTACTTTCGCAATCTTCTTCAACATTTCCTCTTCCAATATTTTTTTCGAACAAGCACTTGGCTTAACAGTGCTTTTCACATATCTCTTCTCATGAAGCTCCATAGAACAATTTGATCCTGGGCCTGCTTGAATTGGTTCAAGCTCTTTCCTTTTCGAATTCTGTCTAATTGCTCCAATACGACATATATTGACTCCTTCCAAACGAAGTGCACCAATCCTCTTAGTGTGGTCGTCTTCTTTTCCAAGTGTGCCAACACATGCATTTTCTTTCTTCAAACCTATAGGTTTTGGATCAAGAAAGTCCCTCTTGATCTTATCTTCCATGTTCTTGACTTTAGCCTGCAACGTGGTGCTTCTTTCCTTCAAGTGAGCCCTTTCCATAAATATTTCCCGAAGTCTTTGTTCACCTTGTCGTATCTCCATGTCAAGCTTTTCAATTTCAGCAGTTTGTCTAGAAAGTCCATCCTTGGAATTTCTTGCGTGAAAAACCAAGTAGGTTGAACCAACTTTGGTCTAGTGCATTGGAATTCATTAAAGAATTGGTCATTGGCGCTGTTTCAAGCTAGGAGTGAGCATCGTCACCAACCTACATTGAATATTTTATACTCCCTAGGGTGAATGATACTTTAAATTGATTGACAGTCTAAGACTTTCGAATTTTTCCGAATGCCAAATGATCTTACAAAGTTAGTATTTATAATATTCTAGTAGGTCATTCGGTGACAACTTTTATCGAAAACTTGAAACGACTTTGGCGTGTGATATTTAATTTGTTAAATGTTTTTGTTGCATTGTTGAATTATAATTGGCATGGCTTAACAATGCTTTTCACATATCTCTTCTCATGAAGCTCCATAGAACAATTCGATCCTGGGTCTGCTTGAATTGGTTCAAGCTCTTTCCTTTTTGAATTCTGTCTAATCGCTCCAATACGACATATATTGACTCCTTCCAAACGAAGTGCACCAATCCTCTTAGTGTGGTCGTCTTAGTGTGGCGTGTGATATTTAATTTGTTAAATGTTTTTGTTGGATTTTTGAATTATAATTGGCATGGCATGTGAAGTTTTTAAAACTCCAGTTTTGGATGGTTTCAATCTACATTTTGCATGTGATATTTAAGGAAATTTAAATGTTAAATGTTTTAATGATGCACAATATATAATCAAAAGGGTTTTAAAACTTAAAGTTTTGGATGGTTTCAACCTACATTTGCACATATGGTAAATTGAAATTATGTTACTTGTAACAAGACAATCCCCATTGATTTCATTGTATATGTTGATTTCTAATTTGATATAATTGCATGTATGATGGTACATTACTTGTAAAGACATTGGATTAATAGTGTTCATTGATTTTAGTCTAAGCGCAAAAAATTATTGACAACGTAAAACGATTTTTGTGTTATAATAATTAAACCTAATAATATTGGAGAGCAAGAGAGATGAGGTATGGTGTTTACTACAAGAGTTCGAGCAGGTCATTCGGTGACAACTTTTATTGGAAACTTGAAACAAAGAGAATCTATATTTGGCTAGGACATCATGTAAGATGCTTGACATAAACATTAAAATTGTACTTAAAAGCCGAGATTCGGGCAAGTGGGGACAACCACTTGTTATCTCGTCCCTTGGAGGCTAGGCCATATGGGGACCGAATCTGACTTTACAAAATAAAGTGAAATAATTTGTACCATATGGTTGGAGAACATATACAAGAACAATTAATTTCATTCTAGAATATATATATCCAATACATATTTAACATTTTTAATCAATGCACATGTATAGAAAAACTACTTTCAGTGGATACTAGAGCACGTGCTTGTACCCAAACAATTTGTAACATCTGCAAACCACAAATAACATAAGCAATTCAATTTTTAGTTGAGTACTGAAAGGTCTAAAAGATAATAAATTGTTGGACACTTCACTCAAAAAAATTCTAATGGAATTCCATCCTCAATAATCCGTTCATGATCAGATTTTGACATTTTCCATTTCTTAATTTTTGATTTTTTCTTTGATTGAACTTCTATCAACTTTATGCGTGCCGCACACACCAAGTGACTATATTGACAACTTATGGAATCAGGTTCATAGTCTTCGAAGTAAACAAAGTCTCCACTTTGACGAGTTTGTTTGAAAAAATAACCTTTCAGTATAATAGACCCTTTGTCATACTGAAATCCGTGATCATTATAGTCTTGTAATAATTTCATTTTTTGTTCAGTGCAACACATCAAATAATACTTTACATTTTCATCGTTGTCAATAGGTGCAATTGCAGCAAAAACATCTCCTGCACAATAAAATAAATTTAACATTTAATTATGCATATTTAAATTTATTTGTAAATCTTTAAATCATTAAAAAGTAATTCAAATGTTACCTTCTCTAACAAGATCAGAAACTCGATCACCATCGGATGATATTGTAGTTTCATCTGATTCCATTTCTTCAATCATTGCAACAGACATTTTTCCCTTTGTATTTAGCTCCGTATGTTTCCAATCGTTCACATACATTTTGTTTTCACAGATGTCATTGGATTTTGTGTTGTCTATGCAAACATCACAAAAACAAGAATATTTTCTTTTATCCAATGCAAACACATTTGTGGACAATTTTGTTTGAATTGAATGCAATTTTCGAGTCCCTTTTATTGTTCCAACCTCATTTCCAATTGATCTATTTACGTCTCCGATTCCAATATGCCCGAAAAACCTTTATATGGAAAATTAGAAAAAGAATTTGTAAATATGATATCAAAATACAATTAAAAATAATCAGTGCATGATAAATGTACAATGTTTAAAATTAGATTACCAATATAAATTAAATTGAATGTACCTTTGCACTTCTCGTGATGGGTTAATCTCATGGCTTAGAGCATTTTTGCACCATTGAACAACTTCTTCAGCGTTTGCAAGTCGGCGTGCAAAGTGGTTCATTTGATATCTTCGAAGTACTCGTTTTATGCATGCTCCCGCACCGTCATGTTCTCCTTTTCCATGGCCAGTCTCAAAGAAATTCCAACAATGTTTAATGGAGGTTTTCTTATGAAGACGACACAACCAAAAAAATGATCATGCAGATTTGAATTGACCTGCGCATCCGTCTGACCATATCCAATGTTCATTGAATGTTATTCCACGATTTTTCAATGAATCATAAATTCTTTCAAAACAATGTTGTACAAAACATGTATCATGTGTACGATCGTCACTGATATAAAAATGATATTCTTTAATGATATGTCGATTTTCACTCGTGCTTTCTATATGATCAACATTTTGTTCAGCATGTCTATATAGAATATGGACGAGCATGGAGACTTGGTCAGAGTGATAGTATTCACTCTGAATTTCTTTTTGTGGAACAAATGTGTAGTTTTCTGCAAAATCAATCACGGACAAAATGGTTCCTGGTGGAAAAACTTCACGAGATTTTTTGAATTGCAAGTCTTGCCATCGAGCTCTATGGGAATGCATGGTGTATTTGTAAATTTCTGCTTCAAACTTTCTCAAAAAGTCTATTAGAAAAATTTCGTTTTCTCGTAATTCGATTCTTTTAACACTATCTGCACCTTGAATCGATGTACTGGTATATTCATATCTCTTCCATTTCACTTTCATGTTGGACAATGATTGATCATTTATATCAATATGATATTTGTTTTGAAATTTAGTCAAATTTCCACAATCATTGCATTTTTTACCACCAACACATTTCTTTTTGTAAAATAGTTCGTCGCTTTCTCTTTCACATAGAATTTGAGATATGAATTCACGGATAGTGGAAGGAGGAGGTGAATCCTTTCATAATGTTCTACTGAAATCAAGGAATGTGTCATAATATAACTCAAATTCCACATGATAACGGCAATAACAAGTGTCGCGTACGGTGATAGGTTTTACATACCATGGTTTTTGTTGAACAAAAGCACTGAGTGAAACTTGAATTTGACGATTCTCTTCTTTGAACTTGTTGAATAACTCTATTTGAGTGGTTTCCAAGAGATGTTTTTCATGTTCTTCGTATTGATTTCATGCTATTCTTCTTCGCATCACATGTCTTGCAGTGGGTGAAACACGCGAATTGTTCTTCCAATATTCATATATTATTTTTTTAACATCTTCTCCAAGTCTATATTTGTATGGTTGCCTACAAATAGCTCTCCAACAAGCGAGTTCATCATTTATGTCTATTTGCAGTCGAAATTTTCGATGTTTGTGCCGAGTTTTTCGCGAGGTTCCCAGTGCTCGTGCCATAGATGTTAGATTCAAACGATTCTCTTGAGTACTTGGTGAAACCATTGCCATTTGTATTCCTCTACGTATATTTGAAACCTCTTTATCTCTAGATCTCTTAATTGACTCTATAGCACTACTCATATTTTTTATCACCTCTTCTTTCATTTTTTATCTTTGGTTGATTTTCGAATACCCAATAGTGTCGTCGCTTATTTTAATTTCCTTGATGATAGGAGACTTTTCAACATTTGAGCTTGAACTGTCACTTGCTCAGGTTTGAAAAACATTTCCAAAATTTTATCGACACGATATCGTATAACATAGTCAGGTTTTTTATCTCCATATGTGTGAGTGTCGAAATTTTCTAACATCTCATTATCGATAGTGATTTCATCTGTACATATTCGAAAAAATAGTACATATTCAATAAATAACTAAATTAATAAATATGTCAATAAATATTAGGAAAATTTTAAATATATCAATAGATCATAATATCTACATTTACATACCCGATTCAATTTCCGCTTGAGGTTGATTTTCTTCTTCAATATTTTGAGGAGTATCTCTGTCTGTTTACATTAAACAAAATATTTTTCAAACTAGTTCATCAAATAAAAATTAAGCTTCACATTATACATTGGGAAAACTTTAAAAATATATCAATAGATCATAATATTTACATTTACATACCTGCTTCAATTTCTGCTTCAATTTCTGCTTGAGGTTGATTTTATTCTTCAATATTTTGAGGAATATCTGTGTCTGTTTACATCAAAAAAAATATTTTTCAAACTAGTTCATCAAATAAAAATTAAGCTTCATATTTTACATTAGGAAAATTTTAAATATATATCAATAGATCATGTAATATTTACATTTACATACCTGCTTCAATTTCTGCTTGAGGTTGATTTTCCTCTTCAATATTTGAGAGAGCTTCTAACTTTCTTTTGCGATATTGTCTCGTCTCTTCTCTACGTTCCTCGGGCTTTTTTTTTCGATCATATTTTCTCACACAAGTTCTTCGATTTCCCATGATAATAGGGTATGAGGTTCAAAAAATTTCCTTTAAAAAATTAGACAATAACTCAATTACAAACAATATCACAAAATATTTAATTTAAAAAAATCTTTTCTAAAAAATACGTAATCCTTGATCCAAAACACGTACATACCTCTAAGAAAAATCACACTGCCTCTAAAATGTGAAGAAAAATTTTTGAACAAAGAAGCTCAAAAGATTTATTTCAACACAAAACACTTACATACCTCCAAGAAAAATCAAGTCGCCTCCAAAAAAATGTCTTCCCAAAAAGTTCTTTAAACTCAAACTTTGAACCTCCAAGAAAAATCACGCCGCCTCCTGAAAATGTCTTCCAAAAAAAATTTTTAAACCCAAACTTTGAAGAAAAGTTTTTGAATTCAAACCAAGTTGTAAAATGAAATGACTAATTTATATTTATATTGTCGTTAGTGTTTTATTTAACTTTATAAACTATTCATATTCAAAATTTACTTATTAATTAGTACTTTTTTTATAAATAATATATACTTTGCCTCAAAACAATTAGCAATATGCAAATTGATATATATTATTTCATTTCAAATTAAATAATATTAATTTCAAACCATATACTATTTAACAAATTCAAAATAAATAATATGAACAATCCATTTCCTTATTCATTTGTGCATAAGGAATATATATATATAGATCCAAAATAAGATATTATAAGAGAAGTGTGGTAAGGAGACCGGACTGTAAGTATGGTACAGATGGTTGTTGTTGAGAGTTTGTTCTGCCACACGTTTGTTAAGCGGATTACTGATCTCATTACTGCAATATGAAACCACACCCTTGTGGGTCATATATTAAATCTGGTGCTTTGGACCACGAGGCAAAATTATCATAGCAATTCCATTCTAATTTAAAGATACTATTAGTGATTTGGCTACATATTATTCTCAAGGTGATTTCCGTTGCTGCGCACTGGTGCGTAAAATAATGAGCCCCAATCTCACTTTGAGCCCTGCAAGTCAAGATTCTAAGGCGTAATTGGGGTTATGGTTCCATTATATGTTGGAATTTCCGGGTAGCAGCAACAACGGGAGGTTGCAATTTTTTTTTTAATGGTGAATGAAATGAGGAAGTGGTTGGGCCATACGTTGGTCTTTTGGATTATTTCAACAAGAAGAATGAGATTTATAGGCCTTCTATTCTTTGTGTGCTTCTCCTTGTTGTTGCAGGTCTCTCCTGGAAGACGATATTGGACAGGCCAAACGATGGCGAAAATTGGGAAGAGCAGTTCGTTGTAGGGTATGTAATTTTAAGAACAATGATATGTGATGTGTTTTCATTGTATTCGGACAAGGATTGTTCATGAAAGGCAAAAATTCTGTTGATTTTTGAAGCAAATGAATCTACAAGTTAATCTCAGGAGATTGAGCTTCATGGGTCCCAAGATACATCTCATTTCACCATAAAGCTTCACCCGGCATGGCTCCTACAATACTTTGTCCCATTGGGACTATCTAGTACACACTAGTAAGAACCATCACTTCAATGACCAAGAAGCATTTAAGAAACTCTTTGTTTTCTGAAATATCTAGGCCTTATTTAGTGCTGCCACATAAGATATTATCATTGAGATAATTTTCAATTAATTTCTCTCCTGAGTTCAGAAGAAGAGGTTATGACTTAGAACACAACTTAATATCATATAGACTTTCAGCATCGGTAGGGAATGAAGTGGTAATGCAAGAAGCTTATGTTGAGACTAAGCAGGATACTAGAGAAGGTGGAGTGTCTGATGGTCCATCAGAAGTTGGAAAATCAGTTGAAATTGGTTCATTATTAGAAGGTGAATTTGTTCTTGCAACATCTTCTCAAACTGTAGGGAAGTCAAAATGAACTCGCATTATCAGGAGGAATGAGAATCCACGAGTAAAAAATGAGGAATTGGTTCCTCGTGCAATTTTTTTTAGGTAAACTAAGATAAAATCAACCATTTAGTGCATTTATTGATTTGGGAGGGTCGACAGATGGAATAGTACATATTTCCAGGCTCAGCAACTCCTTTATGAAAGAAGTAAGCAATGTGGTTTCCATTGGGCAGGAGGTTACTATCAGGGTACATGAAGCAAGTATAGAAACTCGATGTATTTCTATTGACCAGGCATTCCAGATTACGAGTATTGTCCAGCTGACACTTAAAATTGAATAGATGGGGTATTGCTTTAATTCCGTGGAAAACAAAAAATCGATATGAGGGAGTGAACTTAATTAATATACCATACATGGGCTTGGATGAGATCTAATAAGACTTTCTATTTCTGCTAATCTTCTTCCTAAGACAAATATCACCACTTTGCGACTAAAGGAAGCAGATGTTGCGAAATCAACGCTATTGCACATAGTTGATTTTGAGCTAGGATGTGGGGATGATTTGAACGAATCTCAAAATAAAACTTACTACAAGATTTAGTTGGTTCTTTGTGGTATCAATCGATAGCTCCTCTCCAAATTCCATTGTCTGTAATTAGTAAATGAAGGGCCTATAAGGTCTCAAAGGGTTTTTAACTTGGCTCTCATACCATGTGCGAGGATTTAGACCAAGTCTTATAACTAAGCTAAATTTATCCTTTAATTAAACATAATAAGAATAAAAATATTTTATTTCTAGGTCAAGATGTATTTGATTAAAACATAAAATTAGAATCCATTTGCAACATAATTAAGTAAGAAATTTCATTTACAATAATTTATATGAGTAATAAATAATTGAAGAATACATGTATCAATAGTTTGGTTGAGATGCCCTTTCATTTATGTTGAGATGCTCCTACTGCGTTACCCGACTAGATTTACCTCCCAGCCAACTAGGATTGACTTCCTAGCCCAGAGAACCTCCACAAGCTCTCTAGTCCTCTGAGCCCAAGTCCAACCAGTTGTAGTGTGTCCAAGTTGGAATCAACACCCTCCAATACAAAACAAAGACCAAGGATCATTTCCAATGCCAAACAAGATCAAGGATCTCCTTTGTTATCACCCAAAAATTTTCAAAACATCATTTTGTCGACTCTGTTTTTTATCATGGTCTCAAAATGGGTTTGAAAGTCATTTTAGGTTTTGGTTTAGGGTAGGTTAGAGTTTTTATAAATTTAAAGGTCACCATTGAATTCAAATAAAGTCTTTAGAGGTCCATTCCATGATCAAATACTCGCATTTTCTATTTAGGGGTCATTCCATAAGGTTTCGGGTTAAATTTCTGCAATTAGCCAAGAATCCCCCGTTTCGTAGTGCCGCTAGTTCAAAAAGGAGGATTTGCGCTATGAAAGTGTTGATACTTTCATAGCACAAACTGTGAAAAATACATTGTGGGCACTACGAAAGTGCAGTTTCTTAATCGTCTTGTCAATTAAGCCAAAATCTGTTAGAATCCGTTGGGGAATGATAGGATAGGGGTATGGTGAGTGAGTTAGAGATTAGATTCAATGTACTTACCTGTCTCACAATCATCATTGTCATGATAGGGCATCAATGAAGCATCATTTAGTTACGAGATGACACCTTAAATTCAAATTCTTGCCTAATTTTGTCATTCTTGTTTTCATTTTCTTCCATACAAGTGTCTAAGTTCTAAAGCTGTTAAGCTAAGCCTGTTGGTGTTCTATACAAAGGCTATCTTCCATATTCACAAGCGAGGTTGTTCCATAATCAAGCAAGCCTGATCATATATTCAAGCGAGGGTGTTTTACAGATTCAAGAGAAGGTCACAGGTTTTTCCTAAGAAACATGGTAGAGGAGAAGAAAGTCCACAGAGGGGGACATTGCCTAAGATATGAGCCTGAAAACGTGAAGGCTATAATTGAATATCAAACAGTGATGGAGGCTTTTAGCAAAGCAGGTTGTCTTCGATTTTGTGAAAAGTTGCAGGTTGCCACAGTCAGGTGTCTAAAGAATTTGCCTTACACTTCAGTGGAACAACTACTACGATTTGAATGTTAAATGTGTCAGTTACTCCTGAGATCATTGCTTCTATGACAGAAATACCAAGGGAGCAAGAGACTTGGTTTAAAGGTTTTAAGTTTGACATGGAACCATGCAAGGAATTCATGAAACCTGAGTATGCAGATATGGACCTGAACAATGCAATACCTAGAAGCTGTATCAAAGACACTTATGCCAAGCTAATTTTCAACATTACAAGATAATTTACATGTGAAGGTAGTTACCATAAAGTTTATACTTATCATTTCAAGCTACTTCTGCATTTCACACGTATGATATCACTAGATTTTCCCTTCTATTTGCACAGGAGCCTTGCCAAATTGTCTGATAAAGTACAAGCTAAGTCTGATGGTTGTGAAACATATTTGTTTCACCATGGTTTGATAAAGTTATTGGTGTTAAATGAGCTTCAAAAAATAAGCAGGGATTGGTATTATTTTTTGTTTATGAATGGTTTTGAATTAGAGAACCTAACCTCAACTAGAAACACTAAACCTAAAGGAACTCCTTCAACACCAATAGTAGAGTCTAGTCAGCCTATGGTTTGAAAAGAAAAGAGGTTTGTAAAGTTGAAACCAGGGAAACAGGTTGAAGATAGGACAGAGAAGACACAAGTTCTTGTTGTAGCAACTCCATCACTTGCAAAAAATAAGTCAAAAAGTGTCAAAGACGCAAAGCAAAAACAAGTTTCCAGCAAGCAAGAAATCAAGACAGTGACAAGAAGCCAAGCAGTGGTATCAAAGGGAAAAATAGTTGTTTTAGGTATAGAGGATAGCCCAGTGATAAAAGGAAATTTAGATGACATCCTTCATGCAATTGATATAGAGGAATCACCCATTGTGCAAGCTGATTTCATTGGAGTAGATGAACAAAAATAGAAGATGATTAAGTCAGCAAAGAAACTTGAATTTGAAGGTGAAAATGCAACATTTATCTTTCAAGCAAGGAATCCTTTAACTAGGCATGCTAAGAAGTTCAAGGAAGGTAGCAAGGAGGTCCAAGAAACTGTTGAAACAACCATAGTCCCTGAAGAGGTGGTTGATCTCTCATCACCAATAGTGGAGCATGTAGCCAGCAAGACAATGAAGGGAAAAGGACACATGACAGAGTGTCAACATCTTGAGGAGAGATTGAAGCTAGCAAACCAAGAGATTGCAATGATGAAAAAGAGGGCTAGAAAGCATAGCATTGAAAAAACAGAGTTTAAAAGAGTGAAGGCATTTTGGGAAGGTCAAACTGGTTCTAGGTCTGAGATTCCAAGCAGTAGAGAACATTTTTTTACATGGACAATTCCAACCATCAAAGAAGCAAAATTTGTTAGAATGATCAATACTCACTTAAGAGCCAGTAATAGAAGACTAAGAAACCAAGTGGAGGATTTGGAGCTACAGCTGAAACTGACTCAGGATGAACTAAAAAAAAAGGTGCAAAATGACAAATTATTAAAAAAGTCAAAGGCTAAATCAAAAGGAAAATGAAGAATAAATCTCATGAAAATTGTGTTTTTATTTCATATGGCTATTTGTTTTGATGAAACCAGTGGTATTGTGGAGTTTTGGCACATTTTTGTTTCAATTTTTGAAGAAATTTGGTCAAAACTTCTCACTCAATAGTTTCGTAGCGCAAACAGTGCAAAAAGGGTGAAATGCGCTACGAAACTGCTGTAGTAGCTTTTTTCACCCTTTATTATAAATTTTTGGAGGGAAAATGTATGTATTTTTACCTGAAATTTCTAGGGTAGCTGTGTCAAGTGAATATGAAGACAACCCTGGAGGAAAGAAACCAAAACTTTGAAGGAAAATGTGTTAAAAGACTGCGCTACGAAAAGCGCTATGAAACTGTGTTGTTTTCGTAGTGCAAGTCTGTTTCTGCTATTTTGGACGGTTTGATGGTGATTTTGTACAACTGGCACTTAAGGATGATTTTGGGCATATGTTATTTCAGTTCCCGACAGAAAATAACCTCGAAATCATGGGTTCATAGTGGTCAGAGTGTCTCAAGAACACAGAGAATCCTAAGCCTAAAAAATATGGGATAGTTTCCTGGTTTGCAGGAGATCAACATTAAGGTCATAAAGTGTTGGAGCTTATCATCTGGATTCGACCTTATGGGAATACAGTTGGAAAATGATGTAATCTAGTTTAGATAAGGTTGTTATGAGTAGAGTTAAGGAGTTTGAGTCCTATTTGTAATAGGACTGTTCATTAGGTTTGTAGCTATCATTTTGTAATAAATACCATGTTATATGGTTAGGAAAGGTGTCAAACAGTAGGAATTCGATGTATCTAGTTGGGGATAAGGTTATCCTATATTGTAAATGATCTATAAAAGATCAAGAAGTCAAATATGCATGGGTTGGTCATTTTTAGCAAAAAGACTGTGTTTATCGTAAGTGACTGGTTTTCAGCTTAATACAGAGTTTTCTACTTAGCCAACTCAAGATTCATAAAGAGTTTTAGTGTGTTTTTATTCTAATGGCATAATTTTACTATCCTATTGTAGTGGTGTTTGCTTATGTTACTCAGAATTCATCATTGATGCTCTGACTTCCTTCATAAACAAACTGACTGTGTGTTTTACAGTTTCACATGTGTATCTCTAGACTAGAAATCTAATATGCCTTGACTTCCATGCTAAGTATATTGTTTGGTTTTACTGAAGCTATTATGACTCATAAGCCCAATGTGCACTTGCTAATGTGATTTATAACCAATTTCTATCATTTATCTGCTTATTACTCCACATAGAGTTAGCCATCTATATTTCTATCAAAAATCATTAACCCTTTGAGAGAGCCCTCTTAGGTTGAGGAGGCTAAGCCTCAATCAAAAGAATGGTTTGAAATAGTTACATGAGATTGATTTTATTGGAAACCTATCAGGTCTGATTTTGTGATAACATTTTGGTCCGTCTATCGGGAGTCTGAAGATTATACTTTCCTGAGATTTTGAAGCTGAACTTCTGAAGGTAGCAGGAGCTCAGGAAGCCTTTCAAGGCTTGACCTACCTTGGCGACTCTACACATCAAATAATCAATTGGAAGGTGACTCCATTTCTTGAATATCAGTAGCTTGATGAAGTTTCAGAATGAGTTCCATTGCAAGAATAAATGCGAGGTATGGCCCTATGAATCGTTCTCACATCCTTGGTTTTCCAAATCCTATGCCAAAGGTTGAATGGTTAACTGATCTTCCTATATTAAAAGATGAAAATAAAGACAATGCTTCTCTTCATTTGGTTAGATTCCATATGCATGTACACAGTCTTAAGGTTCAGTTCCCTGAGGATTGTCTTATGAAGATTTTTTATGGCCACTTTAGAAGGAAAAGCATGGATTTGGTATGAAAGCTTGTCAAATGGTTCATTATATTCTCTTGTTGATTTCCATGTTGCATTTTATGAGATGTATAAAGAGTGTCATCCCTCCTTATTGTTGGTCAAAGACTGTTGTAAGCACTCTGTGAGTTTTATTGAATATTTGGAGAATTGTTATGAAGATGATGAGTTCATGGATGAGGAAATTTTAGAGGCCCTTCATGACGATACCTTTCATCACCAAGAAAAAATGATATCCTCTCTCTTGGATGAAAATGAACCCCAGCAGGAGTTTATTTATGATAATCATGTTACATCCTCTGAGTTTGATGAAAAGTTGCAGCAGACTTGTCAGTCTTTTGGTCATCGGGAGTATGAGAATCATTTCAAACAGCAAGAGGAAATATTGTAAGATGATTGCTACAAACCTCAGGTATAGGAAAATGTTGATTCTTCATGTCATTTCTTGCATAAGCCTACATCAAATAATGATCACACTAATGAAAAAATGGGTGAAAATTTCTCTTTATCCTTGTCTTCTAATCTGAAATCATTTGAGTGCAAATCAGAAGATAAGATTCAGTTTGTGGATGAAGTTGCAGAGAACATTGAAAAAGACATTCAAGTTTCAAAAGATAAAATTCAATCTCATAGTATTCATAATCAAGATCAGTCTTTTCAAATGATTTTAATGTCAGAAAACAAAGAGGGGGGGTTGCTACCTTTCTTCTTAGAGATTGAAGAATAATACACTACTTTTGTAAATCAGTTTGAAAAGTAGTTTGAAAGCACACAACTGAAGTCTTATGTGGTTGATCAAAGCATATATGAGTGGTCCAAAGTTGCAGAAAGTCATGAGAAGCTTCAAACAAATTATGTCTTCTATGGTTCTATAGCTGACTACATGGAAAAGATTTACTGTTCAGATTTCTAGTTATATTTTCATTTTGAAGATGAGTTACATCTCATGTTGCCTTGGTCATTTCAGTATCATGTTTACTTTTGGTTCAAGCACAATCAAGAGATTCAAGTGCTAGATCAGATCAATGATTAGCTTCATTGGAAGTTTCATGTTCCTTGAGTTACAAATGGAGATTGCAGCTGATAGGGTTGGTAGGAGTGTGTAAATAAGCTCAAAGTTGACTGAGCACCTTTTCAGTAGGTACAAATTTGGTTCTTTTGTAGTGATCATCAAGCTTAATCCTGAGGTGAAGGCTATAAGAGTTTGAAGTAGACTTGGTAAAATTTCAAAGTTTTTATTCCAAGAAAATGGATAGCAGCAATGGAACTACTGGTTCTTAGTGTACCACAGGGGCACATTATCCCAAGTGGAGCCATTGTTATCACCCAAAAATTTTCAAAACATCATTTCTTCAACTCTTTTTTTTATCATGGTCTCAAAATGGGTTTCAAAGTCATTTTAGGTTTTGGTTTAGGGTAGGTTAGAGTTTTTGTAAATTTAAAGGTCACCATTGAATTCAAATAAAGTCTTTAGAGGTCCATTTCATGATAAAATACTCACATTTTCCATTTAGGGGTCATTCCATAAGGTTCGGGTTAAATTTTTTCAATTATCCAAGAATCCTCCGTTTCGTAGCATCGCTAGTTCAAAAAAGAGGATTTGCACTACGAAAGTGTTGATACTTTCATAGCGCAAACTGTGAAAAATACACTGCGGGCGCTACAAAAGCGCTGTTTCTTAACCGTCTTGTCAATTAAGCCAAAATCTGCCAGAATCCGTTGGGGAATGATAGGATAGGGGTATGGTGAGTCAGTTAGAGACTAGATTCAATGTACTTACCTATCTCACAGTCATCATTGTCATGATATGGCATTAGTGAAGCATCATTTAGTTACGAGATGACACCTTAAATTCAAATTCTTGCCTAATTTGGCCATTCTCATTTTCATTTGCTTCCATACAAGTGTCTAAGTTTTGAAGCTATCAAGCTAAGCCTATGGGTGTTCTATACAAAGGCTATCTTCCATATTCACAAGCGAGGTTGTTCCATAATCAAGCGAGCCTGATCATATATTCAAGCGAGGGTTTTTTACAGATTCAAGAGAAGCTGACATGTTTTTCTTAAGAAACATGGCAGAGGAGAAGAAAGTCCACAAAGGGGGGCAATGCTTAAGATATGAGCCTGAAAATGTAAAGGCTACAATTTAATATCATATAGTGATGGAGGCTTTTAGCAAAGCAGGTTGTCTCAGGTTTTGTGAAAAGTTGCAGGGTTGCCACACTCAGGTGTCTAAAGAATTTTCCTTACACTTCAGTGGAACAACTACTAAGATTAGGATGTTAAATGTGCCAGTTAATCATAAGATCATTGCTTTTATGACAGAAATACCAAGGGGGCAAGAGACTTGGTTTAAAGGTTTTAAGTTTGACATGGAACCATGCAAGGAATTCATGAAACCTGAGTATGAAAATATGGACCTGAATAATGCACTACCTAGAATCTATATCAAAGACACCTATGCGAAGTTGTTGTTCAACATTAAAAGATACTTTACATGTGAAGGAATTTACCATAAATTTTATACTTATCATTTCAAGCTACTTCTGCATTTCACAGGTATGATATCACTATATTTTCCCTTCTACTTGCATTGGAGCCTTTCCAAAATGTCTGATAAAGTACAAGCAAAGTCTGATGGTTGTGAAACATCTTTTTTTCACCATGGTTTGATAAAGTTATTGGTGTTAAATGGGCTTCATAAAATAAGCAGGGATTGGCCTTCTTTTTTGTTTATGAATGGTTTTGAATTAGAGAACCTAACCCCAACTAGAAACCCTAAACCTAAAGGAACTCCTTCAACACCAGTAGCAGAGTCTAGTCAGCCTGTGGTTGCAAAAGAAAAGAGGTTTGTAAGTTGAAACCAAGGAAACAGGTTGAAGATAGGATAGAGAAGACACAAGTTCTTGTTGCAGCAACTCCATCACCTACAAAACAGAGGTCAAAAAGTGTCAAAGAGGAAAAGCAAAAAAAAGTTGCCAGCAAGCAAGAAATCAAGACAGTGACAAGAAGCCAGGTAGTGGCATCAAAGGGAAAATCAATTGTTTCAGGTACAGAGGACAACCTAGTGATAACAGGAAATTTAGATGACATCCTTCATGCAATTTATATAGAGGAATCACCCATTGTGCAAGCTGATTTCATTGGAGTAGATGAACGCAAATTGAAAAGGATTAAGTCGGCAAAGAAACTTGAATTTGAAGGTGAAAATGCAGCCTTTATCTTTCAATTAAGGAAGCCTTTAACTAGGCATGCTAAGAAGCTTATGGAAGGCAGTAAGGAGGTCCAAGAAACTGTTGAAACAACCATAGTCCCTGAAGAGGTGGTTGATCTCTCATCGCCAATAGTGGAGCATGCAGCCAGCAAGACAATGAAGGGAAAACGACACATGATAGAGTGTCAACATCTTGAGGAGAGATTGAAGCTAGCAAACCAAAAGATTGCAATGATGAAAAAGAGGGCCGGAAAGAACAACATTGAAAAAATAGAGTTTAAAAGAGTGAAGGCACTTTGGGAAGGTCAAACTTGTTCTAGGTCTGAGATTCCAAGCAGTACAGAATAGTTTTTTACATAGACAGTTCGAACCATCAAAGAAACAAAATTTGTCAGAGTGATCGATACTCACTTAAGAGCCAGTAATAGAAGACTAAGAAACTAAGTGGAGGATTTGGAGCTATAGCTGAAACTGACTCAAGATGAACTAAAAAACAAAGGTGCAGAATGACAAATTATTAAAAAAGTCAAAGGCTAAATCAAAAGGAAAATGAAGAATAAATCTCGTGAAAATTGTGTTTTTAGTTCATATGGTTGTTTTTTTTTATAAAACTAGTGGTATTTTGGAGTTTTGGCACATTTTTGTTTCAAATTTTGAATAATTCTGGTAAAAAATGTTCATTCAATAGTTTCGTAGCGCAACTAGTGCAAAAAGGGTGAAATGCACTACAAAACTGTTATAGCAGCTTTTTTCACCCTTTCTTAAAATTTTTTGGAAGGAAAATGTATGTATTTTTACCTAAGATTGATAGGGAAGTTGTGTCAAGTGAATATGAGGATAACCCTGGAGGAAAGAAAAAAAAAGTTTGAAGGAAAATGAGTTAAAATACTGCGCTACGAAAAGTGCTACGAAACTGTGCTGTTTTCGTAGCGCAAGTCTGTTTCTGCTATTTTGGACAGTTTGATGGTGATTTTTATAGCTGGCACTTAAGGATGATTTTGGGCATATGTTATTTCAGTTCTTGACAACAAATAACCTTGAAGTCATGGGTTCATAGTGGTCAGAGTGTCTCAAGAACACAAAGAATCCTAAGCCTAAAAAACAAGGGACAGTTTCCTAGTTTGCAGGAGATCAACATTAAGGTCATAAAGTGTTGGAGCTTATCATCTAGATTCGACCTTATGGGAATACAGTTGGAAAATGATGTAATATAGTTTAGATAAGGTTGTTATGAGTAGAGTTAAGGAGTTTGAGTCCTATTTGTAATAGGAGTTTTCATTAGGTTTGCAGTTGTCATTTTGTAATAAATACCATGTTATATGGTTAGGAAAGGTGTCAAACAATAGGAATTCGATGTATCTAGTTGGGGATAAGGTTATCCTATATTGTAAATGATTTATAAAAGATCAAGAAGTCGAATATGCATGGGTTGGAAATTTTTAGCAAAAAGACTGTGTTTATTGTAAGTGACTGGTTTTCAGCTAAATACAGAGTTTTCTACTTAGCCAACTCAAGATTCATAAAGAGTTTTAGTGTGTTTTTGTTCTAATGACATCATTTTACTATCCTATTGCAGTGGTGTTTTCTTATGTTACTCATAATTCATCATTGATGCTTTGACTTCCTTCATAAACAAATTGACTGTGTGTTTTACAGTTTCACATGTGTATCTCTGGACTAGAACTCTGATATGCCTTGACTTCCATGCTAAGTAGATTTTTTGGTTTTACTGAAGCTATTATGACTCCATAAGCCCAATGTGCACTTGATAATGTGATTTACAACCAATTTCTATCATTTATCTGTTTATTACCACGCATAGAGTTAGCCATCCATATTTCTATCAAAAATCATTAACCCTTTGAGAGAGCCCTCTCAGGTTGAGGAGGCTAAGCCTCAATCAAAAGACTGGTTTGAAATAGTTACATGAGATTGATTTGATTGGCAGCCTATAAGGTTTGATTTTGTGATAAAATCCTCCAATACCAAACAAGACCAAGGATCTCCTCCCTTCTCCTCTCATCCTCCTTCCCTTTTATATCTCTTCCTCTCATCCACCTCAACTACTCACAATTAATTCCATGACTACCCCTTCATCCTTCTAATTTATTAACCTTAACTTTATTACGATATATTATCAAAATTAGATATGAATATAGATATTTTATTCAAAAATAAATGGGAGAAGACCAAAATGTAGATTTCAGAATACATATTAGGTGTACAAAATCTAGATGTTTGATTTAGAAATAAATGAGAGAAGGTCATACCTTATCTACAAGTTGAATTGATAAGACATATTGAGTGTACAAAATCTAGATATTTTATTTAGAAATAAATGAGGGATGACAATACTGTTTGGGTTTCAAAATGTCACTCATTACCATACATTTTTCACCTATGCTTCCATTTTATCACCCATTATTCACCACCATGTCATTTCATTTTCCCTATTATTCACCATTAATGGGTCTAATTTATATTTTCCAAATATTATTTATTTTTAAGCATTTTTGAGAGAAATTCTTGATTAAATATTAGAAAATAATATATTTTACATTATATATGGAAAGTGGGTTGTTTTTGTGACATGTGTAGGTGCTAAGGAAGCTTCCAAGACACTTTTATGTGGCCTTGAAGGATCAAATTCGAATTTGAGAAGATAAACCTCATGGAGAAGATTATGATCTCATGGAGAAGATCAAGGACAAAAGGGGTTATGTGTCTAGATGGTTGAGAGATGTATGGAACTAAAGAGAGATTAGTGGATGATCATTATGAGTTTGTTACTCATCTCATTGTATAAATAGGAGTACAATCTCCTCCATATGTAATCTTAGTTTTTGTAATCTTGAAGTTTTGTAATCTTAGAATTTTGGAGTATGTAATCTTAGAAGTTTAGAGTTGTAATCTTAGAGTTGGTTTGTAATGGAGATTTTGAAATAAAGGATCATACTTCAATTTTGCTTCTACATCTGAGTCTCCATTGAAGTGGTGTGCTTGTGGAGTTATGGAGGGCCCCCATGGCCTCACTTGCATGCTTATTTGCTTACTTTAGGTATAATTTAATTTATGTTTTTGTTTCATTTCAGTTTTTAAGCTTTGTTAAATGATCTAATATTGGAAGGATCTTATTTGAAAGTGTTTTTGTAAGAGAACCATAAGATCTCATACAATTATTAGATTTAGGTTTGTTTCATTTCAGTTTTTAAGCTTTGTTAAATGTTCTAATATTGGAAGAGTCTTATTTGAAAGTGTTCTTGTAAGAGAACTATAAGACCTCATACAATTATTAGATCTAGGTTTGATTAGTTATTGAAAGAGATCTTAATGAATATGTTCTTGTAAGGGGACTTTAATATCTTGGACAAATTAGGAATCTTTCTAGATCTATATATTTTAGAACCACACAAATACCTTATCTAAGATTTGATTTGAGAAGACATATTAGAAATTAAATAAATAATAAAAGTTATACCAGTAAAAATGAAATAAAATTACAAATTCACAAGTGTAGATATTACTCAAAATTTTAAGTCATCATTTACAGATTAATTAAACACTAATCAAAATTTTCCTTATGGGATCAAGTGGGGCATTACATCGTTTAGAAAATTTATGAAAGAAATTGATATGTTTTTTCCTCAAGGAAAATCTTATGGGGAAACCCAAGGGATCTTTCCCCAATTTTGCAAATAGCATCTTTAGTAAATCAATCAACATAGAATAATACACCACAACTAGGGGGATTTGAACTAGGAACCTACTAGGATATATTTAACCAAGCACATAACAACATTAGTGACAACTTGTTGAGCTAACAAATTAGACTAAAATTTTATTGCACATATTTATATATGTCTAAATGTTCATATGATAACATATTTCTTGCACATAGTTAATTCAGTTTTTATTTTAAACCCCCCATTTCTCACTAATCCATCTATGGATGATGAATTTGACAATTTTGAACAGGGACTTCTTGGAAAGCAAGGACAATAACCTTGAGCCAACTCTAAGACAGGATTTTCACATACTTGTAAAACATAATGTAAAATTTTTAAATCTTGATGTGAGCATATTCGAATTTTTAGTCCGTAGATGGCTTTATTGGAAGCATTCTTTTACATAGAAAATAAAACATCTTTCAAGTTAATGTAGAATAGATTAGAAAAATAAAAATGAGATCTCATTAGAAGTCGTTATCATTAGAAGTTTTTAGTTTTATTTTCAAAAAATAAATCATCATGAATAAATTTAGTGACACATTTTTGCAACTCTATGTCTTGTTTCTGTATCACGGGTGAGCCAGGAGCTTGATTATCGGAAAGCCTTGTCTTCCGAGAGTCTAAACGCCCCCGTGACATTGCAGAAAGAGTGTAGATAATGCAAGGTTTTGTCGAAAATTTTAATTATGTCTATCCACCCACGCTAACTTGCATAAATAAAAATAAATCAAGAGATTAGTATGCTCTCTTCCTGCGCTACGTGCGATCAGGAAGATTAGAAAATCTATCGATTTATTTCAAATAAAAATACTTTTGCTAGAAAATTGATTTGCGATATGACAATAAAGAATTTTGTAAATGAGCGAAAAATCATATTAAAAAAAAAAAAGAAAAAAGAAAAGAAAAGAAAACATTTTAGATAAAACTTAGTCTTTTTAAGTTTTAGTTTAAAAAGAAAATCACATAATAATAATATATATATATATATTATTATTAAAAATGATATATATTATTATTATTAAAAAAAAATTCTTTTGATAACTAACCATTTTTTAGAAATAGGATTCAAATTCATTTTTTAGATTTTAGTTTAAAAAAAAAAAAAAACTAACTCATTCAATTATCAAATAAACTCCAAATGCATCCAAAGAACAAACCAAATGAAATCGAGGAAAGAATCAATAAGCTCACGTGTTAAAATCTCAAACATTAGGGTTTATATTCTCATCATCATTTTATCACATCTCCAAAGGGTTTCATTCATCATGTGGGATGATTTTCACGTGAGAAAAATTGAAATTTTGAAAGGTAATAACAACCATGCCAAATAGTCGTCGATAGTAGTGATAGATGCATATGCACAAATCGACAATGAATATTGTTCGACGCCTCACAATCAACGAATAAACGCAAACCAATAAACATCAATTAAAAACAAACCGTTCTGAGCACATATTCGAGCTTTCAATACATTTGCAATATAAGGGTTTTTTATTTTTAAATGAATATTCATTAAACCCATAAAAACCAGAAATCCCAAGAAATCCGCCTATATCCCAAGAAATCCGCACTTACAGTCCACAACAGTGTCAACAACCTCTGCGTTGATTTTAAAAAAACGATGATGAGTTTGAAAGAAAATAAATGTAAGCCAAACAAACCTGCTATTTAGCGCGAGGGTGGCATCTAAAATTAGGCGTAGTTGCCAGCGCCCACGGCTATTCCGCCTTTTAGATTATCCATTACGCGAGGTTGGTTCATATACAGAAATGAGAATTCGTTGGGAGGTAGTTCTTTGTGAGCTCCTGGGCCTTGGACCAGGAATGCCCACCCCAGACATTGATGCCATTCTACGAGGTTGAGTACAGGCAATCTGTTTGCAATTTGCAAAATGCAACCTCTGCAAACAGAAAAACAGTAAAACGTAATCTCTGCAAACGTCATTTTTAAAAAGCGGTTTCTGATCGAATTAAGGTAAATTTAAAAAAAAAATGAAGACATGGGTTTTTTCTGAAACTGAATGAATTACATAACCCAGAAATCGTTTCTTTGGATTCTTAACGGTTTGAGAGGAAATCATGGTTCTTCGGAACCCTATTTTGGTGACAGCGTGAAAAAAAAAATGATTTTGTTTTTAAATTAATGCACAACCAATTATGGGTTTTACTGGCAGGTGAGATAGATACTGGATTTGATTCCATTCTGAGAAAATCCAGCTCAGATCACTTTGATTGTGATCATAGCAAGAATTCAATAATAAATCTTCATACAAAATTTCAATGAAAAATTTAGATCAATTACAGCCTTAGATCATGCTATAGATCAATTACAAAATTCGGACATCGGAATTAAAGCTATGATTGATCAATAGGGTTGGGCAATTGCTGAATCCAGTGGCATCTTATTTACGAACTTCAAATTCCTTGGAAGAGGGCGGCAGAGATGATCTAGAAAACCTTGGTATTCATGGAGTTCCGCTAGGCCGTCAAAGCAATCTCCTGTAATCTAAAAAGTTCGTTGTTATTACTGAGGTTCTTGCCAACTTCCTGCTTGCTTTGAACACAGTTATGGCTGAGCACTACTTTTTGAATCATAACATTTCAGAGTATCATGTGTATAACTTCAAGACGGTTTGGAAATGCTCCCTTGCAGAAGCCAATGTTCGTGTTTACGAGTTTTTTAAAATCCAAACACTTCACAGAGGCGATACATACATTCCAGAAAAATCAAAGTCCGAAATTTGCAGATTATTTGAAGCACGGTTTCTGACAGATGACAATCCTAAATATGCATTGAATTATGTAGAAAATGGTATTAAAGTTCTACTTTTCGATTATCATAATAGCTATTCTCAGTGTGAATTTGTGTCTTTTTATTTTTATTAAAAAAAAAAAGAAAAAAAAAGAAACCAATGATAATAATAAAAAAAATCAACAAATTCAAAATTTTGTTTTTAAATTTGTTGTTTAAAAAAAAAAAAATATTCAACACCAAAAATAAATAACATAATAAAATTTTTATTTTAGTTAAAATAAAAATAAAAAATAATAATAAAAAAATAAATTGCCTCACATTGATTTACGATTACATTGCATGAGGACATGCAATACTTTTAGTTGGGGATAATAAAAAAAATTTTGTGATTCGATGCATATACTAATATCTAACAAGTGAAATAAGATTGGTGTTTCAGTGCAGCAGGTTGCAAGATTAATCATGCTATCAAAGTACTTTTTGAGATTTTGGCAATTACAAGATCGATGACGACATGTGAAATTTGATATCATCAGCGCAAATCATGAAACAATTTCGACTATTGTTGGGATTTGCATAATTGCAACGAAAATGAATTTTATTTACCTAAGAAGGGAATTAATTATACTCATTTCATATTTGAAAATGGATTTGTAAAAAAAAATCATAGAATTGGGCTAACTTATACATTTGATTTTATTTAAATCTGTTTCATTGGTGTTTAATTTTTGCATAAAAAACCAAGTAGAAATTGATCACTTTTGCTTGGATATATTTATGTTTTGTGAATGCCAAGTTTTTGCAGGTTTACGTTAATCAGATGATCATTCAAGGAGTCTAATTTGTCGACAGTTGGACTTCCAACAGATTAATTTTATGATGAATCATGTGAATAAATCCATAATCATTACAACCAGTGTTTTCTTCCCTTTGTAAAATTGTAAATCCCAATGAGTCCTCAATGCAAGCCAAAATCCCTTTTTCCGAGCAAGTTTCAATCATGCAGTCAAATCCACTTCTTTTCATTCACCCCTAACCCACAAAATAAAACCAAGAAGCTCACTTACAAGAAGCTCACTTATTGTCATTTTCCTTGTCATTTCCATTTCCTTTTTCCTACCATTTTCATCTTCTGCCAATAAAATCCTGCTTTTACATATCACTGAGTCAAAGTCCTAGAGTCTAATTATCTTTGTAAAAACACCTAGAGGCTTGCATGCCTTAATGGAAAGTACTCTTGCCAATGAACAATGGGAGTACATTAATATCCCTTGTTTGTTGGATCTTGGAGGTGACTCGACCACAACAAACATATTCGTACCTACAAAGATGTGTTAGGCATCTTGACTGCCATTGGAATCAATGGTGGGAGCTCTCGTGTTGACTAGTGGCATTCATTAATGGCCACTAAGCCAACAACTTCTTACTATGTTCGACACCAACACATTTAATCACATAGTAAGATTTGTGCCATTGACCGTTGAAGACTTGAAGACCCATATTTTGTAGCAGATGAAGCAGATTTCTGTTCATTTCTTTTTCAGCTTGTCATGACTTGAGGACAAGTCAATAAATAAGGTTGGGGGGGAGGAAAATGTAACTTATATATTTTGTATACCTTCCAAGCCTTATAGATTTTCAGCCATATTCAGCAGATTCATCAGATTCATCAAACTATCTAGCAGCAGATACGACAATACAGATCCATCTTTCATCCACAACTTGCAGAAGAAGCTTTAGATCAAAATTGCAGCAACTAAACATGCATGATTCATCCACTTCTGTAGGTAAGTAAGGTATGATGTTTTCTAACCTTTAATCTTGAAATTCTTTTTAGATGCTAAAATGATGATATTTGGAAAATATTCCACTATTTCATTATTCCCTTTCTCATTAAAAATTGCCAAAAACCATCAGTTGGGGAGGGGGAATTTCACACTTCACACTTCATTTTTTTTTTCCCTCATTCATGTTACATTTTAACCCACATAGTTTTCCCACAATAAAACTACTACAAAATGATGAACATATTAAATGACTTCTTAAATATGATGAGCATATTAAATGACTTCTTAAAATGATTGATCTCAACAAAGTAAATAATGATTGTAAACACAAGAACCAATCATTAAACAGAGATCTCAACAAAATAAATAATGATTGTAACACAAGAACCAATCATTAAAAGATGCAAATGCTTTGCAAAAATAAAAGCTATCCAAAGAAGTGCAAAGTTAAAATGAAGTCCATGATTGAAAGATGTTTGTTACACAAGAACCAAACATCTTGTAAAAGGAAGCTCATCTAAGAATTAAATCAAATAAGTCATTGTAGTAGCTTGCATGAGGACATGCAAGAGCTTCAGTTGGGGAGTATGTTTGGGTTTCAAAATGTCACTCATTACCATACATTTTTCACCTATGCTTCCATTTTATCACCCATTATTCACCACCGTGTCACTTCATTTTCCCTATTATTCACCATTAATGGGTCTAATTTATATTTTCCAAATATTATTTATTTTTAAGCATTTTTGAGAGAAATTCTTGATTAAATATTAGAAAATAATATATTTTACATTATATATGGAAAGTGGGTTTTTTTTGTGACATGTGTAGGTGCCAAGGAAGCTTCCAAGACACCTTTATGTGGCCTTGAAGGATCAAATTCGAATTTGAGAAGATAAACCTCATGGAGAAGATCAAGGACAAAAGGGGTTATGTGTCTAGATGGTTGAGAGATGTATGGAACTAAAAGAGAGATTAGTGGATGATAATTATGAGTTTGTTATTCATCTCATTGTATAAATAGGAGTACAATCTCCTCCATTTGTAATGTTGAAGTTTTTGTAATATTGTAATCTTGAAGTTTTGTAATCTTAGAATTTTGGAGTATGTAATCTTAGAAGCTTAGAGTTGGTTTGTAATGGAGATTTTGAAATAAAGATCCATATTTCGATTTTGCTTCTACATCTGAGTCTCCATTGAAGTGGTGTGCTTGTGGAATTATGGAGGGCCCCCATGGCCTCACTTGCATGCTTATTTGCTTAATTTAGGTATAATTTATTTTATGTTTTTGTTTGATTTCAGTTTTCAAGTTTTTTTTAAATGTTCTAATATTGGAAGAGTCTTATTTGAAAGTGTTCTTGTAAGAGAACCGTAAAATCTCATACAATTGTTAGATCTAGGTTTACTTCATTTCAGCTTTTAAGTTTTGTTAAATGTTCTAATAATGGAAGGATCTTATTTGAAAGTGTTTTTATAAGAGAGCCATAAGATCTCAGACAATTATTAGATCTAGGTTTGATAGTTATTGAAAGAGATTCAATGAATATGTTCTGCAAGGGGACTTTAAGATCTTGGACAAATTAGGAATATTTCTAGATCTATATTTAGAACCACACAACACTTATCTAAGATTTGATTTGAGAAGACATATTAGAAATGAAATAAATAATAAAATTTATACTACTAAAAATTAAATAAAATTACAAATTCACAAGTGTAGATATTACTCAAAATTTTAAGTCATCATTTACAGATTAATTAAACACTAATCAAAATTTTCCTTATGGGATCAAGTGGGGCATTACATCTCTATTGTTTAGAAAATTTATGAAAGAACTTGATATGTTTTTTCCTCAAGGAAAACCTTATGGGGAAACCCAAGGGATGTTTCCTCAATTTTGCAAATAGCATCCTTAGTAAATCATTCAACATAGACTAATACACCATAACTAGGGGGATTTGAACTAGGAACCTACTAGGATATATTTAACCAAACACATAACAACATTAGTGACAACTTTTTGAGCTAACAAATTAGACTAAAATTTTATTGCACATATTTATATATGTCTAAATGTTCATATGATCAATCAAGGCTACCCTTGAAAGTTGACCTTAGTAACTATGGATGACAATGATCATTACTTAATTCTTTGACATCCAATCAACTAGAGTATACATTGACTTAGTTTGATTATTTGTGCATTCCATAGATTAACATCATCAACTTTGATCCTTTTTTCGGTCACTTATACCCTGAAAATATACCCCTTAAATATCCTATTTCCCCTTTAGCGATAGGAGGGATGAGTGGGGGGGAATAAGCCTTGAATACTGCCCCCCCCTCACCTTACTTAACTACACAAACATGATACCACATAGAATGGATATTATTTATGGATAAGTAGACTAACTGATGGACTAGGGCTACTAATTTATAACACATTTTCTACTACACCATGTTGTCAATTGCACAACACCTCTAGGTTGTGATGTGACATAAGCGTGTATTGTCTGAGTTATCATTGAGGTGGCATGATGTACTAGTTGTTGAATCAATCCTAAATGAATATGAAAATGATGCATAAAATTTAAATTACTTATAGTTATATGTTAGGTGTTAGTTGGATGTTAAAAGTCTATTGTTTCTTGTAACAAGTTCATTTATTAAATAATTAGTACACTAAGTCTCACATGATGAACATTAAAACATGCTTCACAAAACATTGAATATCCTTAGACTCAATGAATACCTATACAAATCATGACCACACATATGCTTAAGTGAACTATGTTTTTGTAAACAAAGAAACCTATAAACTAACCACCACGAACATTAATAAAAAATTTTTAAATTTATAAAACATCAAAATCATTGTATAGCATTATATTTAGATACAAATATATGTGAGATTTAGTTTTTTTTAAGTATTTCTAATAAATCTTAATCTCCTATATCTTTGTATCTAAATATAATTCTATATAATGATTTTGATTTTTTTCCAAGTCATTAAGTATGAAAGGAATGCTCGAATACCTGTGAATTTTGACTAAGTCCTTTGTTATTTAAAAATGACCCAAGGCATGAATTCTTGTCATATGTCAGTGTAGAGAATGTTTTTGTCTCCCGGCTCTTGTCAACAATGCCATTATGCCCATTCTTTGCAAGTGACCTTAGACTCATCCTCCTTGAAGGGACATGAAATGTCTTGACGATTGATGGTAATATGTTCATCTCACAGCGCCTGTCGATCATGCCACACTCCAAAACTTCACAAGGCGTGACTTGAACCTAGTGTGGCATGATGTAAATTTCTACAACAACTAATGGGAAAAAGGTTGCCTCCCGGGTTCTATCAATCGTGGGACCACGAAACTATGGGGACCTATGATCAAAACTTCATGGCACGCTAACATGGCTTCTCATGGAATCATGAACCACTGTAACCCTGTAGTACTTCAATTTGCTATAACTTTTGATCCCATGGGAGTTTTTTTAGGCTTCCATATACCATTGGAAAGGTCTTCATGAGGCACTTTTGAGGAATATCAAATTATGCAGTTTGCAATAGCATTTGGGAAACTTTATTGGGTAGAAATGTTTGAAAATCTAGGCAATCAAACCATCATAGTTATAATGTTTTTTCATATTCATCACTTATCTTTCTAATGTGATGGTTCTTCGCTAATGACCTTACATACCAACACACCCCTTGATCTTGATATTTCATGACATTACTTAAAAACACTTTGCCCACCCATCTTCCATTCAATGCCAACATAATCATGCCAACAATATCCTTTGACACAATCATTTCATCAATGCATCAAAGTTAACATCAATGCCAACACAACAATGTCAACACTTATTTGTAGGAAAATGAACCACCTCCCTATAAATATTTGCTAAAGTCTATAAACCCTCTATTTTTAAACTTATTAACCCCTTATCATTTCAAAATATAAATATCCAAAACTAAATATCATTTTTTGAAATACAATACTTAAAATTTACACTTCCTAAAGAAATAAACAAAATAATTAACAATCAAATTTCTCGACAATTACTTTTTTTATTAAAAATAAATTGCAATGATTAACAATCATGTTGCTAGGTGAACCATACTCGCAATATCATTTTAATATTTACTCGTCAACATTTCTAAACCTAAATAAACTCATATTATAACATTTTTTTAAATAGCTTTTAAAAGTATAACTCTCCAAATAATTTTCTAAATAAAATTTAATTTCTAAATCAATTTAAATATTTATTAAATTATATTAAATTTAGGTTTATAAATATACATCAAATTTTTAATACTTAATTTTTTATTTTTTAATTTAATTTAATATCATATATTAAAAATTATTCACTTAAATAAAATTGATTCTTCTTAATACTTTATAAATTTAAGAATTATATATATATATATATATATATATATATATAATTTATTTATTTTATCCCCAAGGGTTAGCTTAATTGGTTGAGTCCATATTGTTAAAGAATCTTTGTTATTGAGAGGTCATAGATTCAATTCTCTTGACACTCTTGAGTTTAGTTGAGCTGAGTTGGTAAAAGGTGATCCCTTTGGGTGGATTTACCTAGTATAAATATTTCGTGGATGTAACTATCACTAATTTTTGGATCTGTGAACCTTCCAGATGCGGATGATCGTTTTGGTTGATGGGATGCCAGTCCCTTGGCGAATCCCAATGGAGCTTGTGTGGGGTGTCCATATGCCCCCCTGTAGCTCCATTAACTCGGCATTAATTCTGCCAGCTTGCATGGCATTAACCTCACTTGCCCGGATTTTTCACCACCCTGCTCTGCTCGTCTTTTGTGTGATGCTATTTGTTTTTGGTAGCTTGGCTTGTTCTTGTGCCGATTGCAGATCTTCGCCTCCTCTGTGTGGAGTCTGCCCTCCTGCATGTGCTGAGCCAAGTGCTTGCACTCAAACAGGGCGCCACTGCATGATTCTTGGATGTCTGGAGACACTGCCAGGCCACCACTTCACCCAAAGTGCTTTTTGCTGTTCGAATTCTTATTTTCATGCTCAGACTGCCGATTCCTATTGGTCGCCTTCGCTTTCTACCTGTTCTCCTTGTCTCAGGCACTATCAGCTCTCCTTTATGGCTATGTCGTGGCTCCGTCACAGGATGCGATGTCGTCGTGGCGCAAGCAGGGGTCGAGCAACCCGCTCTTGGCCTTCTACCAGCTGTGACTCAGATTCCTCCTCTGAGGATGTCACGTGGGGTCATTACCCAGATACTCACAGTCTGAGGGGCCGTGCTCGCCAAGATGGGAATGTGCATTTTTCCCAGCCCACACCGCCTCCCTCTGTTGACCCTCCCAGGCCTGTCATCTCCCCTGCCTCACGTGTGTCTCCCAGTCTTCCCCTTCGCCAGTCATCCCAGAGAGCGGAATTCCACTTCGAATGCTCTCTTGACAGGCTCGTCATCACCGCTTTTATCACTGTGACCCTCAGAGAAGATTCAGTTAGCCATATTCCCTCCCCTGCGCCCTGCCCTCATCCCACCCTGGTTAAGAACGAGGCCTTCAACTCAGAGGCGCCCGCAGGAATCGTGCATTCCGACCAGGGCAAGGAACACATGCAGGTGGACGTCGTCAAAAATGATAGCGCACCCAATGAAGACAATGAAGACATACGGGATGAGTACTAGTGCAGAATTGTGGAGGAGCCGCCATCCCCAGCTCATGATCAGTGAACCTTGCGACCCTCGGCCTACTTCGGTACTATTGCTAAATCATCTTGGGAGAATTTTTGTTTCTCTGTATTCCTCTTCAGCTGAAAAACCTGAATGCTACTTTATTATGTTTATTTCTGCTATGTTAAATTGCATGGACAATGGGCCGATTTCCCTTCGAAGGGCGGCTAAACTTTTTTCTAAAGAACTGGTTTCCCACTCAGGGCAGTTCAGATTTTTTGTAAAGCATGGCTATCAAGCCCAGTGTTCAGGCTCACACAGCTGAAGCTGTGGCAACTTTGTACCATTATGTTATATAAATAGAATTAGTATTATTTAGAAAAAAAAAAAAAAAAAAAAAAATTGGGTCTGTGAACCACATGAGAGAAAATATATATATTTTAAGTATAATATTATGTGACAATCTTTGTTCATTATAAATTAAATCATAAAAAATATATTTACTTTCCATATAATTGAATGTGAATGCATTATTAGTCACTACCTCGTTAGGGACTATAGAATTCACATTGTTGTCAAATTACATTCGTTGTATATTATTTTGGCGCTCTTTTGCAATTTTAATCAAAGTTTCGAGAAAATTCCTAATTATTCTATTTTTGCATGAATTCAAAAATAATTTTCTAATTTTTTGGAAATGTTATTTCTAATTTCCAATTCACCTAACAACTTAAAATGGGACATAATTCCCTTGGTGGAGAGCATTTTATTTTTGGTATTTATCAATGCCTAACAATCGATTTAAAATTTTTAAAAAAATTGGATTTTTGAGTGGCCATTTTGTTGATCGTTGTTCTGGAACTAGTGCTCTGAGATTAACGCTGGCACTGACACTATTATAATACTTATCTTCCCCATGACAACATAATTGATGCGGTTGTAGTTCTTTTGCATGGGTGTGGGGTGGAGGCACTACAAAATTCGTTGTGCGGAGATACTTCTACAAATTATCAAATTTTATATCGTATGAATTTTTACAGATTATGGGGTATGTGTGGGGCAACAAACAATATTATTATGTTTTTTTGTTCGTAGCTTTTACTGTGTGGAGTATGAAGTATGTGCAAGAGAGAAGTTGGGTAGAGATTTTGATTTTAGGGCTATGAATCTTTGGATAATGATTAATATCGTTAATTTCCATTATGTGGGGTGTGCATACGGAATTGTGTGTAGAGATTTTGATTTTATAGTTGTGTATATTTTCGGAATGATTAATATTGTTAATTTCAATGTTTTGATTCTTCAAGGTCATGCAGCCTTGATCTGATTTATCATATAGCGCTTGTTGATCACTTTCTAGTACAGACTGGCTAATAATTAATAGGTGAAGCTTGTACAGTGGTGGTTGTGAGGAAGCATGTGTTTGTTCGAAGGTGGTTGTGTGAAGGAAGAGTGTATGGAAGACGAGTGCATGGATTAAGTTATGTGGAGACTAGTGTTAATCAATTAATTCAATATATTTCTAAGCATTAGTGTTAGAATTGAATCTTTGTGGAGGATTGGGTATGTGCCAGAGATTTAATTGTATAGATATTTTACTACATTGACAGTTTATGGAAAGGAAGAAACTAGAATGGGGTATTTCTGAGAGAACTATGATTATGTATCATAAGAAGGTTTGTGCAGGAGAAGAATCATGTGTGGAGGGAGTTGTGCAGAGACTCTCATAAATAAATTAATTTAGTATTTTTTTAAGCATTAGTGTTAGAATTGAATATTTGCAGAAGATAGGGTATGTGTGGGAGTTTTCATTATGTGGAGCTTTTACTGTGTTGAGTTTTTATGGAAAAGATGAAATTAGGATGGGGTATTTTTGGGAGAACTATGATTATGTATCATATGAAGGTATGTGCAGGAGGACGAAGAATATTATTATGCTTTGTTGTGCGAAGCTTTTACTATGGGGAGATGGCATATGCTTATTGATTTATCAAACAAATCTAATACTTTTACAAATTTTCTGATCGTATATTATATGAATATTTACGAAAGATAGAGTGTGTGTGTGAGAATGGGGAATATTATTTTGTTTCATTATGTAGAGCTTTTACTATGTAGAGTGCAAAGTATGTACGGGAGAACAATTGTGTATAACTTTGATTATTTAAATACAACAGGTCAAGGTTTGGTCAATATATTTCATTGTGCAAAAATTTTATTAGGACAGAGAATTTTCGAGAGAACGGGAGGTGCATCTGAAAATTAATGTTGAACTACTAATGCTAATATGTTATTATTATTATGTTTCATTGTGCGGAGCTTTGATTGTATGGAAGATAGGGTATGTTTGTCAATTTTCCAAAAAAATCTAATACATTTATAAATTTACTAATCGTATATCATATCAATATTTATGGAGGACGTGGTATGTGTAGTAGAGTGGGGAATATTATTATTTTTCATTGTACGAGTATTTTACTGTGTAGAGTAAGTAGTATGTGCAGGGGAAATTGTGTACAGCTTTGATTTTAAAAATATGAATATTTGCAGAGGACGGGGTATCTACATAAGAACATAATAATTAAAATTTTTAATTTTTATTGTGCGGGGTTTTTACTGTGTTTGTGCGGGTGAACGAGTGGTGCATAATGCAATTTTGTAATTTTGTCTATTTTTCAATGGTTTACAAATACTCATTTATAAATGAATATTGTAACTTATATGACTTATAATATAAGCTTTAATATGGCTTTCACACATGGAAAATATTCATATAATAAAGCATGTTTCTATCTTTAGTAGGAATTATTTAAATGCTTATTTTCCTTAAGCAAACAAACTAAATATGTGTATAAGCAAATTACTTACGAAAATTTTTTTACACTTGAGAATTGCAAAACGAAATATGGAGTTTTTTCATATTGTTTTGAATTACGCAAGTGCTCTGAAAGTGTGTTATTGTTGTGAATGGGACATTTCATTGTGTGAAGCTTTTACTGTGTTGAGCATCATACCAAATTTTTTTTTCAGTAGGGACGAAATTAGGATGTGGTTTTTCTGGGAGGATAGTGGGTGCATATAGATATTAATGTTAATATGTTATTATTATTATTATTATTATTATTATTCTTTATGTGAAGCTTTAACTATGCGAAATATAGGATATGTATGATGATTTATAGCAATACTAATAAATGTGAAGCAAGGAAATTAATTGTTGTTTTTTAATTCAGTGAGAACTCAAAAATTTGAAGAAATATTGGCGTTGTTCACTATTGGGCTATAGAATCTATTCTAAACTTATTTTCTTTATTAATGAGGAAAAAAAACTAACAGATGTGTAAATTAGTGCATATTTTCAATATCATAAGTGACTTCAACTTCATTAACTTCTAGATCTAGCTAAGGGGAAGAAAATTGGTCCACTCAAGATTTATGTTTTCTTTGCGTGGAACAATGTCATGTGGAAGTTCATTAAATGGGGGAACTTTTGCATGAGAACCTCAACAAAAAAAACTTTCACACATCATTTTTAGTATAAACTTGCACATAACTCAAAACTCTTTGTTTTTCAAACCTAAAACTACCATTAATTTATGCATCTATGCGATGGTGAATTCTGTAGGTGTTATATAAGTCAATGTATATTGGCCAAATCTACAAATAAGTTTAACTTAATCGTGGAACCAATAATTAGCTTTATCACACTCATATTAAATGGTTAAGCCTAATTATTATTAATATAATAAATAATTTGTTTTTGTTGTTGTTGTTGTTGTTATTATTATTACTATTACTATTATTATTATTATTCTTTCTTTGGAGCTTTGAGTGTGCGAAAGATGGGATATGTATGTCAATTTATAGCAATACAAATAAATGTGATGCATGGAAATTAATTATTATTTTTGAATTCAGTGACAAAAAACCTGGAAGAAAGATTGGAATTGTTCACTATTGAGTTGTAGAAGCTATTCTAAATGGATTTTATTTATTAACGAGGAAAAACAACACAAATAATTTTGTAAATTAGTGCATGTTTTTTATATCAGAAGAGACTTCAGCTTCATTAACTTTTGGCTCAAGATGAGAAGGGGGATAATGTTGGTGAATGTCCATGATATCATCATCTTTGTCATTTGAGTCCTCTTTAGCATTGATGCTCTCTACCTAGGCCAAATTATCCATATGAATACTCAATCTTTCATTTTCCAATTGTAGGTTCTCCATCTTCAATTCCAGTAATTCCATTTTCAGATTTACAATGTAGAAATGGACCCGTGCTTCAAATTTAATCATTCCAGTATGCTTTAAGACCGAATCAATGATAAATTCTAGAGCATCGACTATTGTAACTAAAAAACAGTGAGATCTTGTTTTAAAACTCCAGAATCATGTTTCATAGACTTCAATCTCTATTACAGTTACCAATAAACTTGGAAAATTGCAGTTCTAATCATTGATTCTATGTTTGTAGATTCATTATAGAAATGTAAATATAATATTGAGGTAAATTTTCTTGATTTTTATTTTCTGTCTCTTCCATTAATGACGACATCTAGTCCACACAATGCATATGTTCATTGTCCCAAGGATGTGCAGAGAATGGTGTATGAGCAAGAAAACAAAGGCGTAGAAGGAAATGTATGTCATTGATACATAATTAGTTTTACTAAGAAAAAAAATATAATTAATATTATTATTTTTTCTTTTGTGGAGCTTTCCTTGTGTGAATCATTTACTCTGTGAATGATGGGTAATGTATGCAAGAATGAGGATGTGGACAGAAAATCAATTTCAAACTATTTTTTATTTAAAACTTTTACAGATTTAGCTATGTTGAATCAAGGATGTCCAGGGAGGGAAATATGTGTGAGAGAATAGAGGTCTAGAGGGAACGTTCTAACTTTAATGCATAGTGTAATGATATTTCACATTTTCTTATTACATTCATACAAATTGGTTAAGGTAGGGTATTCTTAGTTTTCATATTATGTGATTAAAGATTTAGATAGAAACCATTTCATGGATTTATTTTAGTAAATTATATGGAAAATTTTAAAATTAAGATATTACCAATAATATATAATAATAATAATAATAATAATGTCAAATAACTCTACAGAGATAAATATCTTACGTTACATTCATACAAATTTGCTTAAGGTAAGGCTTTTAAGGTGTGTGTTTTAGGTGATTAAAGAATTGGAAATTTTTCATTTTGCGGAGCTTTTTTAGTAAATTAATTGGCAATGTTTAGAATTAATATATTACCAATAATACATAATAATAATAATACTAATATCAATAATGTCGAAGAACTGTGCAAAAAGAAGCAACTTATACAAATTAAGAGCTTCCATTATCATAACACGGTCTTTAATCAGTTAATATTTGTCTTTGTGTTAATAGACATATGCATGGATATAAGAATTAAGTCTAGACTTTCATTTGTAAATACAACAAAAAAATTCCAGTGCTGACATCAACAAAAAAAAAATATTTTTTGTAATGAGAGAACAAAGGTGCAGAAGGAAATTTGTGTCATCGATACGTAATTAATTTTATTAAGAATAAATTTGGAAATAGTATTATAATGTTTCCTTTTTTGGAGCTTTCCTTGTGTGAAGTATGTACTGTGTGAAGGATGGGTAATGTATGCGAGAACGAGGGCATAGACAAAAAATTGATTTCAAAATATTCTTCATTTAGAACTTTTATAGATTTAGCTATGTTGTTTCAAGGATGTGCAGAGAGGGAAATATGTCCAAGCAAATGCAAGTGCAAAGGGAAATTTATAACTTTAATTCATAGTGTAATTATATTTCACATTTTTTTACTACATTCATACAAATTTTCTTAAGGTAAGGCTTTTTCAGTTTATGTTTTATGCGATTAAATATTTGGACATATTTCATTTTGCAGAGGTTTTTTTTAGTAACTTATTTAGCAATGTTTAGAATTAAGATATTACCAATAATATATAATAATAATAATGATGTTGAAGAATTTTATAGGAAGAAACAACTTATAGTACATTTATAAAAATTTCCTTAAGGTAGGGCTCTTTAAGGTTGCTTTTTATGTGATTGAAGGATTGGAAAATTTTCATTTTGCGATTTTTTTTTTCGTAAATTATTTTGCAGTGTTTATTATTAAGATATTACCAATGATATATAATAATAATAATAATGGCGAAGAACTTCGTGGAAAGAAACAACTTACGAAAATGGAGAGCTTCCATTATGATCCAGGTGGATATTGGTGGCACCCACCTATTCCACTTGGGGTCCCACCATTGCTTCTTTTAGTTTTTCAGATTCCTTAATTATAGCATAGTTTACTATTTTGAGCAGTTTTTCGGGTCCTGAACTTCCGAAGCCATTTTGAGGCACTAAAAGATGTTTTTTGAGAAAACCGAGAGTAACATGAGTCTATAGATCGATTTTGTTCACTCAAAATTTGTAATCCTTGGATAGATATTTCTAACGAGGTATTGAGCACGTCAAACAGAGATTGTATGCCAAAGTTACGTCCCGATGAAGTTGATGTACCATTTTACCCAAACGGAGCCCATAGTTTTGGCGCTTCATATCCTAGGGTTAGGTTTTTGGATGTTCAGGGTTTTCCATTGTTTCTCAATAATAAATTATCCCTCGAGCCTCATTGTAACACAATTCAGAGGCATGTAGCCACCACATCTCTTCTCAGAGATAAGTTACCCATGCCCTAACTAGTTTATTTCTATTTTGTCTGTAAACAAATTTCAGTTCTTTGGTATTAATGAAATGAAGTGTTATTTCCACTGCATCTTTGTATTTATGGTTATATGTGTATTCTGTTGTGTTCCTACATAAATTTGGATCAGTGTTATCAGAGCAGTCTTCTCTTTCTCGATCCTTCTTTGCATCTCCCCAACGAGGTCTGGGTATAAGGAGTTAGGACTCGATCTGGTTGAACCTTTGCAAGATCACCCTCACAAAACCTGACGACCGCCAATGGGGGAAGAAAAGAAAGATGAGGGAGTAGGATATCCTATCAAACTGTTTGTCGAGGAGGCCCTCGAAAAGCAAAGGAACGCGATCATGGATAATTTTTCCCAGATTCTTCAACGGCTACACACCAGCGGTGCATCTGCATCCAGTAGCCACTCTAGAGGTGCGACTCCCTTTAAGGTACAAGTAAACTTTGACATTCCCATATTTGAGGGCCAAATAGATGCAAAAATTGTAGATAGATGGTTGAATCTATTAGAAGGATATTTCTCGGTTCATGACTTTTCCGACCGGGAGAAGATTATTTTTGCACTCCTCAAAGCTACCCCCCATGTCAAGGACTCGTGGGAAACCTACTGTGAGGAAAAGGATGAGACATAACCTTCTCTGTCCTCGGCCATACCCACTTGGAATTCTTTCCAAGACACCATCAAGGAACAATATTATCCCATGGGGAGCTATGAGGATAAGTACATACAATCGATGACACTGCAGTAGAAAATGGATCAAGATGTGCATGAGCTGACGAATCTGTTCCATAACCTGTGAAAAAATTTGGGTATCAAAGATTCGAAGAAAAATTTGGTACTGACGTATTGAAGTTGTTTGCACACATACATTCACAAGGAAATGGAGTTCCTCCACATCTCCTCACTTGGTACGTGTTAGTATGAATCCTTTGTTGAAGTGTACGAAAAAGGACCACTTTAGCTACGCATAACTAATAGCCCTAACAACAAAAGTGGCTGCCAATATCTTCAGATCTGCGGTTAGTTAGACATAAAAGAGCTGCAAAAACCATATCTATGCATGGAAAGACATTAAGCAGAAAAAATAAGGGTTTGCTCCATATACCAATAGACAAGACAAGAACGATTTTTGAAAGAATTTTTATATTAATTGGGCACCTGGGAGGAAAACAAGAAGGCGTATCCAATTCTCCTCAGTGGGATGGGTTCTTGGAAGTCCTCAGCGCTTCAGATCTAAGATTTCTCTCTCTTGTTGGTGTAGAAAACCCACACAAAGAATGGAACTCAAAGGGAGCTCACACAGCAAATGGCAGAAAATGGTGACTAAGTGTATAGATCCAGAGTGATCTAATAGGCAACAAAAGGTGAAGAATGGTAGGAAAAACCCTCCTATTTATAACAAAATATTGGGTCATTCTAGATCTTGGTGCATGGGTTAACCAGATCTAGATCCACTTTTATGGAATATTTTATTATATTTGTTGGAGGGAAAAGGTATTTGACTTGGGTCAAATCCCTTAATTTGTCAAAAATAAATAAATAAATGATTTATTTATCTTTTTAAGGAAGTTGTTAGAAGATAATCAAATAAATAATGATTTATTTAATTATTTAAGGAAGTGGTTGAAAGATAATTAAATAAATAGTGATTTATTTAATTATTTGTGGATGATTTGGTCATATTTAACAAGGAATATTATCTAAATAAGGTTTAAATAATTATTCCTAGAAAATAATAAGATAAACAAAGGTTTATCTAATTAATTTCTTTGATTTTTGGGTTAAACATGACTGGGAATAATAATTAAATTATGGTTTAATTAATTATTCCATGAGGAAAATCAAACAAATATAGGTTTGTTTAATATTTCCTTTTGGGGTTTCCTGTTTTAGCATAGTGAAAGCAATTTTACTTAGGGTAAAATTGGTCTTACATGGTGTACTTGGGTCCATCTAATGATAATAGGTTAGATGACCAAAAAATGGTGTAATAGTACGGCATACCGATATGCTACCAAGATTGAGCATAAATTAAAACATAAGAAACGAGACTTTGGATCTATGAATGAAAAGCAAAGGAAAGGTGCCCCCAAACAGCAGAACAAAGGACAAAGCCAAGGCATGGTGTCCCAAGACAACCTACCGAAGCCGCAAGCAAAGAAAAACACTGTGAAGCAAAAGAAGGACAAGGGAAAGTGGTGTGAGTTCCATAAGAGCTCCACTCACAACACAAGTGAGTGTCGGGCCAAGCAGTCGTTGGTGGATGAGATAAGGGCTTCTGAATCAGATGCATGCTATGACTTTAAATCAGAACCCAACAAGGGGAATGACAAAGGGAAGGATATTATTGATGTGGAGCCCAATTCCATTGTTTCCACTACAAATATCTATAAGGAGGAACTATAAGATCGAGAGGAGGAGGAGCATCTCTTCCACTCCCAGATGTGGGTAAAGGGTTCCCTGCTATAGTTCATTGTCGACAGTGGGATCCAAAAGAACCTCATTTTAGTAGAGGTAATGAAGTGGTTTGGTTTTCTGACCACAACACACCCACATCGGTACACCATCGGGTGGCTTCACTGAGGACAGGATCTTCGCGTCAGCCAGCAGTGCCACCTTCCCTACAGCATCAAGCTCTTCACAGATGAGGTATTATGTGACATTGCTCCTCTTGATGTTTTTGATGTATTATTAGGACAACCATACTTTTGGAAGCGACATGATGCGTATGAGTCATGACCTCACGTTGTTATTCTTACTTTGGGTAATAAGTTCTACAGGATACCAGAGGTACCACCACCTACCGCTATCTCTTTGGTTACTCCAAAACAATGCAGTAAGCTCATTTCCAAAACCGAGAATTTTTTTCGTCATGATCCACCCCAGGGTGAGAATAGGATTGTGGTCGCGACCTCCAGACAGGGATCCTCTGCACGAAAACAAAAATGGATAAGGTCGTGGAGGAGTACGGGGACATCTTCACCTCACCCACAAGGATGCCTTTACACTGTCAAGTCAAGCATCCCATTGATCTGACTCTAGGTGAGTCATTTCCCAATGGACCGATCTACTGGCACTCTATTCTTAGGAACGATGAAATCAAGAGGCAGATTCAAGAGTTGCTGCAGAAATTCACATCCGACCGAGTTCATCACCCTGTGGGAGCCCGATTGTTTTGGTACAGAAGAAGGATGAGACTTGGAGACTCTATATTGGCTATCAGGCACTAAACAAGATCAATGTCCAGAATAGGTACTCGATCCCACGGATTGATGAACTTCTGGACCAACTCAAAGGGGTGAAATATTTCAGCAAGATCAACTTGAAGTATGGATATCACCAAGTACCAATCAAACCCTCTTATGTGTGGAAGACTACCTTCAAAGCCAAGGAGGGCCTTTTAAAATGGTTGGTCATGCCTTTCAAGTTGACGAATTATCCTACAACCTTCATGAGGTTTATGGATGACATATTACGACAATTCACCAACTCATTTGTAGTAGTGTACTTGGATGACATTCTAATCTTTAGCCAGACTTGGGAAGAGCACCTCCACCACATCCAACAGGTCCTACAAACACTGTGGCAACACAAGTTGTATGCCAATTTGGAGAAGTGCACTTTTGGCATGACTTAGGTTCATTATCTAGGATACATTATTGATGAACGGGGGTGCATGTGGATTCAACCAAGATCCAATTCATTCGAGATTGGCCAATCCCAACCACTCTAACAGAGCTGCGAAAATTTCTGGGTCTTTCTAATTTCTACCACAGGTTTGTGTTGGGATTCTCTCAAATCACTTGGCCCTTGATTCAAGTCACCAAGGGAGGAGCGAAAGAAAAATTCTTTTGGTCAGAATCTCAATAGAAGGTGTTCATAGAATGGAAACATCGCCTCCTCTCTACCCCAGTGCTCACATTACCAGACTTGTAGCAACCATTTGAGATCGAGATAGATGCCTCTGACTATGCTATTGGGGCAGTTCTTACTCAACAAGGGCATACAATGTCATATCATTGTGAGACATTGTCCGACACAATCCGCAAGTATCCCACTTATGACAAAGAAATGTATTCCATTGTGCAAGCTTGTCGACAATGGAAGCATTACATTTTGGGAAAGGAAATGCTCATCCACACAGACCACCAACCCCTGTAGTTCATACAAGAGCAAGGGAAGCTACAGAACGATTGCCATTAGAAGTGGTCCACATATATGGAATAGTTTCATTTGAACATAAAGTACAAGACGGGCAGCACCAATAATGTTTCAGACTTCCTCAGTTGACCACCGATCATGGTACTAAAAATCATTCTCAACTCTTGTGGGCACGAGACTTTTGATTGGCTGCTTCTCTATAAGAGCAATAGAGAATTCGGCCACACATACAAGACACTCTTGGAGGGTGCACAAGTTCCAAATTTTCACCTCCAAGATGCACTTCTATGTCACTTGTGACACCTTTGCATTCCTTCAAGCGAGCGTGCCAAGAAGATTTTGGAAGCACACTACAGTTGAGTCACGAGGAATTTTGGGGTCAAGAAAATAGTGGCAGTATTGTAGAAGTATTTCTGTTGGTCGAACGTTCGACAAGATGTTGGGAAGTACATCAGATCCTTCGCTTGTGCCATTTCCAAACTAACCATCAAGAAGCAAGGCCTCTATACTTTGCTACCTACCCCTATTTGAACTTGGGAATCCATCTCCATGGATTACATGTCGGTCTTTCCTTCTACTAAGCATGAAAATGACTGTGTTTTTTTGGTCATCGACAGATTCTCGATGATGGCCATTATGGTGGCCTACAATAATAATATCATAGCAAAACCCACTGATAAACTCTTCTTTGAATGACTGTGGGTGCACTTTGGGATCCCAAAGTCTATCATATCATATCAGGATAATAGGTTCCTCAACACATTTTGGTCTAGCCTTTGGTTAATGCTAGACACCAAGCTTACCAAGTCCATAACTTTCCATCCCCAAACATATGGCCAGACAGAGGTCGTCAACAGGATTATTGTACAAATTCTATGCATGTACAATTCAAAGCATCCATGCACATGGGATGAGAGCCTCCCCTATGTACAACATAGTTATAACTGGGCTCTCCACAACTCAACTAGCCATAGCCCCTTTCAAGTTGACTTGGGATTCCAGCCAATATGTCCCATTGATGTAGCCATGCCATTTGTGGTTACTCGGGCTATTTTAGCTCATGTCTAGCCATAAGTTGACAAATATAAAAACTTCATTGAGTGCATTCAGCACATCTGCCAATGATAATTACAAGCAATGACATGATCAATCTCGGGTGCCACACAAATTCCAGGTGGGAAAAAAAGTGTGGCTACATTTGCAGAAGGAGTGCCTCACTGGACCTCACCACAACCTTCGCCCGCTCCGATATGCCTCATACACCATCACCAAGGTTGTAGGGAAAAATTCCTTCGAGCTCAGTATTCCACCATTCCTTGGTCTACACCCAGTATTCAATGTGGACCACCTTTGGCCCTACATCCCACCTCTACTAAACACCTCGAACATTGCAGAACAACTCACACCAACAGAGTTAAACCTAGACTACATGGAACATGCCACTACAGATTGTATCATGGACATGAAAATCAAGAACACTCGCCAGTACAATATCCAACTATATCGGGTTTTCAAAGCTGGCCAACTCCTGCACCAAGGCAAGTGGTTCACTAGGGACCAAGTTTAGTAGAAGTTTCATCATCTCATGGAGGAACTCAATGCAATGGAGACCATTGCTTCCTAAGGGGGAGAAATGATCGAGGTGGATATTGGTGGCCATATGCCTATTCCACATGGGGCCTCACCATTTTTTCTTTCAGTTTTTTAGTTTCCTTAATTATAGCACAGTTTACTATTGTTAGCAATTTTTCAAGTCCTAAACTTTAGGAGCCATTTTGAGGCCCTAAACGACCTTTTTTGGGAAACCCATGAGAAAAATGGGTCCACAAACTGGTTTTTCTCACCCAAAAGTTTTACTCCTTGGATAGGTCTTTCTAACGAGGTATTGAGCACGTCAAATGGAGATCATATGCAAAAGTTACGTCCCCGGGAAGTTGATGTACCAATTTACCCAAACGAGGCCAATTGTTTTGGCGCTTCATCTCCTAGAGTTAGGTTTTTGGATGTTTATGGTTTTCCATTATTTCTCAATAAAAAATAGGCCCTCAAGTCTCATTGTAACATAGTTCAGAGGCATGTAGCCACCACATCTCTTCTCAGAAATAATCTACCCACACCTTAGCTAGTTTATTTCCATTCTGTCTGTAAACAAATTTCAGTTCTTTGGTATTAATGAAATGAAGTGTTATTTCCATTGCATATTTGTATTTATGGTTATATGTGTATTCTGTTGCATTCCTGCATAAATCTGGATCAGTGGTATCAGAGCGGTCTTCTCTTTCTCAATCCTTCTTTGCATGTCCCCAACGAGGTCGGGGTATAAGGAGTTAGGGCTCGATCTATTTGAACCTTTGCAAGATCAGTCTCGCAAACCTTGATGGCCGCCCATGGGGGATGGAAAGAAATATGAGGGAGTAGGATATCCTATCAAAATATTTCTCTAGGAGACCCTCGAAAAACAAAGGAACATGATCATGGATAACTTTGTCTAGATCCTTCAACGACTACCCACCGGCGGCGCATATGCATCCAGTAGTCACTCTGGAGGTGTGACTCCCTTTAAGGTACAAGTAAACTTTGACATTCCCATATTTGAGGGCCAAATAGATGCAGATGCCATAGATAGATGGTTGAATCTATTAGAAGGATATTTCTTGGTTCATGACTTTTTTGGTTGGGAGAAGATTATTTTTGCACTCCTCAAAGCTACCCCCAATGTCAAGGACTGGTGGGAAACCTACCATTGAGAAAAAGGATGATACGGAACCATTTCTGTTCTCGGCTGTACCCACCTCAAATTCTTTCCGAGATTCCATCAAGGAACAATATAATCCCGTGGGGAGCTATGACGACAAGTACATACAATGGAATACATTGCGGCAACAAAGGGATCAAGATGTGCATGAGCTGACGAATCTGTTCTATACCCTACGCACAAAGTTGGGTATCCAATATTCAGAGAAACATTTGGTGTTGAAGTACTGCAGTTGTTTGCAAAAATACATTCAGGAGGAAATGGAGTTCCTCCACATCTCTTCACTTGGTACGACATACCGGTATGCTACCACAATTGAGCATAAATTCAAATACAAGAAACGAGACTTTGGATCTGCGAATCAAAATCAAGGGAAAGGTGCCCCCAAACCGCAAAAAAAAGGACAAAGCCAAGGCATGCTGGCCCAAGACAACCTGTCGAAGCTGCAAGTAAAGAAAAACACCACGAAGCCAAAGAAGGATACAGGAAAGTGGTGTGAGTTCCATAAGAGCTCCACTCACAACACAAGTGAGTGTCAGGCCACGCAGTTGTTGGTGGCTGAGATGAGGGCTTCTGAATCAGATGCATGCTCTGACTCTGAATCAGAACCCAACAAGGGGAATGATAAAGAGAAGCAGTTTATTGATGCGGATCCCAATCCCATCGTTGCCACTATGAAGATCTAGAAGAAGGAACCAGAAGATCCAGAGGAGGAGGAGTGTCTCTTCCACTCCCAGATGTGGGTAAAGGGTTCCCCACTATAGTTCATTTTTGACAGTGGGAGCCAAAATAACCTCATTTCAGCAGAGGTCATGAAGTGGTTGGGATTTCCAACCACAGCACACCCACATCTATACACCATCAGGTGGCTTCACCAAGGACAGGATCTCCGCGTCAGCTAGCAATGCTGCCTTCCCTACAACATAAGGCCCTTCATAGATGAGGTGTTATGTGACATTGCTCCTCTTTATGTTTGTGATGTATTATTAGGCCAAGCATACTTCTGGAAGTGACATGCTATGTATGAGTCCTAGCATCGTGCCGTTATTATTAATTTGGGAAATAAGTTGTACAGGATACCAGAGGTACCACCGCTTATCGCTATCTCTTTGTTTATTAAAAAACAATGTAGTAAGCTCATTTCCAAACCGGGAAATTTGTTTTCCTAATGATCCGCCCTGAGGGCAAGAACAAGATTGTGGCCAAGACCTACAAGAAGGGCTCCTCTGCATGACAAAAGCAAATGGACAAGGTCGTGGAGGAGTACGGGACATCTTCACCTCACCCACAGGCATGCCTATGCACTGTCAGGTCAAGCACCCCATTGATTCAAGAGTAGCTGCAAAAAGATCACATTCGACATAGTTCATTTCCCTGTGGAAGCCCAATTGTGTTAGTATAGAAGAAGGATGGGATTTGGAGATTATTGATTATCAGGTGTTGAAAAAGATCATTGTCTGGAATAAGTACCCAATCCCATAGATTGATGGACTTATGAACCAACTCAAAGGGGAAAAATATTTTAGCAAGATCGACTTGAAGTCTGGGTATCACCAGGTAACAATCGAACCCTTCGATGTGTGGAATACTGCCTTCAAAGCCAATGAGGGCCTTTTCGAATGGTTGGCCATGCCTTTCAGGTTAACGAATGCTCCTGCAACCTTCATGAGGTTTATAGATGACATATTGCGGCCATTCACCAACTCATTTGTAGTAGTGTACTTGGATGACATTCTTATCTTCAACCAGACTTTGGAAGAGCACCTCCACCACATCCAACAGGTCCTCCAAACACTGTGGCAACACAAGTTGTGTGCCAATTTGAGAAGTGCACTTTTATCATGACCCAGGTTTAGTATTTGGGATACATTATTGATGAACGAGGGGTGCATGTGGATCCAACCAAGATCCAATTCATTCAGGATTGGCCAGCCCCAACCACTCTAACAGAGCTTCACAACTTTTTAGGTCTTGATAATTTCTACCGTAGGTTCGTGTTGGGATTCTCTCATATCACTTGGCCCTTGAGTCAAGTCATCAAGGGAGGAGTGAAATAAAAATTATTTTGGTCGAAATCTCAACAGAAGGTGTTCGTAGAATTGAAACATCGCCTCTGCTCTGCTCCAGTGCTCACATTACCATACTTGCAACAACCATTTTAGATCAAGATAGATGCTTCTGACTATGCTATTGGGGCAGTTCTTACTCAACAAGGTTATACAATGGTATATCACAGTGAGACATTGTTTGACACAGTCTACAAGTATCCCACTTATGAAAAAGAAATGTATTCCATTGTGCAGGCTTGTCGACAATGGAAACATTACATTTTGGAGAAGGAAATGGTCCTCCACATAGACCACTGACCCCTGCAGTTCATATAGACACAAGGAAAGCTGCAAACCGATTGCCATCATAAGTGGTCCACATATCTGCAAAGTTTCATTTGAACAGCAAGTACAAGAAGGGCAACACCAATAATGTTGCATACTACCTTAGTCGACCACCGATCGTGGCGCTAACCACCATTCTCAACTCTTGTGGGCACGACACTTATGATTGGTCGCTTCTCTATAAGAGCAATCCAGAATTTGGCCACACATACAAGACACTCTTGGAGGGTGCGCAATTTCAAAATTTTCACGTCCAAGATGCATTGCTATGTAACCTGGGACACCTTTGTGTTTCTTCAAGTGAGAGTGCCAAGATGATTTTGTAAGCACACTATAGTCAAGTTGTGGGGCATTTTGGGGTCGAGAAAATAGTGGTAGTATTGTAGAAGTATTTCTATTGGTCGAACCTTCGATAGGATGTCAGGAAGTACATAAGATGCTGCACTACTTGCGCCATTGCCAAACCTACCATCAAGAAGCAAGTTCTCTCTACTCTGCTACCTACTACTAGTTGACCTTGGAAATCCATCTCCATGGATTACATGTCAGTCCTTCCTTCTACTAAGCATGGAAATGACTATGTTTTCGTGGTCGTGGATGGATTCTCAAAGATGGCCATTATGGTGGCCTACAAGAAGAATATAATAGCAGAAACCATTGCTAAAATCTTCTTTGAACGAGTGTGGGTGCACTTTGGGATCCCAAAGTCTATTATCATAGATCATGATAGTAGGTTCCTCAGCACATTTTTTCTCAGCCTTTGGTCAATGCTGGACACCAAGCTCACCAAGTCCACAACTTTCCATCCCCAAACTGATCGCCAGACATAGGTCGTCCAAAAGATTATTGTACACATTATGCACATGTACAATTTAAAGCATCCACACACATGTGATAAGAGCCTCCCCTATTTACAACACAGTGGTTACCAAGCTCTCCACAGCTCAACTGGCCATAACCCCTTTTAGGTGGGCTTGGGATTCTAGCCACTATGTCCCATTGGTGTAGCCATGCCATTTGAGGTTACTCATTATAATTCAGCTCATGTCTAATTTGAAGCTGAAAAAGCGAGCAACTTCACCGAGTGCATTCATCACATCTTCCAATAGGTTCATGACATATTAGAAAGAGCCAATGATAAGTACACGCAATGACATGATCAACATCAGGTGCCACACAACTTCTAGGTCAGTGACAAAGTGTGGCTATATTTGCAGAAGGAGCACCTCACTGGACCTCACCGCAAGCTTTTCCCACTCCGACATGGGCCATACACTATCACCAAGGTTGTAGGAACCAATTCCTTCGAGCTTAGTATTCCATCATTCCTTGGTCTGCACCTAGTATTCAATGTGGACTGCCTTCGGCCCTACTTCCCACCTCTACTGGACACCTTCAACATTGCATAACAACTCACACCAACAGAGTTAAACCAAGACTTCATGAAACAGGCCACCATAGATTGTATCATGGACATGAAAATCAAGAATACTCACCAGTAGAAGATCCAAATATATCAGGTTATCAAAGTTGGCCAACTCCTGCACCAAGGCAAGTGACACCATGGACCAAGTTCATCAAAAGTTTCATCATCTCATGGAGGAACTCAACACAATAGTGACCATTGCTTCCTAAAGGGGGAGGAATGAGCTAGGTGGATATTGGTGGCCACCCTCCTATTCCACGTGGTTCCCCACCATTGTTTCTTTCATTTTTTTAGTTTCCTTATTTATAGCATGGTTTAATATTTTTAGCAGTTTTTCGGGTCTTGAACTTCTAGAGTCGTTTTGAGGCCCTAAACGACATTTTTTGGGAAACCTAGGAGGAACATGGGTACATGGACCATTGTTACTCCATCAAAAGTTGTAGTTCTTGGATAGATCTTCCTAAGGAGGTATTGAATGTGTCAAACAAAGATCATATGCAAAAGTTATGTCCCCAAGAAGTTGATGTACCGATTTACCCAAACAGGGCCCATAGTTTTGGCTCTTCATCTCCTAGAGTTAGGTTTTTGGATGTTTAGGGTTCTCCATTGTTTCTCAATAATAAATAGGCCCTCGAGCCTCATTTTAACACAGTTCATAGGTATGTGGCCACCACATCTCTTCTCAGAGATAAGCTACCCGCGCCATAGCTAGTTTATTTCCATTTTGTCTGTAAACAAATTTCAGTTCTTTGGTATTAATGAAATGAAGTGTTATTTCTACTGCATCTTTGTATTTAAGGTTATATGTGTATTCTTTTGCGTTCCTTCATAAATCTGGATTAGTGGTATGAGATTGTTCTACTTTTTCTCGATCCTTCTTTGCATGTCCCCAATGAGGTAAGGGTATAAGGATTTAGGGCTCAATTTGGTTGAACATTTGCAAGAACAACCTCAAAAACCCCAACGGAAGCCAATGGGGGATGAAAAGAAAGATAAGGGAGAAAAATATCCTATCAAAATATTGCTTAAGGAGGCCCTAAAAAAAACTGGAACACGATGATGGATAACTTTGCCTAGATCCTTCAACGACTGTCCACCAGCGGCGCGTCTGCATCCAAAAGCCATTCTTGAGGCGCGATTCCCTTTAAGGTATAAGTAAAATTTGACATTCCCATATTTGAGGGCCAAATAGATGCAGATGTTGTAGATATATGGTTGAATCTATTTGAAGGATATTTCTGGGTTCATGACTTTTCCAACCGGGAGAAGATTATTTTTTCACTCCTCAAAGCTACCCCCCTAAGGACTGGTGGGAAACCTACTGTGAGAAAAATTATGAGACAAAACCCTCTTTGTTCTCGCTTATACCCACTAGGAATTATTTCCAAGACGCCATCAAGGAACAATGTTATCCCGAGGGGAGCTATGAGGACAAGTACATACAATGGACTACGCTGTGGTAGCAAAGGGATAAAGATGTGCATGAGCTAATGAATTTGTTCCATACCCTATGCACAAAATTGGGTATAAATATTCGGAGAAACATTTGGTGTTGAAATATAGCAGTTTTCTGTACAGATACATTCAGGAGGAAGTGGAGTTCCTCCACATCTCCTCACTTGGTATGGCATACCAGTATGCTACCAAGATTGAGCAGAAATTCAAACAGAAGAAACGAGACTTTGGATCTGTGAATCAAAAGCAAGAGAAAGGTGCCCCCAAACTGCAGAACAAAGGACAAATCCAAGGCATGGTGGCCCAATACAACCTGTCGAAGCTGCAAGAAAATAACAACACCGCGAAGCCAAAGAAGGACATGGGAAAGTGGTGTGAGTTCCATAAGAGCTCCACTCACAACACAAGTGAGTGTCGGGCCAAGCAGTCGTTGGTGGTCGAGATGAGGGATTATGAATCAGATGCAAAATCTGACAACTCACACTTTGACTCTGAATCAGAATCCAACAAGGGGAATGACAAAGGGAAGAAGATTATTGATGCGGAGCCCAGCGCCACTATTTCCACTGTGAAGATCCAGAAGGAGGAACTGGAAGATCCAGGAGAGGAGGAGCATCTCTTCCACTCCCATATGTGGGTAAAGGGTTCCCCGCTACAGTTCATTGTCAACAATGGGAGCCAAAAGAACCTCATTTAAGCAGAGGTTGTTAAGTGGTTGGGCTTGCCGACTGCAACACATCCACATCCGTACACCATCGGGTGGCTTCACCAAAGATGGGATCTTTGTGTCAGCCAACAGTGTCACCTTCCCTACAGCATCAAGCCCTTCACGAATGAGGTATTATGTGAATTTCTCCTCTTGATGTTTGTGATGTATTATTAGGCCAACCATACTTGTGGAAGTGACATGTTGTGTCTGATACTTGGCCTCGCACTGTTATTCTTACTTTGGGCAATAAGTTGTACAGGATAGCAGAGGTACCATCACTTGCTGCTATCTCTTTGGTTACTACAAAACAATGCAGTAAGCTCATTTCCAAAATCGGGAATTTTTTTTCCTGGTTATCCGCCCATAGGGCAAGAAGACGATTATGGCCACGACCTCCAGAAAGGGCTCCTTCGCATGACAACAACAAACGGACAAGGTTGTGGAGGAGTACGGGGTCATATTCACCTCGCCCATTGGGGTGCCTCTACACTGTCAGTTCAAGCACCCCATTGATCTGACCCCAGGTGTTACACTAAAATTTGTCACCATGATGTTTAGCTATCTATACGGGTTCATCATCACCCATTTATTTCTCCCTTAGAGGTCTAAAAACATAAAGTTCCTAAATCAAGTCACGGAATTGGGAAAAAGCTTATTAAAACCCTAAAAAGCCTAACTTCACACTTTTCCTAGTCATTTCCTACGGTACCATAGTTTATTGCTATAAAACCTGCGGCAAATCCCATGTGTTCTTCTCATTAAAACCGCGGACCCTCATAAAAGGTAAAATAAGGAAAAATTAAGTTCTAGAATTCCAGCTGGTCGAATTTTCTCCCAACTAGGGCCTTCTAGAAGTGCTATCTAGTCAAGCTTCGCCCCTTCCATTCATGAACCTTTATCCCTTCATAAATGAAGCTATCCCTTGGTTTTTGGAGCTGAAATCCCATGATGAGAGGGCTTTATCCCCTCCTTATTGGAGCTGAAACTACTTCCCTTCTGCTATAAATTGAGACCATGTTTCAATCTCAAGGGTACGTAGAACTTGGTAGTTCTGAGGTGAATTGCTGAAGAAATTATACTCTCCACATTGAGCATCATTGGTATGAGAGATATTACATACTCATGGCCATAGTCTCATGTTGAATCAGAGAGTTGGATTCTTTTCAAATTGAGGAAAATGGTTGTTCGGGACTGCAGAAGAACCTGTACAAACATCAAGGCATTAAGGTTGTAAGGTTTCTTCTTTTATTCAAAGTTAATACAAATTGATTCTATTTTCTCATTAAGTTGTTCATTTATCTTTTGAATAATTTAATTCTTTGATTCCTTGATCACTAAGATAGATTATTGCTTTTGAATTATCATATCTTGCAAATGCTTTGATCTAGATTTATGCAGGAACACAACATAATACACAAATAACCATAAACATAGAGATGCAACGGAAATAATGCTTCATTTCATTAACATCAAATAACAGAAATATGCTTATTGACATAATGGAAATAAAATAGCTAGGGTGCTGGTAGAAAATCTCTGAGAAGAGATGTGGTGGCTACAGACCTCTAAACTATGTTACAATGAGGCTCGAGGGCCTATTAATTATTGAGAAACAATGGAAAAATTGAAACGTCCAAAACCCTAATCCTAGGAGATGAAGCACCAAAACTGTGGGTCCCGTTTGGGTAAATTGGTGTTTCAACTTCCTGGGGATGTGACTTTGGCATCTGATCTTTGTTTAACATGCTCAATAGCTCGTTAGAAAGATCTATCCAAGGAGTAAAACTTTCGATGTGAGCAACATCAATCAATAGACTGATGTTGCTCCCAGTTTTCCCAAAAAACGTCGTTTAGGTCCTCAAAACAACTCTGGAAGTTCAAGACCCGAAAAATTGCTAAAAATAGTAAGTTGTGCTGCAACTTAAAAACATAATGAACTAATGGTGGGGGTTCAAATGGAATAGGTGGGTGGCCAGCAATGTCCACCTAGATCATTAAGTCTCCGAAACGACTCCGGGAGTGCAGGACTCGAAAACCTACTAAAAATAGTAAGTTGTGCTAAATGTGACAAGCTGCAAGAATTGATGGTGCCAGTCAAAATGGAATAGGTGGGTGGCCACCGATATCCACCTAGATCATTCCTCCCTCCTTAGAAAGCAATGGTCCCCATTGCGTTGAGATCCTCCATGAGATGAGACAAATTCTTTTGAATTGGGTATTAGATTTGTCAAAGATGTCATGGACCTGCAAGCAGACATGCTAGATGCGTTTAGTAATTTTGGTTTCTTTATCAGCCTTAGATAGTACATGTGTGGATTTTGTATGTGTAGTTGTAGGAGGTATGGCAACATCAGGTGGTGGTGCGTCGGGGATCAAATCAATGGAGTGCTTGTCCTGACAATGTAGAGGAACCGCTGTGAGTGAAGAGAAAATGTCCTCGTATTCCTCCATGACTTTTTCCATCTGCTGTAGTCATGCAGAGGAGCACTATTTTGAGGTTGTGGCCACAATATTCTTCTTTCCCTGTGAGTGAGTTGTAAGGAAAATAGATTTCCTGGTTTGGGAAACAATATCACTCCGTTGTTTTGTAATAGTCAGAGAGATGACAGGAGGTGGTACTACCTCCGGTATCCTGTACAAGTTATTTCCCAAAGTAATAACAATAGCACGAGGCCTAGACTCATACACAACATGTCGCTTCCACAAGTATGGTTGGCCTAATAATACATCAGCTACATCAAGAGGAGAAACATCACATAATACCTCATCCGTGAATGGCTTGATGTTGTGCGGAAGGTGGCACTATTGGCGGATGTGGATATCTCTCCCTAGGTGAAGCCACCCAATGGTATATAGTTGTGGGTGTGGTATGGTCGGTAGGATGAGCCGCTTCACGACCTCTACTGAAATGAGGTTCATTTGGCTTATGCTATCGACAAGGAATTGCAGTGGAGAACCCTTCACTCACATCTGCGAATGGAAGAGGCGCTCCCCCTCCTCTGGATCCTCGGGATCCTCCCTCTGGATCTTGGTGGTGGCAAAAATGGCACTGGGATCTGCATCAATGATTTTCTTCCCTTTGTCATTTCATTTGTCTGGTTCTGACTCAAGATCAGAAAATGCATCTAATTTGGGTGCCTTTAGTTCGGCCAACAATCACTGTTTGGCCTGACACTCGTTTGAGCTATGAGTGGGGTTGTTATGAAATTCACACCACTTCCCCGTGTCCTTCTTTGGATTTGTGGTGTTGTTTTGAGTTGCCTTTCTTTGGCCTTTCCCCTTGTTCTGTGGTTCGGGGACACCTTTCCTTGGCTTCCAATTCGCAGATCCAAAGTCTCACTTCTTCTGCTTAAATTTCTACTTGATATTGGCGACATAGCGATATGCCGTTCCAAGCGATGTAATATTGAGGAACTCCATTTCCTCCTGAATGTGTTTTTGAAGACAACCATGGTACTTGAGCACCAAATTTCTCTTTGAATCTTTAACACCCAACTTTGTGCGCAGGGTATGGAACAAATTCGTTAGTTCGTGCACATCTTGATCCCTTTGCTACCGCAACATGGTCCATTGGATGTATTTGTCCTCATAGCTCCCCACGGGGTAATATTATTCCTTGATGCCGTCTCAGAATGAATTCCAAGTGGGTGTGGTCGAGAACAGAGAGGGTTCCTCTTTGTCCTCTTACTCACAGTAGTTTTCCCATCAGTCTTTGACATGGGGCGCGGCTTTGAGGAGTGAAAAAAATAATCTTTTCTCGATCAGAGAAATCATGGACCGATAAATACCCTTCTAGCAAATTTAACCATCTATCTATGATGTCTGCATCTATTTGGCCTTCAAATACAGGAATGTCAAAGTTTACCTGTACCTTGAAGGGAGTGGTGCCTTCAGAGTGGCTGTTGGATGCAGATGCGCTATAGGTCGGTAGTCATTGAAGGATTTGAGCAAAGTTATCCATCATCACATTCATTTGTTTCTCAAGGGCCTCCTTGAGCAATATTTTGATAGGATCTCCTGCTCCCTCGTCTTTCTTTTCTTCCGCCATGGGAGGTTGTCGGGGTTTGCAAGGCTGATCTTGCAAGGGTTCAACCAGATCGAGCTTGAAATCCTTATACCTTGACCACATTGGGGACATGCAAAGAAAAACAAATAAAGAGCAGAACCACTCTGATACCACCGATCCAGATCTTGGGGGCTTCAGATCTTGGGGGGAAGCCCCCAAGATCTGTAAAATTAGAATGCCAGGAAAAAAAAAGATAACACACAACAAATAAAACCACAAAGAAACTTGTTTTATTAAAACATAGAATAATTGTGGAAGCTACATTATGGTGGACAATCTCTCCTTTTACAAAGTGAGGCTTGTTATTTATAATCTATTTTTGAGTTACAATACCATGGGATACCATAGGTGGATACCGTGAGTAGACACCACATACAATACCATGGGTAAATTCCATGTGTGGATGAATACCATGGGTGGATACATACCATGGGTTAATGAATATCATGGATAGATGTCACTTACAATACCATAGGAAAATAAATACCATGGGTCAATGCTATTTACAATACCATGAGTAAATTCCATGGGTGGATGGATAACATGGGTGGATGAATACCATGGGTGGATGCCATTTTCCATTTAGATCGTTCCTCCCTCTTTAAGAAGAAATGGTACGCATTGCGTAAATTTCCCTCCTGAGAAGCCTTTTTTGAATATGAAGAGCCACTGAAGAGAAGGGTTTTGTGTAGTTAACCCATAACCATGCTGAACGAAGATCCGAGGATAGTGATACCCTGTAATGCTTGTGACCAACTGTGATATTGATAGTGTGCAGTCTAGCAAATGGACTTCGATGAAGTGTGGGCTTGTGGATGAACCCAAAATCATAGAAAATGAAGATTCGAGGATAGTGATATCCTGTAATTCTTGTGACCAATTGTGATACTAACAGTGTGCGGCCTAGCAAATAGGCTTCGATGAGAAGGATTTTGTGCGGTTGACCCATAACCGTGATGCTTATTGTTGATGAAGTAGCAGGTTCCTACATAGATTGGGGTGGGAGGGCACATCACCAAATAACCCAAGCCGAATGCTACTATGATGAAACTGATGAATGTGAAGCAAATGCCTACTAAAGCAGGGTGGGAGGGCACGTCTCCAAAGGGAACCCGCTCCAAATGCTGCTTTAGATTTAAAATGAGCATAACTTGGTTAATATAACTATAAATAATTATTATAACCTATTTATGGAAATGAAATGATCATTCTACATCTTCCCACGTTTGAAATTGCTATCTAGAGACTCTAGACTCTCAGATTTGCACTGGAACTATACCGCCGTCACAAATTTTTTGAAAAAATAGCTGATTTTAAATCAGCGATAACTCCCTCGTTCGGACTCTGATTCGACCGTTTTTTTTTTTGAAATTGGGTGATTTTTCAAGGGGAGTGAAGATCGGTAACCATTTATCTAAAATTTCTAACTTAAAAGTGCAATAAATGACTAGAGAGCCGTCATCCATGAATTGTCGTCAGAAAAATTGCTACAACATTGCTGATTTTGAATCAGCGATATCTCCCTCATTCGAATTCCAATTTGGCTGATTTTTTTTTTAATTTGAGAATTTTTTCGCAAGGAATTCAGATCTAGTCTTTTTTTTGTAAATTTTTTACTGAAAGCTTCAGATCTGATCTACAAACTCGCCACCCAAAAAAATTCATGGAGTTTGTGGAAGATTGCTGCAAAACATTGAAACTGAAATATGTTTCAGACCCTCATTCCCATGGAGTCGTAACCTAAATATGATACCACTAATATGGATTTATGTAGGAATGCAACAGAATAAATAAATAACCATAAACATAGAGATGCAATGGAAATAATGCTTCATTTCATTAACATTAAATAACAGAAATATGCTTACAGACATAATGGAAATAAAATAGCTAGGGTGTTGGTAGCGAATCTCTGAGAAGAGATGTGGTGGCTACAGACCTGTGAACTATGTTACAATAAGGCTCGAGGGCCTATTTATTATTGAGAAACAATGGAAAAACTGAGACATCCAAAAACCTAACCCTAGGAGATGAAGCGCCAAAATTGTGGGTCCTATTTGGGTAAATTGGTGTTTCAACTTCCTGGGGATGTAACTTTGGCATCCGATCTCCATTTGACATGCTCAATATCTCATTAGAAAGATATATCCGAGGAGTACAACTTTCTATGTGAGCAACATCAGTCCATGGACCCATGTTGCTCTCGGTTTTCCCAAAAAATGTCGTTTAAGGCCTCAAAATGGCTCGGGAAGTTCAAGACCCGAAAAACTGCTAAAAATAGTAAGTTGTGCTGCAACTTAAAAACTGAATGAACTAATGGTGGGGGTTCAAATGGAATATGTGGGTGGCCACCAATTTCCACTTGGATCATGAAGGCCCCGAAATGGCTCCGGGAGTGCAGGACCCGAAAACCTGCTAAAAATAGTAAGTTGTGTTGAATGTGAAAAGCTACAAGAATTGATGATGCCGATCCAAATGGAATAGGTGGGTAGCCACCGATATCCACCTGGATCATGCTTTTGAACTTGTTTGCTTGTATTTGATTATATATTTATACGCTGGATCAATACCTTGTGGAGCGAATGGATTGAAGACCGAGTAAAGCATTAGACTTCAGGTAGGAGCATCTCTCCATAGTTAATTAATAATTCTTAAGCATAATGGTCTAGAGAAAATGGTCTACATTTGTCTATTTGTTTCTAGACATCCTTAGGATACTAGGGAGATCTCTCTTATCCACAAGAGGGATTTGTTCATCTAACAAAATGGCGACTCCACTGGGGAATTATCTGAACTCAGTTTTCTTTTATTTTCAGTTTGATTTTTGATATTTCTTTGAGATTTCTTTGACTGATATTAACTCAAAACTTGATTGGGTTGAAAACTCAATAGGATCCCTGACTGTAAATCTGTATTTTTATTTTTTCTCTACTTTTCCTACCTTCCGCACCTTTTGCTTAAGAATAGAGCGGTAGACTCCGCAATTTTTAGTAGAATAGAGTGCAGTACCGCACCTTATTCCATTAAAAACTACGGACCTATAGAAAATTTTAGAAAAAGTATAAATTCTATTTTTTGGCATCCATTACTTGATTTTTTGTTCTTTATCCAATTTGTCTTGACTGTCAAAGACTTCTGTGAAGATTTTCTTGTAGTAATTCTATGTTAATGATCTTTTCAGTTAGTTTGCTTTTATGAGTAAATTTTGCCTTGTCCTCCCGTTGCTCTAAATCAGAAACTTCTGTATACCTCAGCTACTTGGTATGTCATTGTTCTGTTGAGCCTTTGAACTTGATGCAATTATTACTCTTATGAAAATTTGATTTTGTTTATAGTAGAAAACTTAGAAGCCTTCTGGATAGATATGGTCTGAATTTCATTTTTAAAAATTGTTATTGGATGTTTTATCTTCTTGCTGAAATAAATAGGAAAATCTTGGTTAGATTACAAACTAAGTTAAGACATCCTAAAACTTTTAGATAGAGTTCAAGATTATAAATTTCTTTTAGTTTTGAATTTTGTAGTTTTAAGACTTTTTTATTTTCTTTTGGAAGAAGTTTGTTTTTGTTTCCGATCTTAATGATATAGGGAATTTCATTTTGAGCAAAAGATATTTTTGGAATTGAAATCTTTGAATTGTCTTCTTTTCAAAGTTTCTCATATAGGAAAGAAAGAATTGATATTTTTAAAGTTTTTGAAAATATCTCAACCCTTTCCTCTAGTTAGATTTCATTGAAAAGAAATGAGTTTTTTTATCATATAGATGCATTGTAGCGTATTTTGAGTCCGGTAATTAAAACATCATCAAAGTTTCATTTCCGTACCTATTGTCCTAAGAAACTTCCAATTAAAAGTAACGCTTAATTAAAATCAATCTAGAAATTTTATATTTTCTAGGGCTATTTTCCACCAACATAGCTTAGGCTAGTGTCTTGGAATAGGTTTTAGTTAACTTTCCAAGACAGTAAAAACAAATAAGTAGTTCATCTTGCAGTAGGAAAATCCAAATGTAGCATGTATGTTCTGGGAAGCTCTTCCTAAAGGAGTCAAGCATGAGATCATATCCGAACTAGTGAGGTAATCATACCTATCTCATTGGGAATGATAGAATATGTGCACGTATTAAAAATAGTAAACCTCGGATAGACCATTGTCGAGGAGCCTGGGGTCACTTGTCGGTAAACCTTGGATTATGTCAAGGAGCCTTCAAGGGGATTGAGCTTGTTACTCTACCCTTCTGTGTATATCGGATCATAGACTATTCCCCCAGGTATATGTGTTTCCGTTGGCGACCTTAGTGGCCATAAACTTTAGGATTATTTTCGAAGGTGACGGTGGAGGGGAGGTCCCACTCTACCTGGAGCAGATGTTGGCTAGACTCACTTGGAATATCTGGAGGGTTATCTTCACTCGAGATGGTTTAAGTGGAGAAACTTGCACCGGTATGTTTCATTAATCAGGTTGTCCAGGTAACTGTTCCAACTGCCATTTCTGCATTAAAATTCTACGTTATTGGATTTCATCACCAATTAGTGTTTTTAGTGTGGGGATCTACTGTTTGTGTGTGGATTGATCTCTTAGAATTTTTATAGGCGTGTGATTCATTTGATTGTTTTCTTAGTGACCTTCGGATAATTTGATTGAAATTTTCTTTGTTTGCGTGTGTTAAAAGTTTTAATTGTGGCAGAATTACCAAGACTGTCACGTAGAACTCAGGGGAAACCCCCTGAGTATACACCAAGCCAATTAGAAAAACTTAAAACTCTGATACCAAATGTTATCAATATAATTGGATTAACATAACACGGAGAATCATCCATAATTATTCATCCTGATTCTGAAGTAGATCAACCGAAAATAGCAGAACATACTCAACAGACAATTTCGATTTTTGAATTAACTGAAGTTGCTTCTGCAACAAGTGAGTTATCAACTGAAAAACCTAAAATTTCTAAACCAGAAACTGAATCTGCTATGTTTGAACCTACTTTAGAGTTCACTACTCCAACTTCTGGTCATCCTGATTCACCCAGAGTAAGAAACCAGATCACAGAAAACCTTCCTCCTGGTCTCATTAGTATTGAAGAAATTACTGATACTGAAGAAGAAGTTGTTCTTCCTTCAGCTCATGAATCTTTAAATCTTAAAGAATGTGAATCAATTTTTTACAGTCCTTTCAAACACGACACTTGGTATTCTTCATTAACAAATTTTCTACAAAACGTAGGTCTAGAGTATTCGCCACCCCGAATTCCCTTTTTCCCTACACCAATAGGTTATGGACCTCTGCTAAACATGTATAGTGAGTCATCTATGTTTACTGAATCGCCAGAAACATTTTTGTATGGTGGTCCATCTGTTCCTATAGGCTATCAGTCACTGTCTGGTACATTCTCAGGAGCATCTCCTCTTCCCAACAAACCAATGTCATCATCTAGCCTGAATGAATCAAATACTGGAACTTTGAACAATGAGCAAATTTATATGATGTCTGGAAATATCTCAAACCCCGGATCTCAAGGTAGTAATTTATCGCTTGGGGGGAAACTTCAAAATAGTCAAATATAGCCTAGGGGGCAACCTCAAGGATAGTACATACATCAGGGTTAGTATCAACCTCAAGGATAGTACATACCTCAAGGTCAACCTAAGGGATAGTATATGCCTCAAGGTCAGTACATGCCTCAAGGTCAATATCAACCTCAAGGGCAGTACCTAGCTCAAGGATTGCAACCTCCTTTAGGAAAACAGTTCTATCCAGAACAACAAATGTTATAAGGAAGTGGAAATTATCCAGTCAATTATTGGCCATATGTTCAACCAAGTTACGGTCTGTCTTATGCACAACCTTCATTGGGACGTTCATATCCCGGAATGGTGTGGGATCCATCGCAAGTCCAACAGAATTTTGCAACCAAATGTGCAAGTATCTTATTATTAGGCTGGATAACAAGTTGGTTATAATCAACCCCAAAAATCTGTCCAACTTGCCATTCAAATACCTGCATTTGGTCCTGTTCAATAGACTGGTCCGAGTACACCTACGACTCCGCCACAAACTGCTGCTCAAACTTTTGTTCAACCTACCACACCTATTCCTAGAGTGTCTACAGCTCCTATTACTTCTGCCCCTCAAACATCGGTACAGGTTCCTCAAGTCTCTATTTCACAGTCTAGATCTACATTTCAGACTACGGTTCAGATGCTAACAAGACAACTTGGTATAAGTTTAGTTATAACAATTCAACCTCAGTTTTCCTATCAACCGTATCAGGGGCCATATTAATATGGACCTGTTCAAAATCCAACTTACCCACAACAACCGTACCTTGGTTATACATATCAGACACCTGTTCAACCCCAATATGGTCCAGTTATTCTTGGTTACCCAGGAGGCATTCTGATTCCCAATGCACAGGCTATTTCTAGATATCCAGGTTATCCTTCTCTTGGGACTGGTTTAGTCTCACAAGGTTATTAACAAGACCCTACCCGTTGATTACCATTAATAGCAACTTTATATCTACCTGATTTATCCTATCTTATAAATGATCCTATCTATTATCATCCGTATTGGCTTCTTATGCCGCATAAGTTGCCCAATGATATCCCTAAGTTTGAAGGAAAATTAGGAGACGATCCTTCTAACCATGTCATGACTTACCACCTTTGGTGTGCATCCAACTCATTAATCGACGATTCCATTCGACTTAGACTTTTTCAAAGAACGTTAATAGGATTAGCTGCCAAATGGTACATTGAATTACCACGAGGCTCATTTACCAATTTCAATGCTCTAGCAACTTATTTCTTAACTCATTTTCAGTTGCCAGTCAGATATGACAACGACACAGAATTGTTAACTTCACTAAAACAATCTATGTCTACATACATATCGAATCATATACATGAATGGAGACGTAGAAAATGTTTGGTAAAAGTTTTTATCCCGGATCAAATATTGGAAAAATGGTTTATTAAATCATTTCTACCAAAAATCACTGAAGATGTAGCTAAAAGAGGAGTTGTTATGGAAGAACAAGTTATTGCTCAAGCTCAGTATCTTGACTTGGTATACACCCAGTCAGGTACTTTGTACGAGAAAATTCTTGATTTACCGCGTCCTGGTTAGATAACAACAACTCCTTCAGGGTCTCATGCCATTTATGGTGTAATCAGTTCAGTTAGTACGACTAAGAGTAAGAAGAAATCTTCCAAGATTACTTCTCCCATAAGAAATTTACCGGATTCACCGAAAGGAGAATCTTTCGTGGAAACTTCTGCTGATATTCACATTTTAGATTCATCAACTACAAAGTCAAAATCTGAAAACAAGAAGAAAGGGAAAAATAAAAGTAAACAGACTTCATCTCCCAAAACTGATAAAAATGAATCAACTGATGATAAACGGAAACCTTGTTATCCTTGTCTTATCTGTGATGAGGATCATTTCACCAAGGAATGCTTGCATAGGGCCGAGGTATCTAAGTTCATCAAAGGTTCATCCACCCCTGCTATTTTGAAGGATCCTTTTCCTGTTCAAGATAGCAAAATGATTGGATCTTCCTCTAATGCATCAACAAATATTTTTATGGTTGCGACTCGATCGCAAGATTATGGTAGTAAAAATCCCATTGCTGGTAAAGAAGTAGAAAATTATAATTCTGCACCAGCTACATCTCCTTCGGTTCCTGATCTACTGCATATAGAGAAACCAAATCCTAATTTAGTAATCAAACTTCCTACTAAAGGTGTACTTCATAAATAAACTTTCAATCCACATGCGAGAGCTGCTCAGAATTACAACATTGTGTAGGATTTAGCAATATCTCCTTCAACAATGTCAGCCTTGGAAGTATTGAAATCATGTCCAACACAAAGGAAATTACTCTTATTAGAAATTGGAGTTGTATATCTTCAAGATTCAAACCTCATGGTCTTCGATTTAGAAAATTTTACACCTCGCCTCCTTCATCAAATGGCTTTTCATATCCCAGTACTAGTTAAAAACAGACGTTGCTTTCATACTGTTATTGATGAAGGAGAATCTACGTGTATCATGTCATTAAACTGTTAGAAATCACTTGGTTCTCCAACCCTTAACTAGTCACCGATAATCCTCAAAGATTTTGACGAAAGAGGATTCCATCCATTTGGAATTTTCCAGGATCTACCTATAGAGGTCGAAGGAAAAACCATTAATTTAGATGTGGAAGTATTTTATGCCCCTCTAGATTACAGCCTTCTTCTCAGTTGAACTTATGATATGAATTTCTTCGTGTCATCCATCTTTCAAATAATTATGTTTCCTCATTAAGGAAATATTGTGAAAGTCAATCAACTTTCATATTATTCGTCTGACCCAGCTTCTACTGATAGTATTCAGCACGTTAGAAAAACGACTATCCCTTATGAAGATGTAGGAGTAGGTTTAATCAAAGATTCCGCTTTAATGGGAGCTTTTTCTATCCCTCCACCTAACGTACCCCATAATATTGCTAATATCAATATGATTACATCAAGCACTATTCCGTTTGTTGATCCTTGGATAGTGCCTTTAGAGTTAGAACTGATTCATTCAATGGCGTGATGCCTTTGAGTCCTTTTGAAATAGCATATCAAGTAGTATAGTCATTTTTTGATCCTTTATCAACTAATGATGATCCAATGAAGGTGATCAACGATGAATCATTTTCACCATCAAGCTCATCTACAACATCAATTCCTGATCCTTTTCAACAAGTTTTTCATACAGATGAAAGCACTCAAGAATTCTTATCCATAGATGAATTACCATGGGATGATCTCTATCATAGGTCATCATTTATATCTGAGCTTGATAGATTCGAAAATAATTTTTCCTCTATTTTTACAGCTGACTATGTCGAGGAACCTCAGAGTCCAATCTCGATCACAAATTTGAACTCTGAAGTAAATTTGGGAAATATTTCTTCCACCATTCCTGTTGACATATTAGTGAAACCTAGAATTATTGAAAACATTCATATAGATGCTTCGTGTATGTCAGATGAAATTTCTACTTATAAAGCCCTATTTCAAGAATTTCTCAACATATTTGCCTGGTCTTATGACGAAATGCCAGGAATCGATCCCAACATTGTCATTCATGAAATAAAGACTTACCCGGATGCTAAACCTATCAGACAATGATTACATCCGATACATCCACGAAAAGCTACTGCCATTAAAGCCAAAGTTGAGAAATTACTTAGAGGAGGTTTTATTTATCCGATCCCGTTAACGGATTAGGTATCTAATATCGTTCCTGTTACGAAAAAACAAGGAACAATACGAGTATGTGTTGACTATAGGGATATTAACAAATCTTGTCCTAAAGAAAATTATCCATCTCCTTATATCGACCAAATTATTTACAATTGTGCTGGAAATGAAATGTATTCATTTACGGATGGATTTTACGGATACAATCAGATCAACATACTTCCTACCGATCAACCAAAAACAACATTCATTTGTCCTTGGGGAACATTTTCTTACTATAAATTACCTTTCGGATTAAAGAATTCTAGGGAAAATTTTCAAAGGGCAATGTCCTATGCTTTTCATGAAATTAAACACATTGTGCAACCTTATCTTGATGATTTACCTGCTCATTCATTACACAGGGAAGATCATCCTACTCACTTACGAGAAATTTTTATGCAATGTAGGTATTATAATATTCGATTGAATCAGCACAAGTGTGTTTTATGTGTACAATCTGGCAGGTTACTGGGATTTTTCATTTCAAAAGAAGGAATTTTTAATATTCCAAAATTGGAACAGCTCAGTAAGCCTGCTGAAATAATGCACTTATGAGAATATTGTGCATAGAAATGAGTTTTCAGCTCCTGGATCCCTTATATCATCTCATCTAATATCTAAATCCAAAAGGAGAGAAAAAAAAATTTAGACTAGGTGGGTTAAATAGATCTCCCACAAACTACTCTAGCTGAAAATCACCTAAAGAGAGGGGCTGCAGCTATATGCAAAGGACTGCTTCAGAAATAACGCAGATCCATTGAAGCACATTAGCAAGTTAATATGGAGGTTCAAAAATCAGATATATAACAGAAAATTAGATGTATATTACAGCCCATACATTATACAAGAGAAAGAATGAGATTATACAGGAAAAATCCTCAGAAATGAGGTGCTACAACCATAAGAAAAGACTGCATAACCATGACAACGTTATTTTTAAGGGTTGAAGAAGTAGTTTATTAATATTAATATCTATAGCATATATTTACATAAAAATTTAGATCTAATATAGATATGTGTACAAGAAATGTTGATCTATACATTCCCCTTGGGGTTTTGTGCAAAACATGAAGCACAGAGAGTAAATCTGAGATCTAAAGTTGCAGATTTGCAGAATGATTCAGAAATTTCTGAATAATACAATGGAATAGAAGATCAGATCTGAAACAATAAGGACTGTATGGCCAATCCATGGATCACAACAATGAGAGGAAGGATCCTAACACCAGAGATCTCTCCTCCAAAATGTAGACAAAACACCCTGCAACTCCTCCTTTGCAAATAACGCAGTCCAGGGATATAAATTTCACTATAGCCTCTGAGAATTATTTGGCCTGATGCCAAGATGTAGATCTAAAGCACAATGAGCTAATGAACTCTTCCAGGAGTTTAAAAGGCACACTCACCGAGAAGAGCCACTAGTATAAGCTAGATCTGAGCAAATCTAGTGTCCTCCACTGCTGCAACTCACAAGGACAACTCAACCTTCAACAGGAGCAGTGCTATAGGTGTAAGGTGAAGCTTGGCCTAAAAGCTTGATGTGGAAAAGATGGCACAAGTCTCCTCCAAGAGCTGCTCAAGGAAGGAGGTGGGATTCCTGAACAGGAAGACCCAATAAGGGATGTCTGAGCAGACAATACCTTTAGAAATAATAATCTTCAACAACCCCTCTCTTGTTGCTCCCCTCCTCCTTTTATAAGATACAAGTCTTACCAAATCGTAAACCACTTCATTAGTTTAGCTCCTTTCACATTTAGAGTCTCCTTCTAGAACTACGCTGTCCCTCAAAGAGGTTCAATGCATCTAGACTACGCTGTTGACTTGGTCAAAGATGATCCACTCTTGTGATTTAGACCCATTCACACCTACATGATTTTATTTGCATAGCCCAAATATGTCTCTGTTCACATAGGAATTTATTTTTCAGGAGTTTTGCATGTCCTCCTTTACAATTTATTCATCAATTCATGAAATGAAAAATAAACGAGACAAAATTAATATTCCTATTATTAGCTGTAGCTAATTTAGGAATATTAAAGTCTCCCCCTCCCAAATGTTGCTTGTCCTCAAGCAACTACAAGGGTGTTGGAAAATCTCCCCTTCTTCTCTTGTGGCCTCCTCATCAAATAGTCTCCACCATTGCTCTGAATTTTCTGCAATAGTTCTATCTTCCAATGGTCCCCCCTCCATGTGCAAGTTGGCCCTTGGTGAGTAAACCCAATGGCTCTCACCATGAAAGAATGGAAGGTTGTTATGGAAACCTTCTTGCTGATCCATGGCCTCCTCAAGATAGAAGTGATGACAATCATGGGGAATTTCATGATTCATGAAAGACTCCCATCTCCATGCTATCATTCAACTGAAGTGGATCACCTCCCAGCTTGGAAATCCATAACAAAACTCCTCCCCAACACATATGAGAGGAATGTTACCAACAAACATATGGCTTACTCTATCAAGATACAAGTGATCTATCATAGTGGCCATACAAAATCTCATGCTCCCCTTGAAGCATGTAATGCAAAAAGAATGGGGAACTCCTTTCCCCAAGGCCACATCCAAAAAGTGTGCCTCTCCTCCAACCATGCCCCCAAAAAAGATAAGGACATATTGAGCTTGTGGGATCATGATTAGAATCATGCTAGCCGCCATGTATGATAAATGAGAAGGAAGATGTTCCCTCATGTGCAACCTGTTGTAACTCCTAGAGACAGTCTAGAGTTGTTATAGACCAGTGCCTAGGACATCTTATGAGGTGTAAAGAGCGCGATATTTAAAACAGTGTTTTAATCCTTTAACATGACAGAGCTCTTACACTACTTTCTTTGAAACAGAGAATAAACTAGAATGGAACCAGAACTTCGGACGGTTTGAAGTATAAGGAATAACACTGAACCAATGTAATGCTACATTTAGATACTACTGCATCAGACAATTCTATGACAGGTCACCATAATCAGGGCCAAATTCACGATATATGGTAGAGAAGGTATATATATAAAAAATATTACAGAGATGTATAGCAAGAAGGAGATATCGGCTGTCAAATAGGCGATACTAAGAAGAACTTCATGATATAAGATGGGCTTAAATAGCTAAGAATCCATACATACCGAGAACTCTCGTCAATAGCATTTCAATACAGCCAATATAGTTGAAAAACACGTGAAACACAGGTGGAACAATATATTACTCCTGAGCCATTTAAAGTATCAAGCCGCTACTGATATAAGTATCAACACGATAAATTCATATCAAAAGATGAGGGACACTCGCATTCCAGGATGTAATACTAGAGACATGAACGTAAATGGATTAAACAGTAGAGAAACACACACCACCATACAACCATGTCCAGAATCCTTACTAAGGTGAAGCTTCTTATTATTGAGACCCAACGGGCTCTTCTGGGCAGTATCTGAACTTTCACAAAACATACACACAGGAAATTCTTACACAATCAATTTTTCTGAAGAAGTGGAACCTTGTTTTCTTCTTTTTCCTGTATTATATAGGATTTCTTCTGCCTTTCAGCGAGAAGATATTTTCTGAGAATATCTCTCTTGCGTGAACAAAATTGTTAACAGTCATTGTCAAAACCACAAAATGGCATGATGGGGAAAACAACCCTTCCATCATGCGTAACAGGCCCCGGGCCAAACTTAAAACAAAAACGTAGGCCAATGTCTGATGTAAAAGTAAAAAATGCAAGAGTGGGGGAAAAAACCACCCACTCGGAAATTTAAACAAAACATAACTGAATGAAAGTAAAAGGCCGTTTCAGGCCATGTCATGAGTAAACATGAGGTGTCATGAGTGCTGCTGGGTCGAGGCGGTAGTAGATGCTGGAGGAGGCACATCGGTGAAGGGACTAGCATGCTGAGTCAGGAACTGTGTCAACCTCTGCTGGCTATCTGGATTTGGTTCTGGCATCTCTGAGAGTCTCTCCACCCTGGTAAATGCTTCGCCGAGGGTGTGAATGTCTGCATTAGTTGGGAGCCGATACTTGATCATATGGAGGAGACTAAACTCCTTCTTGAGGGTCGTGACGATGGTAGTGGCCTTAAGCTGAGTTGCTTTGCCCATTTGAAGATTTGACCGATCCCTTTCTGTTTCTAGGAGTGCTGTGTATTGATCGGGGTGCATGAGTACGGCAGGGGCGTTTGGTTCCCAGCATGAAGGGAGGCCGGCTGTGACGATTTCATCCCAAACCCTGTCGAACCGCTCCACAATGTCTGCTACCTGTTGGAGAACCTTTGAAGCTGCCAGTCGAGCCTCCTCTTTCTCTATAATTTTCTGACATTCGTTGATTTCCATAAACCGACTAGGAATGCCATGTTTTCCCACGTCAATTGCCCTTAGCGTATAGAGAAAAGATATGTAACTTCCGGCATGTCGAGCTCTAGTTGGCAGATTATCCCCCGCCTCCTGCAACCTTCTATTTAAATAGGGAAGGGTAGACTTGAGTTCTCCTATCATCGTCAGGAACTCCCATTGCTCAGTCACAGCCACGATTATATCCGACCAGGTCAGGCTTCTGGCCTCGACCAGGGTGAGATTTCCCTTCGCTTTACTCTTCAACTCGGCAATGGTCTGTTGTTGCTCAGTCGTGGTCTTTTTTCCTTCCTCAACTTCTCTTTGCAGCCCTTCAATTTTTCTGACCTTTTCAGCTAGGGCGCCCTCCAATTCTACCACCTTTTGCTTGGCTGTCGTTGTTTGCTTCCCCAACATTTCTATCTCAGCCATAGCTGTGGATAGTTGTGCTGTTGCTGAACCAGTCCCACTTGATGTCTCGGCTGCATGGCAACTGTGCGAGCAAGGTTTCATCTTTGAAACTGAAGTAGGCATCGCTGGAAGGGAAACGGAGGGCCTGCCTGATAACATCGGGAGAAAGGGAAAAAATTATGTTACCCTGAGGAGAAATGAAAGCATCCCGATGTGAATCGTAGGAATCTCTGAGCCAGACAATAAAATCGACACAGGAATGGACTTGGGGGGTGAGGTGGTGATAAAAGCCGGACGCGACAACTCGGAAACGATCAGCACTTTTACAGTGGCGGTCAAACAGTAGGGGCTTGATACTCCGTATGTCGAAAGGGTATTTCGGGTCACAGATACCCGCCTGCAAGTCACGAAGGGGCTCAAAACCAGGAGGGTTTCTAGACTCATGGAGTTGGGGAGTTTCAGGTTCGTTTTTCTTGGGCGTTCCTCTCCCCATGGCAGTTATTCAACAATTTGGAAAAGAGAGAAAGGAAAAAGATGGAAAAACGGAAAATGGATTACCTGAACAGAGGGTGACAATGCTTGGGAAAGCGACGAGGGGAACCGTGACAGTGACTTGGACAAACCCGGCGTTCTTCCCTACTCGGTATTCGCTGTAGAAAACTACCTGAAACGATTTACCAGAGAGAAATACGGGAGTTTTTTACCATTTGGGCGGACTGTTTAGGTTAAAAGGTAAAAAATGTAAGAGAACAGAGGGCAAGTGTCGTAAGGACACTGACACTGAGACACGTGGCGCGTGGGGATAGGGTAAATCAGGATGTAGGTGAGCGCCTCGTGTCGGGTTAAAAGTTGGTACGGGTCTTAGTACCAGCTGTCCTAATAGACTTACCTTACCGTTATTCCATATGCGCTGTCCAATCTTTAACATGTAGGATTTCCCCTTGCCGGACTAACACATATCTTTCCCCGCTGCGTAGGCCCACCTTAACTCCACTATGAGACAGCGTCCCGCGGCCTAACCTTGCTGTTACTTTCCAACCGCAAGGTCTTTCCATGCCACGTGTCATAGATCCGCGGGGGTAAGGGCCTCGTCCCTTCCCCACAGCTTGAACCCCTCGGACTTACTCCGTACGCTGCCGTGTATGACCCGAGGCCTTTTTCAAATTCATGGGTTAACATATAATGCCGCGACCCCTTTACTTTGTATTTGAAGTTCGTATATTACCCCGCCTATCACCGCTTAGTGCTATTTGCTCATTGGTTTGAATATGTATGTGTTCGCCATGCTTTCGCTTTTCAGCCCGATTTAACTTAATACTTGCCACTTGATTATAAATCTTTAATACAAGGCCCATTCCTCCTTTTGGTACTCCCGTGGCTAGTGCTAAGGATTGAACAACACAACCAACGTAGTTTTATGCTCAACGGCCATAGAATAGGATATGACAAGTGCCTTCCCCAACACTTGTTTGCTGCCTCATCCCTTCTGAATGCTTGGAGAAAATGCATCATAGTGGGTGTAAAAGAATCACACCATGAGGAATATAATAGCTTGCCAAAATCCTCCAAGGAATGACATGCATCAACATAGTTCATGGCCTTGAGTAGTCCATGAAACCCATCATAAATAGCGCCCCCCTTTGGAGCAATGTTCTGCAAATGAGTGTTAGAAAAATATAAGCATATAGGAGATACATGATAACATTAAAAAAGACAAGTCCCTATATATACTTGTTTTACATCAGTGAGGTAACTCATGGATGAGTGCCCTCTCACACTCAATGATGTTTCCTCCCAAGAGCTATGTTCCTCCTCCTCTACCAATTAATCCATGCACATCTTCATATGAGAGTGCACCTCTTCCTTGAAACCTTCCCATATGAAACCACCCAAGAGAGTATGATATGCTATAATGAAACCAGTGGGTTTGGAAAGCAAGATCTCATAGGTGGCATCTAGTAGTATCTCCTTGAGATTGGAGTCACTAACCAAAAGAATAAGATTATAGAAATAGATAACTCCATCAACCACCCTGAACCTTTCATCCTTTACTTCCCCATCAAGAACCCCCCATGTGAAAAGGTCCTTGTAGTACTCCATCATGAGTTGGGAATCCCAATAAGGATCCAAGCTCTCCAAGAATGACATCACTGTAGAGGTATGAAATGTAGCCCCTGCCTTCTCATGGCTCCCCTATTTGACATCCTTGATATCAAAATCACATGTTGGAGCATTATAATCTCCCCTTTTCTGCCCCATTTGCAGCTGGTCTTGCTCAAGACAAGATTGAAGCATATGGAAATCAACTCCCCCTTGGAAATTCCTTGTCTTCCAAAACTTCCTCATTTTGGCCCATGTATACAAGAGGGTTAGCATCCCCATGCCATGTTCAAAAATCTTCTTTGTGAATGAGAAATAATGGGATGCCCCAAAGATATGGAGTTTCCATGTGTCCTCATGCTCATGCCATCATAGAGCTCTGATTTCTCCTCTCTCAGCATAGATATCTGAGTGGGGGTTAGCAATGCCCCTTTCAAGAAATTGCTCATCTCTCTTTTGAATTCATGAGAGATTCTCCACGCTGTGCTAGCTTCTCCAAAGGCTCCCTCCTTAGCCAAGTATGCATATGTTTCCCATAGTTGAGAGAACACTTTATATTTCTGCCTATCAAGAGGTGCTCCTGGTAAAGTACCTCCTTGCAAAGAGGTGTCAAGGCATAGAGTAGAATGTGGATGTAGGTAGATAGATTTGCCCCTACCTTTAATGCATAGGTCCTCTTGCCTTCTTTGTGCTTCCAAGCTTTGAAACAGAGAAGGATCCATTCTCTTATTCTTTTGATGCCCTTCCTCCTCTTTTCCTTCTTCTATCTTCAAGATCTCAGCATTTGAAAATGATAGTATATGCTACTCATGTGCTATACCAAGAGCTTTATGTGTGAGACCTTGTGGAACTCCTTGCAAGAGTGTAAGAGTTTCTTTCCTTGGATCAAGTGCTCCATTATTCTCTTCATGAAGTGCTTGAGGTGAAATTTTCATGACTATGTTATCATCTCCTTCCTTCTCCTCCTCCTCTTCAATCACTAAAATTTCCTCATCATCACCAAGAGACCTTAGATCTTGGTCATCTATTGAAGGAGGAATCTCCATGCTTTCCTTTTAAGAAGAGAATCCTTCATCCAAACGAGATCTTGCTCTTGGAAAGGCATAAAAAAAACTTACACCTTCTTCCATGGTCTTCAGAAATGGAGTTGGATTCATATACCCTTCCAACTCATGCAAAAGATTTTTCTGATATGGTTTGATAGTGTCAACAGAAGATGTTACACATGGAGTTTCATCAAACCTTTCTATCAATCTTGCAATAAACCTTGCATAAGTAGGTGTATTTTCATTTTTCAAGAAAAAAATACTCAAACAACCACCAAGCATATGCTTTACCTTCAAAATGCAGCGTTGCTACTTTGATGGCTTCAATCTCTGAAACTTGGTGTTGTTGCACAAAGTTGTCTAGCTCCTCCACCCAAACCCTAACTAGACATTTAGGTGAACCATCAAAGGTAGATAGATAGAATCTACCCATACCATGTTTCTCCTTCTTTGTGACTTTTCTCTCCTTGATCCTTCAGAACCCTTGGAAGTTCAAGTTGTCTCTTAACTCCTTGTATTGATCTTCATACTCCTGCAAATACTCTCTAAGAGTCTCCTTCTAGGGTACAGCTCCTTTCTTCCTCTTCATGAAGAAATCACAGACAGAATGCTGAAGCTTTGGTGATATGGCTAAGTGCACATATCCATAAGATGAGGATTCAAAATTTTCCTCATGTATAGATCTTGTAGATCTGATCGGAAGATCTTCCTGCTCTTGAGACTTTCTAGGAATTTCACTGCTCTTTCTTTCTTCTTGTTCAACCTCCTTGGAGAGGTTCTTACTGGATCTGAAAACTGAAAAGAGTAAGCTCATATTATTCATAATTCTTATCTTTCTCCTTGCGCTATCTCACTTTGTCTTGAAGCCCACAGGCTGAGCCAAAGATCTTGCTCCGATACCACTGTAATATTCCAAAATTGGAACAACTCAACGAGTCTGCTGAAATAACGCACTTCTAAGAATAATGTGCATAGAAATGAGTTTGAAGCTCCTGGATCCCTTAGATAAGCTCATCTAAGATCTAAATCCAAAAGGAGAGCAAAAAAAAATCAGACTAGGTGGGTTAAACAGATCTCCCACAAACTAGTCTAGCTGAAAATCACCCAAAGAGAGGGGCTGCAGCTATATGCAAAGGACTGCTTTAGAAATAAAACAGATCCACTGAAGCACATTAAGAGGCTGATATGGAGGTTTGGAAATCAGATATATAACAGAAAATTATATGTATATTACATCCCATACATTATACAAGAGAAAGAATGAGATTATACAGGGAAAATCCTCAGAAATGAGGTGCTACAACCATAAGAAAAGATTGCATAACTATGATAGCATTATTTTAAGGGCTGAAGCAATATTTTATTAATATTCAGATATAGAGCAGATTTGTACAAAAAAATTTAGATCTAATACAGATATGTGTGCAAGAAATGCTGATCTATACATTCCCCTTGGGGTTTTGTGCAAAACATGAAGCACAAAGAGTAGATTTGAGATCTAAAGTTGCAGATATGCAAAATGATTCAGAAATTTCTGAATAATACAATGGAACAAAAGATCAGATCTGAAACAACATGGATTGGATGTCCAATCCACGGATCACCACAGTGAGAGGAAGGATCCTAACATTGGAGATCTCTCCTCCAAAATGTAGACAAAACACCCTGCAACTCCTCCTTTGCAAATAACACAGTCTAGGGATAGAAACTATGTTGTAGTCTCTAAGAATGATTTTTCCTAATTCCAATATGTAGATCTGAAACAAAATCAGCTAATGAACTCTTCCAGGAGGCTAAAATACACACTCACTGAGAAGAGCCACTAGTATAAGCTAGATCTGAGCAGATCTAGTGGCTTCCACTGCTTCAACTCACAAGGATAGACTCAACCCTCAAAAGGAGCAGCGCTGTAGGTGTAAGGTGAAGCTTGGCCTAAAAGTTTGATGTGGAAAATATGGCACAAGTCTCCTCCAAGAGCTGCTCAAGGAAGGAGGTGGGATTCCTGAACAGGAAGACCCAACAAGGGATGTCTGAGAAGACAATACCTTCAGAAATAATAATCTTCGAAAACCCCTATTTTGTTTCTCCCCTCCTCCTTTTATAAGATACAAGTCTTGCCAAACCATAAACCACTTCATTAGTTTAGCTCCTTTCACATTTAGAGTCTCCTTCTAGAACTGCGTTGTCCCTCAAAGAGGTTCAATGCATCTAGACTGCGCTATTGACTTGGTCAAAGATGACCCACTCTTGTGATTTAGACCCATTCATACCTACAGGAGTTTATTTACATAGCCCAGATATGTCTCTGTACACATAGGAATTGAATTATTCTTGGTTTTTAGGAGTTTTACATGTCCTCCTTTACAATTTATTCATCAATTCATGAAATGAAAAATAAACAAGGAAAAATTAATATTCCTATTAGCTGCAGCTAATTTAGGAATATTACAACATTCATGTTGATCCTTCGAAGGTTGAGGCCATTATCAGTTTACCTCCTCCTTCCACACTTCACCAACTCAAAAGTTTGCAGGGGAAAGAAAAATTTCTGAGTAGATTTATCCAGAACGATGCTGAGTTAACCAAAGGTTTTACCAGGCTATTGAAACATAATATTCATTTCATTTGGGACAATATCACTGATCGATATTTTGATGCTTTAAAACACGTGTTGACCCATGCACCGTTACTGCATCCACCAAATCACAGCCAAGATTAATTTTTATACATAGCAGCCTCTGATTCTACTATTGGAATGGTATTATTTCAGGAGGATGAATTCCACAACGAACATGTGATTTACTATCTCAGTGTAAATCTCAATCCAACAGAGATTAAATACTCACATGTGGAGAAATTGGCCTTGGCAGCAGTTCAAGCTGTGCAACGTTTTCATCATTACATTTTGTTACGAAAAACAACTGTGATTTCTAATTGTAACCCGATGATGTACATTTTTACTAAACAATTTCTCGGGGGAAAATACTCTAAATGGATAGTTATCCTTCAGGGGTTTTATTTAGAATTTGAAAAATCCAAATCAAAGAAATCACTGGTGTTCGCCGAACTTATGTGTGAATTCCCAAATACTAAGACAGAAATTGTGGTAGAGCATCCGATCGCTGATGAATCTCTGTTTCTTAGCAGTATGTTAGATCCTTGGTATGGGGATATCATCATTTATCTCCAAACCCAAAATTTTCAGCCTGAACTTTCACGTTCACATCGATGAAAGATCCATTACCAATCCCAGCAATACAATATTGTTGGAGACACACTTTATCATCGTGGTGCAGATTATGTATTTCGACGCTATTTGACTGATGAAGAGGCTGAAAGAGTTTTGAATGACTGCCATTCTGGAGCATGTGGCGGTCATATGTCTGGGTATAACACAACCCAAAAGATATTGCATGCTGGTTATTTTTGGCCTTCGTTATTTAAAGATTGTATTCTTGTGGTTCAAAAATGACACAATTGTCAAATTTTTGATTGGAAAATGCGTACACCACTAGCTCCTCTTCGCCCCATAATTGTTGTCGGTCCTTTTGCAAAATGGGGCATTGATTTCATTACATGTAACCCTCACTTGGCCGAGGAGCATGGGTATATTATTCTCGCAGTAGATTATTTTACCAAATGGGCCGAGGCGATGCCTACATTTGCGGCAGATGGCAAAACTGCAGCTACATTTGTATTCAATCATGTGATTGCTCGATTCGGTGTACCCCAAGCTATCATTACTGATCATGGGAGTCATTTTCGAAACATCATGATGACCAAAATTTCTGACCAACTTGGCCTGCAACATGATAGCTCTACTCCATATTACCCGCAGGCTAATGGTCAGGTTGAAGCCGTCAATAAATTTTTAACTACTATGATTAAACGGATAATCAGAATTCATAAATCAAATTGGAATACTATGCTTTTCTTAGCTCTTTGGGCATACCAAACCTTAGCAAAAACTACAACAGGGTTCACTCCTTTTCAATTGGTCTACGGTTTAGAAGTTCTGTTACCGATTGAATGTGAAATACCGTCACTCCAATTAGCCATAGAGTTACTACTAGCCACTTCTGAAGAGGAAAAATGCTTTTTGTACCTGGAACAATTAGATGAGACTTGGTGCACCGCTGCATTAGCAGCCGAAGCTCACAAAAAATGCGTTAAAGCTCAGTACAATCGAAGTGTTACACCTCATGTTTTTTTAGAAGGTGACCTAGTATTGGTATATGATCAATCTAACAATAAACTAGGAGCTGTAAAATTTGAACCCATGTGGCATGGTCCCTATATTGTCAAGTGAGTGCCGGCAAAAGGGGCTTACGAATTGATTGATTATGACAGGGTCTCTTTAGATAAACCTAGAAATGGACTTTATCTGAAGAGAATTATGCTTGATTTTTTGCGTGAAGATTTTACCTGTACATTAGTTATTTTTCTAAGATTAGTTGCTTTAGATTAGATGAGTGTCTCTAGTTTAATTTTTCATTGACTACTATTCCTGCTTATCTTGATTACTCTTGATATTGCAGATGTCGACATCCCTTCAAGTGTACAATGGTTTTGTTGATGGTGCCTATTGTAGTACACGAAATATCTCTTCCGCGGCTTGGGTTATCTATTCACCCACCGATGAGTTAGTTTCTATGCATGGGGTAAGCCTTGGTCAAACAACGAATAATGTTGCAGAATATAGCGCAGTGATTGAGTTATTATCTGATGCCATTTCATTTGGAATTTGGCATTTGATCTTTAGGTTAGATTCAAAACTCATTGTATTACATTTAAATGGAGTATACGTAATTAAAAATCCAGTGTTATTGAGATTATTTTTGAAGGTTCATCTCTTGGAAAGGCATATTAAATACAATGGCTGATGCATTAGTTAATAATGTTATAAATAGACATTTTTGACATTAAAAATTAAATTAAAACGATATTAAATACATGTTGAACAAGATAGCCATCAAAAGTAGTCATATCATATCCAAAACTGGCCAGGAACACCAAAGACATGCCTCTAGAGACGAAGAGGAATATCGTCCATCGTAGTCTCTGGGATGTCTCTAGTCAACCTCTCCAGATTCTGCTTTAAATCAGTGAGAATCTCTGCTACCTGGGGCTCTGGCGATGCAATAGGTTCTATTTGCTTCCTCTTGAAGCGGCAGAGATTGAATGGTCTTCGTGGACCAACATCTGCATTTGAATTTTTGTTATCAGTATTGGAAAATTAAAAAACAAATAAAAATTAGAATTAAAAACACATCAAAATAATTCAAATACCTAACTCATCCCATTGTGTCCATGGAGGTAATGGCATCCTGGGATCTCCTTGAAATTCTTTGCCTGCATAAGGGAAATCCTTGATAACAAAGATTTGGTTCTCTAACCAACGGAAGTATGATGAAGTGAACCGGACTACTGTACAAACGTCGCCACCATGGTGAGCCATCAGTGCTACCCATTGTACCATGCGAGGCTCTCTAAGTTCAGCAGGATCAATAGAGATCAGCTGAGGGGAAAAATATGGAATCATCTCCAAAGAGAAAGATACTAAAATCGCTTTATACCCAAAGTTTGTCAAATTTGCGTTTTTCGCTTTGGTTAGTTGACCTTCATGTTGGTAAACACCCCCTCACACCAATTGAAGATAGTGCCTCTAGAGCATTTAACAGCTGTCTACATCTGTGACTTGGTAGCCATGTGTAGAGCTGCACTCCCACATAATCCGGTAACAATAAATGAAATGAAATTTAGATCAATAAGTATGATAGTCTTTATGTCTATCTAATTGTCCTTGGGATAAGCTTCCTCGTTACAAAACTCTTGTTTGTAGCTAGCGATAGGCTGGCCACCTTGCCTAGCCCCAGAAAAGGAAATTGGTTCACTTCTTTTTGGTAAACCAGTAAGGAAGTAGATATCTTCAAGCTCAATTTCTAGCTTGTGATCTTCGATGATAAAACATTGTTCCTAAATGTACCATTTATTTACTAGCCAGGTCATTAGCTCTACCTGTGCTCTCATACCCTGAATGGCCCAGAATTTATATAAACCACAATCTCTCAAAGTGCCCATTATGGCCGGATTATTCATGGCCATATCATCTACTTCGTCATGTTCACGTTCTCGCCACTCCAACATTGTGCAATGACCTGCAAATGGACGCATTTTATGGTTAGAAGCTATTAGAGTAAAAGATTTTATCAATTTTTGAGAGAATTCTTCAATTTATTTTTCTTACGGCGCCCCCACAACTTTTATATAAATACAGTGTGGACCCCCGCATGTATCATTCATAGAAAATGTAGTAGCCCAATAATTTTCCTTTAGGAAAATTATCGGGGTCTGCAGGTAACCAATGGCTGGCCTGCGAACTCCCGTGAATGTAAATGGATGAAAATGAAGAGAAGAGTGTTGTGGTTTACCTGGATTCAACGGATTTCTATTTGACTGGCCAGTTCTCCCGTTATCACCTCTGGAATATTTTTTGCCCAGAGCTCTCAATTCTCGATTCTAAACACTAAAGGTAAAAATGACTTAGTTAAGCTGCTTTTTATAACATTTTTTGAATAAATAAACTAATATTTTATTTAGTTTCCACTTTAAAAAGCTATTTTTCGAAATTTTTTACTTATTGAGAACATATATGTTTAATTTTTGAGTTTATGTGTAAGAAACAAGATTGTCAAGTGAAAAAAATTATTTTGATAATGAGTATACTTTTATCACTTTTTCGGGCTTTTGAAAATTACGAAAAAGTGAAACCCTGGAGTTCTCTTTTAAGCCCTTTTTAGACTCTCAAAATATGAAAATATTGTCGAGTACTTGACTATTCGAACTCGTTAAAGGAAATAAACAGTCGTCCCTTCAGTATAAGTTTACCCCTTTTTTGGACTGAAATGGACTATTTACGAAAAAGGTATACATTGGCTAATCATGGTCAATAGAGTTATATCTTGCATAATTTTATCCCTTTTCGGGCTTGGGGGACTAAATTTACGAAAAAGTACACCCATGGAGTTTTCTTAAGTTTTTCTTCTGACTCCCTAAAATTGAAAAACACCGAGTTTCACCTATATTGGACTCGTTAAAACTTAACAGTAAAGGACCTGTAAATTATAAGTAGGAACAAACCACTCCTTCTTAGGGTTCAATTTTAATACTAAGTTGGACTCATTCGAAGGAAGAGCTTATATAGCAAGCAAATGTTATCCTCCTCAAGCTTGTCAAAAATAAAGAGGTACTTGCTCGAAATAGTGGGGGAAAAGAGAGAAAATGAATCCAATTGTCACACTTCATTTTAGAAAGTTGTATACCACTCTTGAACACGACACTTTTGTCACATTCATATTTGGCTTAGGAAAATCCTTTGACCAAACAATTAATCAAACCACATTGAAAGTCTTCAACTGGTTTCTGGGTATTAGCTTTAGGTCAATCGTCACCATCTGTAGTGTCGTTATGTGTTCAAGAGATCAGTTTAATAAACCATCCATTGCAAACATTTGTCTCCATTTTCGTTGACCATCCCTGAGTCAATCCTTGCAAATATTTCTTCAAAACTTGATCTAATGGTTTCGTGTCATGGGCTTTCCTACAACAGGTCAATTTCTATCGATGATAGCTCATCATCTAGAAATTTGATCTAGAATCCTATCAGTATCTTGAGATCTGCATGCCTTAATGGCAGGTTTTTCGCCTTCGACGACAGGTTGCATCATTGACCTTCAATCGAATGATTCTGTGAAATGTTCGACTTCGGATCACAAATTCACATTTCATAGATTGTACTAAGTACTTTTAGAACCATTTTCATTATTGGTGGTTTCTCTCACACTTGTTAATAGTTCACATCATTGACTGGTAATCAAGTGGTTTATACCATGTTCGACTCTGACATAATCAATCACATGGATAGAATTGTACTAGTTCGAGAAGTAGGGATCAAGACCTTGGATCTAGTTTCCACCATCCAGGCCGCCAGGAGTTTTATTATTCATCATACAGTAGACTACTTCTAACAAATGGTTGCATGCATGCTATGTCTACTACTTCATGAAATTCTAAAATCATTTCTGTATTAGAACATGTAGTGAATTTTGATCTGAGTATGGGAATGCCTACCTCAGCGATGATATATATATATATATATATATATATGCTTGCATTGAATGTTGTTTCAGGGTTTCAACTGGTGTGCCTGCAGCCCTATCCACAGAATGATAAAGTACTTCACTCTTCAGAATTCTTCAAAAATATTCAGTCTTCACACTTTAAGGGGCAATCTGTTACACTAAAATTTTTCACCATGATGTTTAGCTATCTATACAGGTTCATCATCACCCATAGAGGTCTAAAAACATAAAGTTCCTAAATCAAGTCTTGGAATTGGGAAAAAGCTTATTAAAACCCTAAAAATCCTAACTCCACACTTTTTCTAGTCATTTCCTACGATACCGTAGTTTATTGCTCTAAAACCTGCGACACATCCCGCACGTTCTTCTCATTAAAACTGCAGACCCCTGTAAAAGGTAAAATAAGGAAAAAGTAAGTTCTAGAAGCCCAACTGGCCAAATATTCTCCCAGCTGGGGCCTTCTAGAAGCAAAATCTAGTTGAGCTTCGCCCCTTCTATTCATGAACCTTTATCCCTTCATAAATGGAGCTATCCATTGGTTTTTGGAGTTGAAACTACTTCCCTTCTGCTATAAATTGAGACCATGTTTCAGTCTCAAGGGTACTTAGAACTTGGTAGTTTTGAGGTGAATTGTTGAAGAAATTATACTCTCCACATTGAGCATCATTGGTATGAGAGAGATTACATACTCATGGCTATAGTCTCATGCTGAATCAGAGAGTTGGAGTCTTGTCAAATTGACGAAAATAGTTGTTTGGGACCCCGAAAGAACCTGTACAAACATCAAGGCATTAAGGTTGTAAGGTTTCTTCTTTTTTCAAAGTTAATACAAATGGATTATATTTTCTCATTAATTTGTTCATCTATCTTTTGAATAATTTAATTCTTAGATTCCTTGATCACTAAGATAGATTATTGCTATTGAATTATCATATCTTGCAGATGCTTTTGATCTTGTTTTCCTGTCTTTGATTATAGATTTATACGTTGAATCAATACCTTTTGGAGCGATTGGATTGAAGACCGAGTAAAGCGTTGGAATTTAGGTAGGAGCATCTCTCCATAGTTAATTAATAATTCTTAAGCATAATGGTCTATAGAAAATGGTCTACATTTGTCTGTTTGTTTCTAGATATCCTTAGGATACTAGGGATATCGCTCTTTTCCACAAGAGGGATTTGTCCGTCTAATACCAGATGCGCCACTGCCCAATGGATCAATCTATCGGCGATTTGTTCTCAAGAATGATGAAATCAAGAGGCAGATTCGGGAGCTTTTGTAGAAAGGTCACATCCGGCCGAGTTTATCGCTCTGTGGGAGGTCGATCATGCTGGTACATAAGAAGGATGGGACTTGGAGACTCTGTATTGACTATCGGGCGCTGAACAAGATCATTGTCTAGAATAGGTACCTGACATTAGGGGAATTTTGAGGTCTAAAATGGGCCTCCTAATGAAATAATAAAATAATAGCTAAACTAATAAAATAAAATTTATGAATTTGCATTTTACTTTCGGCACCACAATCCTTATAACCATGGTTAAATTCAATTAAAAATGTGTACTAGAATAAAATTAATAAAAAAATTGTCTTGATATGACTATAAATAAGAATGAGTTTTTCAAGGAAACGTCATTATCATTGAAAAACTAATGCATTTTTCCTTTGTACTTAAATAACTTAAAATAAATTCATAAATTTGTAATTGTATAATATACTATTAATTAAAATTTATATTATTTAAACTATATAATAACATTTAATTAATATACTATATAAAAATAAAATAAATTAATATAATAAATGTAATATAATATCAACATAATCATAATGAAATTAATTTAGTTGTATTTAAAATTAAAGAAAAAAAGGGTATTGAAATAGAATTAATTTATATTTATAAGTATAATATAAGATTTATATACATTGAAATTTTAGACATTTTTCGCCCCAAACTATGTTGAACTTAATATATTTTTTTTTAACATACCAAATTAATGTACATTTTTTCATCATACAAAACTAATATCCTTTTTTTCTTTAATTTTAATATGTTTGTATTGTTACTAATATTATAATAATATTATTCATAGATTTGGTTTATTATAAAATTACAAGGTTACATTTTTATTTTTATTGATTATATATGTATAGATATTAACTTATAATTAATTTGAAATTGTGATATTAAATAAAATTAGAAGGATATATAATTTTAAAATAAATATATGAAAATATAAAAATATAATATTTATTCAAAAACGTGTAAAGGCATGAATATTATGTAAGGATCTACATTGTTTCTTTCAAAAAATATGAAAAGACTAATAATATTTTATTCAAAAAATGTGAAATAACATTTATTATTAGTACTTTACTTTATGACTTTAAAATTACTTAGAGCACTATCACGCTTAACCATGACTTTTTATCTTCCATTGAGAATGTAACAAGTAAGTACCTTTAACTCAAGCAATGCCACCTCAACCATTGGGGATGATGTCATCCCCTAAAATGTGATTAGTTCTCATAGAGTGAATTTTGTTGTACATTTTCCTTAGGAAGCCCATTTTAGATCTCAAAATTCCCCTAATGATCCCACAAATTGATGACCTTCTGGACCAACTCAAAGGGGATAAGTATTTCAATAAGATTGACTTGAAGTCTGGGTATCACCAGGTACCAATCGAACCCTCCGATTTGTGGAAGACTGCCTTCAAAGCTAAGGAGGGCTTTTCGAATAGCTGGCCATGCCTTTTGAGTTGATGAATGCACCTGCAACCTTCATGAGGTTGATGGATGACATATTGCAGCCATTCACCAACTCATTTGTAGTAGTGTACTTGGATGAAATTTTGATCTTCAGCCAGACTTTGGAGGAACACCTCCACCACATCCGATAGGTCCTCCAAACACTATAACAACACAAGTTGTGTGCCAATTTGGAGAAGTTAACTTTTGGCATGACCCAGGTTCAGTATCTAAGATACATTATTAATGAATGGGGGGTGCATGTGGATCCAACCAACATCCAAGTTATTCGGGATTGGCCAGCCCTAACCACTCTAATAGAGCTTCTCATCTTTCTGGGTCTTGCTAATTTCTACTGCAGGTTCGTGTTGGGATTCTCTCATATCACTTGGCCCTTGAGTCAAGTCACCAAGGAAGGAGTGGAAGCAAAATTCTTTTGGTCAAAATATTAATAGAAGGCATTCGTAGAATTGAAACATCACCTCTTCTCTACCCCAGTGCTCACATTACCAGACTTGTGACAACCATTTGAGATCGAGACAGATGCCTCTGACTATGCTATTGGGGTAGTTCTTACTCAACAGGGGCATCTAGTGGCATATCACAGTGAGACATTGTCCGACACAGTTCGTAAGTATCCCAATTATGACAAATAAATGTATTCCATTGTGCATGCTTTTCGACAATGGAAGCATTACATTTTGAGGAAGGAAATGGTCATCCACACAGACCACCGACTCCTACAGTTCATATAGACACAAGGGAAGCTGCAGAACGATCGCCATCATAAGTGGTCCACATATCTGCAACAATTTCATTTGAACATCAAGTACAAGAAAGTAAAAACCAATAATGTGGCATACTAACTTAGTCAACCACCGATCCTAGCGCTAACCATCGTTCTCAACTCTTGTGGGCACGAGACTTCTGATTGGCTGCTTCCCTACAAGAGCGATCTAGAATTCGGCCACAAATAGAAGACACTCTTGGAGGGTGCGCAAGTTCCATATTTTCACCTCCAAGATGCATTGTTATGTCACCTGGGACACCTTTCTGTTCCTTCAAGTGAGTGTGCCAAGATGATTTAGGAAGCACACTACAGTCAAGTTGCGGGGTATTTCAGGGTCGAGAAAAAAATGGTAGTATTGCAGAAGTGTAATGTCCCAAATGAGGGATCTTCTGCTCCATCGAGAACATCTTAAGATGTTCCATTTTTCCTTCTTCAGCGAGACACTACAAGTCCATTTCAGAGATTGACTGTTGGGAATTTACAGGATATGTCTCCTTCAAATAAGGGAGAGATCCTGAGGCTAGCTGGCCATTCACAGACTCTGCTAATGGATATGCAATATTCCACCTCGGGAAATCCTGCTACAGGGTCCTTGAGGATGCGGTATAAGGAAGCTGCTGCATAAATAAGACAAACCACCACTGGAATGCCCTAGAATAACTCATATAAAACTCCCTTGCAGAAAATGAGTTTAAATAAATGCATCTAGATGGGTTATTCAGATCTCCCCAATCTAGATCTCTGAAAGAATACTCAAAGAGTGAGCTATAGCAATACATGAACATGAACATTAACTCTGCCGATCTGAAATACATCATAAGAGCGGAAATAGTACAACCAACATTATATTATGATTTTAGCATGAATATACAAGAAATAATTGAGGGAATAAACCTCTCAATCCTCTAGAACCAACTCCAATGAATATACCATGTAATGTCGGAGTAGTTGTAGCTACACAGAATGCCAGGAAACCATAACTGTGCAGTCTCTATGAGAGATGCAGCTTATAAATATATAAAAATGATAATGTAGCTAAAGGAATACAAATAAAATGGCCCGAGAAAGGAAAATGGGCTCAATATGGGATTTCTAGCCAATCTCAGGGGGATTGCTAGAAATGCCGGATAAAATAAAATGGTGACAAACAAATTGTCATTGCAACTGAAACCAAATGAGTATGAGGCTGTGGCTAACCTAATATGCTGATGCCCTCCTCTGATAATTCCCTCCATGGAAAAGGGGCTGATCCCCTTTTACTCAAAAGCACTCCTCCTAATGAGCACAAGAATCTCCCCCAACATTGCCCTCGTGGAATAATGTAATTTCTCCAAATGACTACACAGTGGGAGATGGTGAATGAGTGGTCTGATGCCACAGATCTGAAATTAAGTCCAAGAGCCCTCTCTACAGCTCCTCTAATGAAGATATCACTCCTCAACTGAAAAAGCAAGCAAGGAAAGACTCTATGAGTTCCTCTGCTGCTACCCCAGCAACACAACACCATTCTGCTACATAAATAACACTGCAACTGAAGGAGTGAGCTTGGCCAAATGCTGAAATGAGGAAATTCAGCTCAAATCCTCTCCTCCCATGAGGAAGAGGTGGGGGATCCCTTCCCGGGAGCACCTCCAGTGCTTAAGAGCACTGCAATCCTGCTAAATAGCCTGGATTATCAAGTCCTTGGCCTCACTACGAAATTTATGAATCAAATAATGAATCAAATGAGCTGCTCCTCCTTTCTTATAAATCAAATGAACTCTCTTTCACCATAGGCCCCACAATTAGGGTTTCCATTCACTTTTGAATGCTTTCCCTCCAAAAGCTACGTTGTCTTCTAATGCAATCCACCTCTCTAAGGCAGTGCTGTTGACTAGGTCAAAGATGGCCAACCTAAGGTGATCCTCATCATGTTCACACCATTAGGTGTTTATTTCAGCTGCTTCATTATTTCTCCTTTCATACAAGGAGCGTTATTTTCCATTAAAAGGGGTTAAGGGGTCTCCTTACCCATTTTATTAAACAAAATAAAAATATGTCACTATAATTTTCCATCTTAGCTTGAAGCTAAAATTGGGAACATTACAAGAAGTATTTCTATTGGCCAAGCCTTTGACAGGATGTCGGGAAGTACATCTGATCTTTCACTCCTTGCATCATTTCCAAACTGAAAATAAAGAAGCGAGGCATCTATACTCCTCTACATACCCCCAGTCGACCTTGGGAATCCATCTCCATGGTTACATGTTAGGCCTTCCTTATACTAAGTATGGAAATGACTGTGTTTTCATGGTCATCGAAAGATTCTCAAAGATGGCCATTATGGCATTTGCAAGAAGAATATCACAACAGAAGCCACTGCTAAACTCTTTTTTGAACATGTGTGGGTCCACTTTGGGATCCTATAGTTTATCATCTCAGATCGGGATAGCAGGTTCCTCATCACATTTTGGTCCAGCCTCTGGTAAATGCTGGACACCAAGCTCAACAAGTCCACATCTTTCCATCCCCAAACTGATGGCCAGACAAAGTTCGTCAACAAGATGATTGTATACATTCTGCGCATGTACAATTCAAATAATCCACACACATGGGATGAGAGCCTCCCCTATGTACAACATAGTTATAATTGGGTTCTCCACATCTCAACTGGCCACAACCCCTTTTAGGTGGGCTTGGGATTCCAGCCACTATGTCCTATTGACGTAGCCATGCCATTTGCGGTTACTCAGGTTGATTCAGCTCATGTCCAGTCTAAAGCTGAGAAAGAAAAAAGCTTCATTGAGCACATTCAACACATCTTCCAACAGGTTCATGACATATTTGAGAGATCCAATGCTAAGTACAATGAACAACATGATCAACATCGGGTGCCACACAACCTCTAGGTGGGCGAGAAAGTGTGGCTACATTTGCAGAAGAAGTGCCTCACTAGACCTCACCACAAGCTTCACCCGCTCTTATATGGGCCATACACCATCCCCAAAGTTATAGGTACCATTCCCTTCAATCTTAGTATTCCACCATTCCTTGGTCTGCACCCAGTATTCAATTTTGACCGCCTTCTTCCCTACTTCCCACCTCTACTGGACACCTCCAACATTGCAGAACATCTCACACCAGCAGAGTTAAACCCAGAATGCATGGAACAGGCCACCACATATTGTATCATGGACATGAAAATCAAGAATACTAGCTAGTAGAATATCCAACTGCATCTGGTTGTCAAAGTTGGCCAACTCCTGCACCAAGGCAAGAGGTTCACCAAGGAGGAGCTCAACGGAATGGGAAACATTGCTTCTTAAAGGGGGAGGAATGATTTAGGTGGACATTGGTGGCCACCCACCTATTCCACTTAGGGCCCCACCATTTTTTCTTTCAGTTTTTTAGTTTCCTTAATTATAGCACAGTTTACTATTTTTAGCAGTTTTTCGGGTCTTGAACTTCGAGAGCCATTTTGAGGCCCTAAACAACTTTTTTTGGGAAAACCGGGAAACAAATGGGTCCATAGATCAATGTTTCTCTCTCAAAATTTGTATTCCTTGGATATATATTTCTAACAAGCCATTGAGCACGTCAAACAGATATCATATGCCAAAGTTACGTCCCTGAGAAGTTGATGTGCCAATTTACCCCAACGGGGCCCATAGTTTTGCCACTTCATCTCCTAGGGTTGGGTTTTTGGATTTTTAGGGTTTTCAATTATTTCTCAATAATAAATAGGCCCTCGAGCCTCATTTTAACATAGTTCAGAGGCATGTAGCCACCACATCTCTTCTTAGAGATAAGCTACCCGCGCCCTAGCTAGTTTATTTCCATTATGTCTTTAAACGAATTTCAGCTCTTTGGTATTAATGAAATGAAGTGTTATTTCCACTGCATCTTTGTATTTATGGTTATATGTGTATTATGTTGCATTCATGCATAAATATGGATTAGTGGTATGAGAGATGTATACTCTTTCTCGATCCTTCTTTGCATGTCCCCAACGAGGTCAGGGTATAAGGAGTTAGGGCTCGATCTGGTTGAACCTTTGCAAGATTAGACTCGCAAACCCCGTTGGCTGCCCATGGGGAATGGAAAGAAAGATCAGAGAGCAGGAGATCCTATCAAAATATTTCTCTAGGAGGCCCTTGAAAAACAAAGGAATGCGATGATGGATAACATTTCCCAGATCCTTCAACGACTGCCCACCGGCAGCACATCTACATCCAGCAGCCACTATGGAGGTGTAACTCCCTTTAAGGTACAAGTAAACTTTGACATTCCCCTATTTAAGGTTCAAATATATACAGATGCCATAGATAGATGGTGGAATATAATAGAAGGATATTTCTCATTTCATGACGTTTTCGACCGGGAGAAGATTATTTTGCACTCCTCGAACCTAACACCCATGTCAAGGACTGGTGGGAAACCTATTGTGAGAAAAAGGATGAGACAAAACCCTCTTTTTTCTTAGTTTTACCCACTTGGAATTCTCTTCGAAACACCATCAAGGAACAATACTATCATGTGGGGATATATGAGGACAAGTACATACAATGAACTACGCTGCGACAGCAAAGGGATCAAGATGTGCATGAGCTGACAAATATTTTCCATACCCTACGCATAAAGTTGGGTATCCAATATTCAGAGAAACATTTGGTGTTGAAGTACCATATTTGTCTGCACAGATACATTTATGAGAAAATGGAGTTCCTCCACATCTCCTCACTTGGTACGGCATACCGGTATGCTACTAAGATTGAGCAAAAATTCAAATAGAAGAAATGAGACTTTGGATCTGTGAATCAAAAGCAAGAGAAAGGTGCCCTCAAACCATAGAACAATGGACAAAGCCAAGGCATGGCAGCCCAAGACAACCTGCTGAAGCCGCAAGAAAAGAAAAACACCTCAAAACCAAAGAAGGACACGGGAAAGTGGTGTAAATTCCATAATATCTTCACTCACAACACAAGTGAGTGTCGGGCCAAGCATTCGTTAGTGGCCGAGATGAGGGAATCTGAATCATATGCATGCTCTGACTCTAAATCAGAACCCAACAAGGGGAATGAGAAAGAGAAGCATATTATTTATTCATAGCTCAATGTGATTTTTTCCACTGCGAAGATCCAGAGGAGGAGGAGCGTCTCTTCCACTCCCAGATGTGGGTAAAGGGTTCCTCGCTACAATTCATTGTCGACAGTCGGAGCCAAAAGAACCTCATTTCAGAAGACGTTGTGAAGCAGTTTGGCTTTCCAACCACATCACACCCACATCTGTACACCATTAGGTGGCTTCACCAAGGACATGATCTCTTTATCAGCTAGAAATGCCACCTTCCCTACAGCATCAATCCATTCATGGATGAGGTATTATGTGACATTGCTCCTCTTGATGTTTGTGATGTATTATTAGGCCAACCATACTTGTGGAAGAGACATGTTGTGTATGAGTCCCAGCCATGTGCTTTTATTCTTACTTTCGGCAATAATTTGTACAGGATACCATAGGTACCACAGCCTGCCATTATCTCTTTGGTTATTGTAAAACAATGTAGTAAGCTCATTTCCGAAACTAGGAATTTTTTTTTTTCATGATGATCTGCCCCCAGGGAAAGAAGAAGACCATGGCCACGAACTCCAAACAAGGCTCCTCTGCATGACAAAAACAAATGGACAAGGTCGTGGAGGACTATGGGGACATCTTCACCTCACCCACAAGGGGGCCTCTACACTCTCAGGTCAAGCACCCCATTGATCTGACCCCAAGTGTATCAATACCCAATGGATCGATCTATCATCGCTCTGTTCTCCAGAATGATGAAATCAAGAGGCAGATTCAGGAGTTGCTATAGAAAGGTCACATCCGGTCGAGTTCATTGCCCTATGGGAGCCCGATCTTGTTGGTACAGAAGAAGGATGCGACTCGGAGACTCTGTATTGACTATTGAGTGCTAAACGAGATCACTGTCTAGAATAGGTACTCGATCCCACAGATTGCTGACCTTCTGGACCAAATCAAAGGGATGAAATATTTTAGCAAGATCGACTTGAAGTCTAGGTATCACTAGGTACCAATTGAACCTCCGATGTGTGGAAGACAACCTTCAAAGCCAAGGAGGGCCTTTTCGATGTTAGAAATTACGGAAGAAATAATAAAGAATTTACCGAGAGAAATAAACATAAAATGGCCAGCAAAAAATCATTAACATAAACACAGATGTTTATCCGGGAAAAACCCAACCAATGAAATTTCATTAACCATTGGCCAAAACCCTGGCCAATCGGGCCAAGTGAGGCTTCACCACTCACCTCCAGGCCTACATTACAATGAAGTATTCCCAGCCTTTTATAGGCTCTATTACATGCAATACCATGGGAAAAAACCATGGGTGCACAATACCATGTGCCCCAAAACCATTATTATTTACCCTATTCAACATTGACTCTATCCCAAGTCAAGTTTACTTAACAATTCCCCCCTTAAAATTGACTTGGGGATTATTGACTAAATCCAGCCAAAACTGCTAAGTGAGACAACTCCACTCACTATAGCCCTTTCCCCCTCAATATTTTTACCCAGGGTAATTGTTAACTTGAAATCCCCCCTATCACCTAGGTCTAACCCAGACTTTACCAGTGATTGCCCATGGGTACACATACCATACCAGGTCTTACAGCAGTATGCCCATTTACATATAAAATTAACTCCATTATGATAATATATATATTTTTTTGTTTCATTGTTGCTATCATTTGTTTGACCATTCTCTACATTCATTCATGATGTCCTCTCCAAAGAGGACATCATAGTTGTACATCAATCTACCGAATTCTTTATTGTGTTAGTACATATGACATCAATTTCCATATAAAAAGAATCCATCTACCGGATTACATGGGTCACCAGCCTCTGTAATCGCCAGCCCTCTAGGAATTCTCTTCAGATACATGGTTCATCAATTTTTAATTAATCCAGCTGCACATCTGCTCTCTCATTTTGACAAGGCCTTAATTGCATTCCAACTTTCCATGTGCTTCTTCGCCCTTTCACAGCACAAACACATCCAGATTTAGCTTGGACACTGACCTTACTACCACCCATATAGCACGTAGTGCCCAGAACTCATGTGATCAAGTATTGAGTGCATTTCCATGTGCTCACGTGCTCGATTTGTAGTGGTCGGCTTCAATCCATTTGAACGTATTTCCTCTGCCAGGATGCAGATTGGAACTGGCTCGCTTGATCAATATTTTCCCTAGCATTGGATTTGCCTCTGCACCACTCAAATCCTCTTCTTTTGTGTAGTTTCATGTTTTCACAACTTCTGTCCATGGATCACTTCCAGCAATCTTGCACCAGATTGAAAGATTGCATTAACATTCACCACACTTGATTTTTCTTGTGTGGCAGCTCCACACATGCTCCACCTCTTTTCTAGCGATGCCATGATCTTTTAATTATGCGTCCTCTTCATGCTCAGTCGTTGCTCTCTAGTAATTTCTATCCACACTTCATCTTCGATCACAGATCTTACAGATTGGATCCCCTACATACATATCAGATCTGTAAACAACCTGCAATGATTTCATCAGGCCTTATAAACCCTTACGTTCCAGATTCATATATGCATCGATGCAACAAATCTTATCTTCATCCAATAAAACCTTTGGCTTCAAAAAACTTCCCTCTGAAGCCAACACTTAGCTTTGATACCAGCTGTTAGAAATTACGGTAGAAATAATAAAGAATTTACCGAGAGAAATAAACATAAAAGGGCCAGCAACAAATCATTAACATAAACACATATGTTTATCCGGGAAAACCCTAAACTCTGGGGAAAAACCCAACCAATAAAATTTCATTAACCATTGGCCAAAACCCTGGCCAATCTGGCCAAGTGAGCCTTCACCGCTCACCTCCAGGCCTACATTACAATGAAGTATTCCCAGCCTTTTATAGGCTCCATTACATCCAATACCATGGGCTAAAACCATGGGTGCACAGTACCATGTGCCCCAAAACCACTATTATTTACCCTAGTCAACATTGACTCTATCCCGAGTAAGCTTACCTAACATTCGAATGGTTGGTCATGCCTTTCAGGTTGACAAATTCTCCTGCAACTTTCATGAGGTTGATGGACGACATATTGCGGCCATTCACAAGCTCATTTGTAGTAGTGTACTTGGATGGCATTTTGATCATCAGCCAGACTTGGGAAGAGCACCTCCACCACATCCGACAGGTCCTCCAAACACTGTGGTAACACAAGTTGTGTGCCAATTTGGAGAAGTGCACTTTCATCATGAACCGGGTTCAGTATTTGGGATACATTATTGATGAACGGGGGGAGGGGGTGCATGTGGATCCAACCAAGATCCAAGTCATTCGAGATTAGCCTGCCCCAACCACCCCAACAGAGCTTCGCAGCTTTTTGGGTCTTGCTAATTTCTATCATAGGTTCATGTTGGGATTCTCTCATATCACTTGTCCCTTGATTCAAGTCACCAAGGGAGGAGTGAAAGAACAATTATTTTAGTCAGAATCTCAAAAGAAGGAAGTCGTAGAATTGAAACATCACCTCTGCTTTTCCATAGTGGTCACATTACTAGATTTTCAAAAACCATTTGAGATTGAGAGAGATGCCTTCGAATATGCTATTGGGGTAGTTCTTACTCAACAGGGGCATCCAGTGGCGTATCACAGTGGGACATTGTCCAACACAGTCTGCAAGTATCCCACTTATGACAAAGAAATGTATTCCATTGTGCAGGATTGCCGTCAATGGAAGCATTACATTCTGGGGAACGAAATGGTCATCCACACAGACCTATGTAGTTCATACAAACACAAGGGAAGCTGCAGAACGATCACCATCAAAAGTGGTCCACATATCTACAACAGTTTCATTTGGACATCAAGTACAAGAAGGGAAACACCAATAATGTTGCAGATTGCCTCAATCGACCACCGATCGTGGCGCTAACCACCATTCTGAACTCTTGTGGGCACGAGACTTTTGATTGACTGCTTCTCTACAAGAGCGATCTAGAATTTGGCCACACATAGAAGACACTCTTGGAGGGTGCGCAAGTTCCAAATTTTTGCTATTTCACCTAGGAAACCTTTATGTTTCTTCAAGCAAGTTTTTGAAGATGATTTCAAAAGCACACTATAGTCGAGTCACGGGGAATTTCAGGGTCGAGAAAATAGTGGTAGTATTGCAGAATTATTTCTATTGGTCGAACCTTCGACTAGATGTCGGGAAGTACATCAGATCCTACACTGCTTACGCCATTTCCAAACAGACCATCAAGAAGCAAGGACTCTATACTCTGCTACCTACCCCTAGTCGATCTTGAAATCCATCTCCATGGATTACATGTCGAGCCTTCCTTCTATTAAGCATGGAAACGACTGTGTTTTGCTGGTCTTCGACAGATTCTATAAGATGACCATTATCGCGGCCTGCAAGAAGAATATCACAGGAGAAGCCACTGCTAAAATATTCTTTGAACTAGTGTGGGTGCACTTTGGGAGCCCACAGTTTATATTCTTAGATCGGTAAAGCAGGTTCCTTAGAACATTTTGGTCTAGCCTCTGGTCAATGCTGGACACCAAGCTCACCAAGTCCTCAACTCTCCATCCCCAAATTGATGACTAGACAAAGGACGTCAACAAGATCATTGTACGCATTCTGTGCATGTACAATTCAAAGCATCCATGCACATGGGATGAGAGCCTCCCCTATGTACAACAGAGTTATAACTGGGCTCTCCACAGCTCAATTGGCCACAACCCCTTTCAGGTGGGCTTGGGATTCTAGCCACTATGTCTCATTGACGTAGCCATGCCATTTACAGTTACTCAGGTTGATTCGGCTTATGTCCAGTCTCAAGCTGAAAAGGTGAACAACTTCATCGATCACATTCATCACATCCACCAATAGTTTTATGACATATTGGACAGAGCCAATGCTAAGTACAAGCAATGACATGATCAACATTGGGTGCCACACAACTTCTAGATGGGCGACAAAGTGTGGCTACATTTGTAGAAGGAGCGCCTCACTAGACCTCATTGCAAGCTTCGTCTACTCCAATATGGGCCATACACCATCACCAAGGCTGTAGGGACCAATGCCTTTGAGTTCAGTATTCCACCATTCCTTGGTCTACGCCTAGTATTCAATGTGGACTGCCTTTGGCCTTACTTCCCACCTCTATTGGACATCTCCAACATTGGAGAACAACTCACACCAACAAATTTGAACCCAGACTGCATGGACCAGGCCACCACAGATTGTATCATTGACATTCAAATGAATAACACTCACCAATAGAAAATCCAACTATATCGGTTTGTCAAAGCTGGCCAACTCCTGTACCAAGGCAAGTGGTTCACTAGGGACAATGTTCAACAGAATTTTCCTCATCTCATGGAGGAACTCAACGCAATGGGGATCATTGCTTCATAAGGGGGGAGGAATAATCCAGGTGGATATTGGTGGCTACCAGCCTATTCCACTTGGGGCCCCACCATTTTTTCTTTTAGTTTTTCAGTTTCCTTAATTATAGCACAGTTTACTATTTTTAGAATTTTTTCGGGTCCTGAACTTCCAAAACCGTTTCGAGGCCCTAAATGACGTTTTTTGGGAAAACTGGGAATAATATGGGCTCATGAACCAATATTTCTCACCCTTTGTATTCCTTGGATAGATATTTCTAACAGGGTATTGAGCACGTCAAACGGAGGTCGTATGCCAAAGTTATGTCCCCAGGAAGTTTATGTACCAATTTACCCAAATGGGGCCCATAGTTTTGGTGCTTCATCTCCTAGGGTTAGGTTTTTGGATGTTTATGGTTTTCCATTATTTCTTAATAATAAATAGGCCATTGAGACTCATTGTAACATAGTTCAGAGGCATGTAACCACCACATATCTTCTTAGAGATAAGCTACCCACGCCCTAGCTAGTTTATTTCCATTATGTTGTAAACAAATTTCAGTTCTTTGGTATTAATGAAATGGAGTGTTATTTCCACTTCATCTTTGTATTTATGGTTATATGTGTATTTTGTTGTGTTCTTGCATAAATCTGGATCACATTATCATCCCATAGACTTTAATAAGTTAATAGTTATCTTTGTATAAATATGCATATGCGCAAATTTGTGAATGAAATCTAGACTTTCATTTTGGAATACAGCAAAAAACTTCAAGTGTTGACATGAGCAAAAACAAAAGTATTTTTTTGTAAATTTTGTGAGTGGAAGTGTGTATTAATTATGCCCAAGATTTGTGATTGTACTGATTATGTGCAATATTATTTGCTAGAATGGATTTCCTCTATAGTTTTGCACATATGCCTATATACATAACGATTTTCATAAAAATATTTTTTACTATGTGGATAACACAACCTTACAATGTTTGGTTTTGTGAATTGTATTTTCATAGTCGCTCATTGTGATGGATCATTGGCCAAATATTTCATTTTCTGGTGGATCATTGAGAAAAAAATTCATTTTTTTGATTGTAATGTTATTTGCTAAGGATATGGGCATATGATATTATCATTAGTAACAAGTTGATCAAAGTTTTCATTTTTTGGTCCAACAATATTTCTGGTATGTTGGTGGTGCATCATTACCGATACTATCACCAGATAATATTATGAGTGAAATTATTAATAATGTTGCACTTCATAAAACTTACTTGCATTCAATCAATACAATGTATCATTGATCAAATTTTTCATTTTGTCTATTATAATGTTATGTGTTGATAATATGGGGATATGATACTAGCATTAATGGTAGGTGCATAATTTTTGGTTCGCTATCACTGCATCATATGTGTAACGCCTCCTCCCATATACACCCACTTTCACAAGCTTAGTTGAGGATCACTATGATATGACTCAACCTCCTACGTGACCATAAGGAAATGGAGTTGACAACTTGAGATCTTATTAACTTCCCTCGGGGACTACAGGACCTTCAATATTAACCTAACCCCTTCGGGTGTCCAACCCATGAGACAACTCATATTTTTCCTGACCTAGAGCCCATGTCGCTCCCTTGCTAAGGCCACCAAACGACTGTAGGTTCCCAGTCACTACCATAGACCTACATCAATGCAGCTATGGTATTTTAATGCCAGCGAAAGCGAGAATTAAGTTTATTTTCCAAGGTTGTGGCTAGGCCTCTCCCTAGAAAGCTATGAACCTTTTATAGCTCATAAAAGACGTGAATACAATGCATGTAAATGAAAAACTAGAACCAATTTTTAACCTAAACATCCCCAGCTAGGACTAACATTTTTCCAAACACTTGGTTGATATGCAACCTATAGGCATGAATGCAATTCTAAACATCAAGGACTCAAAAATTATCTATTAATTTTTAACAATAAGGGTCACTACCTTCTCTCATTAGTTGTCTTAGCACCAATTAGATCTTGCATTCATTATTTATTCAGCTATGAGTGAAAACATGAAAAGAGCCATGACTAAAATATGTCATAAAACCATGCTTATAACTAGCATATAACCAGGTAAATAAAAATAAGAGAACAACCATTAAATCCACATAAAAACCAATACATTTCATTACCAAAATAAAGATAAATTTATCTTTTATTAACATAGGAAAATATTGAGTGGGTTCAATACTTCCACGTTCCACCCGACCATAGATTGGTTGAGTCAAATATCTCTTCAACCAATCACCCTGTGCCATATTCCAAGCGTGAATGTGGGATCTCATGGGATAAACCAATCCAAGACAACCAAGGGAATATATAGGTTAAAGCACCTCCACCCTCTCGATACCGTGATCACACCTAAATCGGTGTCGAGATCACAAAAGCAAACCGAGTTTGGATGCCTATAAAAATTTCACCATCCTTAAGGAATTTTCCTGTCTCTACCCTTAGGCTTTATCGTGTGTCCCACCATTACTAGTCAAGGGATTTCTAGGCCTTTGGGAATTTTCTTGAGACCACCTCACCCTGGATTTTGAAACCATCTGAAAATCCAGATCTCAAAACCGAGAACAATCCCATCACACCATGGCTATTCGAAAATGGAAAGGCTAGGCTAAAATCCACTGTTGAATCCCGAAAAAATCCATGCCAATGATAGAAAAAGAACTGTATACCAACATGCACATACCATGCATGTCAAAACTAGCTAGGAAATCACACATGCAATTTATCACCTACAAGTATTCTTGTTGAAGTTTCTTTATCTTTGCCTTCATTTTCTTTTCCTTTTCCTTCGTTGCTTTTCCTTTCGTTTCCTTGCTTGCTTGCTTTCTTTCTCCTCTTGGTGCTTTCTCTTCTTTGAGACTAATTCCAAAACTAAACTAACAAAAGGCTAACAAAATCTTGCCAACTGATGCTTTGAGATATTTTTATTGATGAGGCCCCTAATTTCTTCAATTTCCATTATTTTCCTTTATTTTCCTCCTCACATGCAACATGTGACCTTTCACCTTCCTTTTCTCCTAATTTCCATTATTTTCATAAATAATGTGCCAAAAATACATTTTTTTCCTTTCCAAATCCTTAGCCATTTCCTTTTCCAATTTCTCCTTAGCCATTTCCTTTTCAAATTTCTCCTTAGCCATAAAACACAACAAGTGATGCCCACTAGGATTATTTTCCCATCATTCAGCTTGGAATAAGTTTCCCTTGCCCGTGCTCTTATTTTATCTTTACTAACTTTTAGTACATGAAATTTTAACCCAGGGTTGTTATAGACCCCTCCCCCTTAGGGGAACACTATCCCCAATGTTAAACCACACCTAGACCCAGGAAAACCATTGAAAATATAAAACATACTTCCTTTGGAGCTTTATTACCCAGCTCATTGCAATATTTACAATAACAACATGCTCAAAATAAAAACCATCATAAAAAACATGACAACATGACAACCATACTTCTTATTGGATCTTTATAACTTATCTCAATGTAGTATTTAGAATAGAAACCATACATAAATATCTACAAATTTCAAAACTTATTTTCCTTCACAAAAAAACAATGAAGGATACATAGCCCGCATCTGATCCACGATCTCCCATGTAGCTTCATCAGGCCCAAAGTGCTTCCACTGCACTTTAACCTGCTCAAGTGCTCTGTTTCAAAGCAGAGGATGTTTCTGCCGCAAAATGCATTGGGGTTATGACTGGAATTATCCTTCTTGCGCCAACTGCAATACAAACCAATCAATAACATGATAAACATCCTTTACATATCTTTTAAGCAATGAAACATGAAAAACACCATGGACTTTCACGATCAAAGGTGGTGCAAGTCTATAGGCCACTATTCCAATCTTCTCAAGGATCTCAAAAGGCCCGTAATACGATGGTACCAACTTGGCACATGATCTTATCCTCAAGGAGCTCTTCTTGGGCTTGATGCACAAATACAAATGCTCCCCAACTTGAAACTCCTTAAATTCCCTATGCTTGTCTACATGAATTTTCTTCCTGTCATGCGCTGCCTTTCTATTTTTCTTTATAACTTGAATTTCCTGTTCCATGCATTCCAACATGTCTGGTCCAATAAGTACCCTATTCACTGAATCACTCCAACTGATGGGAGTGTTACAACTCCACTCGTACAAGACCTCAAATAGACTCATTCTCAATGACTCTTGATAATCGTTGTTGTATGCAAACTCAACCAATGAAAGGTACTCCTCCCATCTTTGTTGTTGATGCATGGAATACATCCTCAGCATATCCTCCAGTATTTAGTTAACCTTCTTTATATTTCCATATGTCTATGGATGATAAGCTGTGTTGAAGTCCAAATTTGTTCCCAATCCTACAAACAACTCCTTACAAAACTTGGAATTGAACTTGGAATCCCTATTTGACAAAATTTTATTCATAACACCATGAAATTTCACGATCTCCCTAATGAATACCTATGTTACCTCACTATCTGAATAAGTAGTATTCATTGGAATGAAGTGAGATACCTTACTCAACCTGTATACCACAACCATGAATCATGGTCCATGATAGAATTATGCTTCCTTGATGTCCTCGGAACACCTGCAATTAAATCCATGGAAATGACCTCCCATTTCCACTTTGGAATCGAGATAGGCTAAACCAACCCACCTGGATGCTTACACTCAGCCTTGACATGTTGACAGTCCAAACATCTCGCCACAAACTCTACCTCTTCCTTCTTTATATTAGGCAATAAGTATAACTTATTTACTATTGTCAACGTCTTTTGATATCCTGGGTGACCTGAATATGGTTTTACATGAAAGTTCCTCAAGATAAGCTTCTTGAGTTCACTATTTTCCGGCACATAAATTTTTTCCCCAAATCTCACCAAGCCATCTATTGTAAGATGATAATACACATCCTGATCACCTATACATTGTTGTAGGCCATACATAAGCTCCTTGTACCTATCATCCTACTGCCCTGCCTCTAGGATCCAAACCTGTAAATCTATCCCATATGAGCTCACTTCTGCAACATGGTTCAACTGTACTTTCCTGCTGAGAGAATCTACAACCCTATTCTCCTTTTGCTTAGTATACTTGATCTCAAAGTCAAACTCACTTAGGGTAGCCAATCATCTAGCTTGTTTGTCATTTAAATTTGATTAATGAAAAAAATATCTCAACCCACTGTGATCACTCATCAACAGAAACCTCATGCCAAGAAGATAATGTCTCCACATATTAAAGGCATGAATAATAGCTACCAACTCAAGTTCATGAGTCACGTAGTTCTGCTTGTGCTCATTCAGTTTCTTGGACTCATAGAATATCACTTGTCCCTCCTGCATAAGGACTCCACCAAGCCCTTTCTTGAAATCATCTATACACACTATGAATTTTTCGTCTCGATCTACAATCTTTAACACTAGAGCATTTTTCAACAACTGCTTCAACTGTTCAAAACGGGCTGCAAAATCCTATGTCCATTAAAACTTATTACCTTTCCTATGTGTTGTGGCCCTACTATTTATAAGATTGGCAAGAATAAACTATAGAGGATAACATCAAACCACTTTGGAATCTAGCACCTAGCCTTCCTAGGCTTAGAGAGGGCTCTCTCTATTTATGATTTAATTTTACCTTAATATTATGAATGTTGATGTTAGGCTAGTTACATTGATTGTGGAATTTGGTTGTTTTGATTGATTATTTTGGTTGGATGAGAAGATTTACAAAAACTAATCCATTGGGCTATAGAGTCATAAAATGTTGGTTTGTTGCATCAACTTTTCAAGAGCATCACAAGGTAAGCTAATTCTGCTAATTGGATCTTTAAGGCAATGTGAATTATGATGCGGAGGAAATAGTAATGTTCAGTAATGATTAAGGAGAAGTTAAGAATTATTTAACTAGAATTTAGATGAAAAAATTCAGATGGTAAACACAAACAAAATTAAGGTGCTACAACAACAAATCTTAATCTAAAATTTCTGTTTTACAATCAAATAAATAGATGCACAACAATGAAAACAATTGAAACATTTAACATAGAGAAGTAACACATCACCATTTAACACAGCTCAAGTATCCCGTAAAACGGTCTCTTATTATTGATGCCCAGCTTCAAAAATTTATAGCGTTCTAATACAATAGGTTCTTACAATGCAGGGTTCAACCTTTGATACTTCCAATACATGCAGTATTTAACTAAAAACTACATCGGTTTCCCTATCTACTTCGGCAACTTTTCATTAATTACAACTAAGCAAAAATTAGACTAGTGTGACCATGCAAGGCCAGGAAAAAATATACCCTACAAAACACTGCTTGTAGTATTAACTCTGGGAGCCCTTCATGAATTCAAAAGTAAGCCCAAAGAGGCTGAGGTGGTCACGAAGAGGAAAATATGGGTGGCTCTGAAATCTGGCTCTACTTTTTGGACCACCTATGCGGGATCATTAAATATGATGCAGTGCTGGCACTTTTCATCGATCGGTAGCTGATTTGATGCGTTCACTGTGACCTTTCAATATTTGTAAATGAATAATTTGGCCCACTCCTTCTTACCTGGAATTATCATCCCTACGACCTGTTGATACACTTCAACCACCTCCGTGTATTTGCTAAAATTGGGCCTGGCGAGGAAAACATGCTTCAGTTCATCTTGGATGAAGATGTCATTGCTCAAGAGACCCATTAGAACTTTCCTGGTCACGTTTCCTTTGATGTTGAAAAATTTAGTGGTGTCTTTAGCTGTCTCCCTAAGCTTCGTCATATAATATCCCTTCTGTAATAGATTGTTATTAATCACATACAGTGAAGGCAACCCTTTTTTCCTCAAGGGCTCAATTCTGTTGAAAAATATTCAAATGGCCACGTCCAAATTGTGACACTTCTCCTCCAGTTTTCTCACCAAATTCCTCACATTGAGGACCCTTTTCACTTCTAGTATGGTCTCTATTCTGTCCTACACATCCAGTTCTTCAAGCTTGTAACTGGTTTTGGAGTTCAGGAATTTTATGATTTTAGGGTTTGTGGTTGGCATATTTCCCAACTCCTGATTTTCTTTTTCAACAACAAACCTAAACTTGTCAATCAACTCTTTCTACTAAAAAATGATGTGGATGGAGTGCCATATTTCATCCACTGACTCTATGATATTTCCCCAAATGATCAGCTTGATTTGGCCCATAATTCTACTGGCTAAAAAATCCTTCTCTGCCTTCTCGAACCTTTCAATATGCTTTTTGGCTATTTCATGTGCAATTTCAGATCTTGCCTTTAGATCCCTCAGGATGTCTATCTATTCATCCAATTTCTTGATCTCTTGTGACTGCAAGGTCATACTTTCCATGGCCTTGGACAACTGATCTATCCCACCAGATGCCACAGCAGTTGCTGGAACAACTGATGGAATTGATGAAATGCGCACAGCTTCCAATGGGATGAGTGCCACTCGAGTTGCTTCTTCTTTCTCCTTCAGCAACTTCTCCATCTCTATCTCCATTTTCTTGATTTGGGCAGACCGTTCCATGATTAAATTCATTAAATCAGCCTTTTGTGACTCATTTTCTTCAATTCCCTTTGCCAAGGGGTCTTCTGTTGCTAAAATTTTAAGTTGTTTCCTGAGAGTTGGTATGTCAACATTTTTTTTCTTCAAAATCTCCTCCACATCCTGAAATTAGTTGGGTCATAACCAATCTTCACTATCAAATCCTCCAAAGCTTTGATCCTTGACTCTTTAGCCATAGCATAAATTTTCTCCATCTTGAGTTGCGGTTGGGTATTGGCTAAAGATACATGGAGTTTTGACAAGCTCATGGCATTGCTTGTCAAAGTTGCTGCCACCATCTCTCCGGTCTGCTTGTGTAGTTACATTTGGTCAATAGGGTGGATTTCCTTGGTACTAAACTCAAATTATTCCTTCTTATAGTCTTATGCTCCTTGAGACTATGGAACTAGGGCTTCTAGAAATTCCATCTGCATCCTCTCTTTTTCAATAGCAAAGGTAGACAACAACCTGCTTTGTGAACTTGAGGTCTATTTCCATAATTGGTTGTACGTGTTAGTCTTCAGCACCTCATTCCTCAACTTTATCTCTATGAATGTGTCATAAACTTATTTTTCTTGGCCTTTTATGGCAGGCCTGGAAGTAGATGTCTGAAGGCCCTGTTGGTGAATAGACACTGTGGCTGAAGATGTAGGGGAGGTCATTGTTTGATGACCTGCTGGAGATGACCTATAGGTATCTATGATGCAAATCATTTTCTGTTGCTCCGATTCACCTCCTTGATTGATATCCATGTGAATTCTATCCCTCTTCCTATATTTCAGTTTGAATTCTTTGCTAGAGGTATCAGTCACCAAATGTGACTGATCCTCTCTTGGCCTCTTTCTCTTTCCCCTTGTCTTCTTTATCTTCTGCACCTTTTCTTTTTTGTGGGGTTGGGTTTTGGATGCATGAGGTGGAAATCACCTGCTCTTCATCTTCTCGTAGGGTGTTGGTCACCCATTCTTCTTGAATTTCATACTGTTCAATTGCAGGCCTGCGTGTGGACAAAAGGTGTTGACCTATTTTCCACTCTCTTCTTGGACATGATCCTTGCAGGGTCATAAGACCAAGTATCTTATCGGCCTCCTCTCCTGCTGGTCTGCTGTTACAAATGAAAGGCCCAATTTGTGCCATGATTTTGAACTGGGACTTCTTCTTTGTAGAGACAAAGTGAAGCTCACATGTGTGTATCATTTCCCTTATGTACTCTAGTGCAAATATCCTCATGGAGAGGAACTTTGGCAGTTTGTAGGGGGATAGCTCACACCCATAGACTCGGATCTATGTATAATTTTGGTACAAGTACCAATCTGTTGTCTTTAGCTGATCTGTTAGCTACAAGGTTTTCCTGATTTCTTCATTTACCCTTGGGCTCTACTATACTACTAAGTGTGCTGATGGCTGGAGGCATAAACAAGTCTAAAAAATATTTGTAGGTATACTTTTTTTGTTCCTTTAGTAGTAGAGCGATCCAGAAGATGATAGATTGGGGCTGAGAGTCTTCATTGATTTTTTTCATCTCAAACTGGAACCTGTTGGACTGAAAATAAATAAACATATAACCCAAAAGAGAGGTGTATTTTAACACCTTCTCTATCTGAAACTTCAAAAACTGGTAATGAATGGCTTCAACAAGGAATTGGGCATAATTGAGCATTACTGAGGGCTTGGAATCTAATGAAAGGATGGATAAAAAGCCTATCATAGCCTCATCAACCCATTGGTCTGTGTGATACCCTAGTAGATATGACAACATAGTAACTATATGTTGGGTCCTGTCAGGGAATATAGATGAAGGATATGGGGGATTCTTTGTAGGCATGGAGGCATTAGTGGCCATGAAGAGCTCTAAGGTCTTAGCCCTGCTGGAAAAGTCCAACTTTTGATATAATTTCGTAAGGGCTTAATATGAAAAAGGGATGGGGTTCTTAACAATGGGGGCCTGCATCATCTGCTGAATGGATTGGGCATTGATGGAAAACAAAATCTCTCTTGCTGGGGTCACTATAGCTCTTTGGTTAATGTGATAGCAGTACTGGTACTTTCGGATGAACTCAGGGTAGCTATGGGTCTTGCGAAAGATATAGTAAGGCAGCTTGGTTTCCCACAAGCCTATTTCATCCACTTCATCAAGTAATTTATCAACGAGCCAGCAATAGACATCAAATAGGTCGAAGTCTGACTCTGTCTCATGGATTTTAAAATCTTTATCTACCAGAGCTAAGTGATCCAGGTCTACTTGAGGGTAGACCATAGGATTAAATGGTTGTTGATCTGGCTTGGGAGGCATTTTTGTCTTATATGATGAATTTAACTATTTCTTTCACTATATAAGAAAGAATGGGATTGAAAGAAGAGGGAACAGAGAGGGGATATATTCGTTGATCAAACTAGGGAAAGGAGAAAATATATGGGGGACTATGATCAAACTCAACAAGCATTGTGTGTTGTATTTAGGTAACTTGGTTCATTTCTCATTTTTTATTTCGCTGTTATTTCTTGCAATTCAATCACATGTGACAGTGTAAAAGAATGGGCATGGTAAACTTTACGATATGTGATGAATTCATGTTTAAACGGGTGATTGGATGACCGTTTGGTTGGTGCGGGTCCGTTGGACAATGACCCAACCAATTGAATGCGCAATGGGTATTTGGAGGGAGTGAATGTGATTGGCTGGAGGGGGAAGGTAGGCAGAGATGTGGTGCAAATACAAGGGGTAACGATCCTTTAAATGGTCGAAAGGTGCGATGGTTTGGCTTGCAGCGAAAACTGCTTTCGGAGGGGGGTCCTGGCAGTAAGCAGTTAGGGAGGGTGGGGGGTGTGAAAAGTTTTGAGCGCAACACGTAGCATCGGTGATGGTATGGGATACCATCCATTTCGGAACCCCCCCCCCCCCACCCCTCCCTCAACGTTAACGTTCAGAGGCTGAGGGGGGGCCGAAAAGTTATGATGACTGTCGAATGGTGAGGTTGTGTGTGGAGATGTGGGGAATATGGTGGGGGTTTAATGAAGACGTGGCATGTGATGCGATGGTGGGGTCAGGTAGGGGAATATTAATGTGTGGCGGGGGGTATAATTTAGAACTTAGGATAGGGGAATGAAATAATTTTGGGGGTTAGGATAAGGGGGGAAATTATCCCTTTTGTGGGACTTAGGATAAAGTAAGAATATAGGATTATAATAATAGCCTTATAATAATGTCGCATACATCTTAATTCCCAAAATTTGGAAAATAACCCCTTTCGTTTTGATTTTCTTCTTCAACCATAGGAAACACAAAATTTTAATGTTGCACCTTATGAGAAAAAATTCATATTTCTCTTGCATTCTTTCTCCTCAACATCTCTACCTATCCAAACTATAAATCTAACATTTTTTATTCTTTTTTAAGGTGCATTTAGACTTGTAAGGTGCATTAGAACCAACTTCATTTTTACCTAGTCTACTGATATGCCAAGATTAAAAAGTTTGGAAAATCCCCATTTTCTAACCTATCAACAAAAATTCAAAATTGTACAATCATGATTAAACTCTATAATTGAACAATTACACCTAATGGGTAGTGGCATTTTGATTTGCAGCACTTTCAGGGCTATTCATTTTTTTTGGTTTTTCTTTCCCCTTTTATACCCTCTTTTATTTCTTCTTTTTGTTTTTTGTATTTTTGGAAATTCTTTGAACATTGAAACTTATGTACCTTATGAAAAATTGCAAGTAAGAAATATTTAGTCACCATGTGATGCTGTAAATTACAGGACTCTAACAGTGGCTCCATCTGGGGATGGAACTCTCCCAGGGAAGTGTGAAGAACACTAAGACCAGTAGCCTTGTATATTCATTTTTCTGTCATGACTTCAAGGGATTTTCTTCTGCTGTATTTTGGAACAAAATGGTAGCCTTTAAAAGGATGTGAACCAAAAATTGTGGTATTTACAATGGAGTTGGGAATTTCTTGCACTCGGGAAAAGTAATGCTTCAGCATCCTGCTATTGACAGGACCTCTCGACAACTCTATTCCATCCATCTCTTGCAGAAAAAATGCATTATTTCCCCTGAAAGAATGAACAATGTATGGGTCCTTCCACAGGTTCTCAAACTTTCCATGTTTCCCTTTATCTTATCTTCTTGAATCCCATCTCAGTACTTTATCTCCAATATTAAAATCATTTTCCTTTGTTCTTTTGTCAAATACCTTCTTTATCTTTTCTTGCACAACCTGGGTTCTATTGTAAATTTCTTCTCTAGACTGATGTAGCTGAATGGTTTGGTTTATCCTTATTTGTACACCATTCTCTTCAGCCTGTATCTCTTGAATGATTTTCATAGATGGCACTCTTAATGATGTTGGGAAAACAGAATCCATCCCATAAACCAACTCGTACGGTGACATGCCAATTGATTTCTTAGTTTTCGGTCTGTCAGCCCACAATGCATGCACCAGTTTGTTGTGCCGGGATTTCTTGTTTTCTTCTAACAGCTTCTTGATGATATTTACTAAGTTCTTGTTGGAGGATTCAACTATTCCATTAACTTGAGGGTAGTAGGTTGATAAATGTCCTAAGGAGATGTGATACTTGTGACAAAAATACACCATTTTCTTGGACTTAAAAGCAGCAGCATTAACTGTGATGATTTTTCTAGGGCAACCAAATCTGGACAGGATATTGGCTTCAAGGAATTTTATAATTACTGAGCTAGTAGCAGTTTTGGAATGGATGGATTCTATCCATTTGGTAAAATAGTCTGTGGCAGCAAGAATCCATTTATGATGGGTAGAGGATGAGGGATGAATTCCTCCAATGAAGTCTAAACCCATTGTTGAAAAGGAGCCTCAACATAAATTGGTTGTAAGGGAAAGGGTAGCAACTTTATTTTTCCTTCAAAAATTTGGCATTTTCATAACCCTTCATAACCCTATCTTCATCCTCCTTAAGTAAAAATTCAAGAAATATGCCCCCAAAATATTTCCAGTACAAGGCATTTTCTTGGATGTAGAACTTGACAGCTTTCAATTTCAAGAATCTTTCTTTGGTTTTGGAAAAACAAGAATGAGCATTTAAATTAAATAAATCATATAATATATCTATGTACAAGGGAGAATTTAGGAATGCTATCTCAATAGGTGGATTCACCAGCTCCTCTTGTTCATCCATTGAATGGATCATGTTGATATCCAATGCTTGAAAATTGGTTTCGGCCATCAATTTGGATAATCCTTGTCCTTTGATCAATTTGGTAGGCCTGATCTCTAAATCATACTCCAAGATAAAAGCAATCCATTTTCCTCTCTTTCCATTAGGATTCTGTGTTAGGATGTCCTTGACAACTATTTTGGGCGCAAAAGCAATGACATGTGAATGTAAGATGTAAACTCTAAAATCCTTTAGTGCTTTGACCAAAGAAAAGGCCCGCCTTTCCATGATATCATACTTTAAAGGTGCATCCCTCAAAGCTTGGCTGAAAAATGCTATGGGTTTCTCTTTTCCTTCCTTGTTTTTCTGCAACAATACAACAACAATAGTGTGTTCTGATGCAAATGAAAAAATGATGAAATCTTTGGTGAAATCAGGGTTGATCAGAACTGGTGCTTTAGTGAGTGCCTGCTTTACCAAGTCAAAGGATTGTTTTTCCTCCATGTTCCACTTAATTACTAAATCTCTTTTAAGCATGTTGGTGATGTTCCTTAGTAGTTCTGCAAGGTTTGGTATAAACCTTCTTAAAAATTTGATTTTTCCAATGAAGGATTGAAGCTCTTTGATGTTCCTTGGATGACTAATTTGGAGGATGCCCTCAATTCTATTGGGATCAATTTTGGTTCCTTCTTCAAATATAATTTGGCATAGAAGATTTCCTTCTTCAAGGCCAAACAATGATTTCTTGGGATTTAGAGATAGTTTGAACCTTCTACGCTTCTCAAAAACTCTTATTAAATGGGCCAGATGTTCTTCATTAGTTTTCAAATACACTGTAATATCATCAAGGTAGATCACAATGAAAAGGTTGATTTCTTCTGAAAAATCAATGTCCATTTCTCTTTGGAAAGTGGAAGCAGCGTTGATTAGTCCAAAAGGAATTTTTACATACATGAAGGTCCACCAAGGAGTAGTAAAAGTTGTTTTGTGTTGATCAACAGGATGCACCAACACTTGATTATACCCTGAAAAACCATCTAACAAAGAAATCCTTTTGGAACCCACTACCCTTTGAAATATGTGGTCCATCTTTAGCAAAGGGTAGTTTTCTTTAAGTGATACATTTTTTAGATTCCTAAAGTCAATGAAAAGTCTGATTTCACCCATTTTCTTTCTTACATGCACAATATTGGATACCCATTTAGATATCTGATTGGAACTATGATTTTTGCATCATACATCTTCCTAATCTCCTTCTCAATCAAGGGCATTAGGACAGGATTTATCCTGTGCAGTTTCTATTTGAAAGGTTTATGGTCCTCCTTGACTTGAATCTTGTGTTGTACAATACTAGTATCGTAAGATTTTAGGTCCTCATAGCTCCAAGCAAATAAATCAAAGAACTCCTTAAACAAAGTAATGTATTTTTGTTTTTTAGTCACTGGCACTATATTTGATAACTTTATCATCTTGGGATCTTGTTCACTTCCTAAATTGAATTCTTCAATGTTTACCTCTATAGGTTCTATCCTCAGTTTTTTGGCTACATCATTGAAATCAAACAGTTCCTCTAAAGGGACAAGTCCTCTAGGCAGGATGTTATCTTTAAATTGGAGTACTTAAAACTCCTCTTTTCCTGGGTCTTTATGTATCTCTATTCTATGAAAATTTTCATTTGCTGAAATATTAATGTCAGAATCATGAGGTGGCTCATCCATACTCATTTTTTCTTCAGTGGGATAGTCTAATTCATAATCTAGGTCCAAGCTGGAATGTTAAAACTCACCTCTGGATTGCATGAAATTCTCAATTTGTTTATCATTACCAAAGAATTTCCAATATCTCATGTTATCGAGAACTGTTGGGTGATGTTTAACCTGCACTGTGTACTTCTTGCTGGGAGGAGGTAATTGACAAGTGCTTGCTGAAAATGCTAAACCATTGGCAAGGACATTTTGATTTCTTGGAACTACAGTAAGATCATATTCTTCAAATGTTTTCAGGAGGTCAAGAGAAGTGTTCTTGTATGCTCTCAATCTAGGATGTTTGGGTAAGTATTCTCCCTTGATTTGTCAAATAACCAACTCATATTTCCCATGAACAAAAAATATTTTGTCTCCTAATTTTTTTAGCAATTGTAAACCCAAAGGGAGTGCCTCATATTCTACTATGTTGTTGGTGCACTGAAAATTTACTTTGTAAGAATGACCCTCTGCATGATTATTTCCAGTATTGCAGACCCACACCCCCGATCCTGAATAGATTTGCCACAAGAGCCATCAAAGCTCATGTTCCAAAAAGGCTCAGCTTCAGCGATGTGTTGTACAACCTCCATTTTCCCTTCTTTCTCTTTTTCCTGGTCTTTTTCTTCTCCAACTACTTGTGCATCACTGTCTCCATCATTGTAAAGAATGGATGAGTCAAGGTTATAATGGACAAAGTAAAGGGGGTAGTTATGTGGTTTCTCTTGACTACTCACGATGTATTTCATTAAAGTCTCCCTATACAGTATTCTTTGTTGGCCAAACACTGGTATGGTAGCATAAGTCATATCCATTTGGAGGGTCCCTTGTAGCTTAGCTCCCCATGAGCCTGATAAAAGCATGCCATAATTAGGAGGGATGTCAACCACTACTATATCCATCACTAGACTCTTTGATGGTATCTAAGCTAAAGTAATACATAGATCTTTGATGATACCTCGGCATTTGACCTTGATGGAGTCAAATGAGTATAGATATTTATAGGGTCTAGTTATCTCAAGGCCAAGTTTCTCCATAACAGCCTTTGGCATAAGATTATGAGATGCACCTAAATCTAACATGGTGTTGTGGAGGATTTTATCATGAAGATTCAGACTGAAATAAAATGGGGGAACACCTCCCTCCTGGGATTTACCATCTACTTATGGCCCAAAGAAGAGTTAAGACTTATCATCATTCAAATTGATAGTGCTAGTAATTTCTCCTATGTTCAGTACCTTTAGGACCTGAGACCTATATACATCCTTATTGACAATTCAATGAGAGGAATATAGATTTTTAATTTAAGAATTTTGTTCTCGATGTTGAAAGGTGTTTGTATTTTTAGCATATTTGAAAAATCAATCTTCTCAGGCATCATTTTTGCAGTAATCTCAACTTGTTGACTTGTAGTGGGGATATCATCTTGAGAAGTTTTGACAGGGCTGTTATCTGTTGTACTAGTGTTTTTTTCCATATTATTATTTCCCAGGATGTTTACTGCTTTCTTTGAACTTTTTGTTGTTTTCTTGGGATCAGTTTCTGGGACATTTTTGGCAGGGTTTTCATTATTATTTTTCCTGGAGTTATCAGAGTTCTTCTTGCTTATAAGGTTATATTGTCTATTTACCTCCATGATGGCATTCTCAAACCCTTATTTATAATCCTCAGACTCTTCAGATTCTACTTTAGTTTGAGTCAGAGAAAATAAACCTTGCTCTTCTTCAGTAAGGAAAACATAATCCTCTTCATTAATTCCCATTATATTAATCTGACTTTCCTCTAATTCTTTGACCACTACGTCATCTTCATCAGAATAATTTTTCTTGTAATAGAGGCCTAATTTACTGGTCAGGGCCTCTTTGTCCTCTCTGTCTTATTTGAGGGGGGTTTCTTCTAAGGTTTTGATTTCTGTTTTGAGGAGCTGGCTGATTTTCCCTAAGAATAGCTCTCTCATTCAAGTTGATCCTCTCCATCATTCTCTCCATAGTTCTAACCAGCCTATCAATCTTAGCATCATATGTGGAAGCTTTTGGTTCTTCCCTTATAGTAAATCTCTTCTCAGTTCTCATTCTAGCCCTCTTTACAAGTAGGTTGGCTTCTACACTTACTGAATCCCTCTGCATTTCTTCCAATGTAGCAAGATCTCTCTCTCTCTCATTTTATAAGCCATTTCTGGATCAAAACCATCTGGGAACTTAACCAGGGCCTAGCCTTGTGGGGGTTTCATGTGAGAATGAATTATGTTATAAACACTGTTGAACCTAGCGCAGTAATCTTGGAAACTTTCCCCAGTATTCCTCCTGATGTTTTCATATTTAAACAATATTTGGAGAGGGTTTTTCTTAACCTCCCATATATTTATGAATATCTGGTGAAAATTAGGGAGGTCGTGGATACTATTTGGAGTCAAACCTTTAAAACATTTTCTTACTTCTCCTCCCAAAAATTGAGCAAACATCCTCAACTTGACACTTTCATCATCTATCTCTTGAAGTTCAAAACAATCATTCATTCTATCAACATGTTGTTGAGTAGTTGCAAGACCAGTCCCATCAAATTGCGGAATTTTGGACTGATAATCCTATGGCACAGGTATCACCGGTGGTGGAAGCACCAATGGAGCATATTTGGCTGCCATGATTGGTGGTGGGGGAAACCAAGGGGGATTGATGAGAGGAGGGTTAACAAGGGGAGGTGGAGGATTAAATGGAGGAGGGTGGATAGTGGATGTGTGAGTGGTGGTTTGGGCACTCTTGTGGGGATGTTCAAGGAAGTGGAAGGGGTTGTAGACACACCTGGATAGGTTGACTGAGGATGAGAAGACTTAGAAATAATAGAGGGAGCTATTGTAGTAAGGGTAGATAATTCTACAGATTGTTGAAGGTTAGCATCATCGACAACTAATGTGAGTCCTGCTACCAGATCTTGAATGGAGTTAAAGTGTTGGAGAAGCTGAAGGTCAGCTTGGGTGGATGTGGAGGCTTCCCCAACTAGACTTTGTTGTAGGATAGATGGGTAAAAAAATATCTGGGCTATCCAATTCTGAGATTTGGTCCTGAATAAGCTTTGTTCAAAATGTAAATCAAACTGGATGTCCTGCAAGGTTACAATGTGTCCAGGGAGGGAACTTTCTCTGTGAAGGGATTTGCTACTAGTTTTACTGTCGGTTCTGACAATTTTTCTTAGGATTTTCTTTGGATTTTCAACTATTGTAGGAGGATTTGGGTCAGGTTGAGATCTAGTAAAGATTCTTATGGGGGCTAGAACTTAGACCCGGAGCACAGACATGCTGAGTATTTTGGAAAAAGCTGAAAAACCAATCTTGGGAAGTACTTTATCATATAATGTTTTGACTGGGGTTTCTAAGTTTGAATGAAATGTCAATATTTTCAATATTTCCCTAGTATGGTCGCCATAGTGTTGTGGCCCTATAATTTATAAGATTGGCAAGAATAAACTATAGAGGACAACATCAAACCACTTTGGAATCTAGGACCTAGCCTTCCTAGAATTAGAGAGGGATATCTCTTTTTATGATTTAAATTTACCTTAATATTATGAATGCTGATGTTAGGCTAGTTACATTGATCATGGAAGTTGGTTGTTTCTATTGATTATTTTGGTTGGATGACTAGATTTACAAAAACTAATCCATTGGGGTATGGAGTCATAAAAGGCTAGTTTGTTGCATCAATTTTTCAATAGCATCATAGGGCAATATAACTGTGCTAATTGGATCTTTAAGGAAATGTGAATTATGATCTGGAGGAAATAGTTGTTAGTACGAATCTTTTGTCGGAAAAATACCACTTTAGCTATGCATAAAAAATAGCCCTAACATCAATTATGGCTACCAATATCTTCAAATCTGAAATTAGTTGATCAAGACAAAGCTGAACAAATCCAGATCTATGCATAAAAAGACATTAAGCAGTGAAAATAAAGTTTTTCTCCATGCATCCAATAGACAAGACAAGAACAATATTTTTGAAATAATTTTTTATATTAAAGGGCACCTGAGAGGAAAACGAGAAACATGTTTCCAATTCTCCTCAATGGTATGGGTTCTTGAAAGTCCTCAGCACTTCAGATCTAGAATTTCTCTCTCTTGTTGGTGTAGAAAACCGAGGCAAACATAGAACTCAAAGGGAGCTCACGAAGTGAAATGATGGAAAATTTGACAATGATAATGGCTCAAAGTTGGACCAAGAGCATGGATCTAGAGTGATCTAATAGGCAATAAAAGGTGACAAATGAATGCGAAAACCCTTCTATTTATAACAAAATATTAGGGTAGTCTAGGACTTGGTGCATGAATAAAATATTATTAACCAAATTCTAGAACCACCTTTTTGGAATATTTTATCATATTTGTTGGAGGGAAAAGGTATTTGACTTGGGTCAAATCTATTTATTTGTAAATAGTAAATAAATAAATGATTTATTTATTATTTTAAGAAAGTGGTTGAATGATAATTAAATAAATAATGATTTATTTAATTATTTATAAAGGATTTAGTCATATTTAACAAGAAATATTATTTAGATAGGATTTAAATAATTATTCCTAGAAAATAATAAGATAAATAAGGATTTATCTAATTAATTTCCATGTTTTGGGTTAAACATAACTTGGAATAATAATTAGATTATTGTTTAATTAAGTATTCCATGAGGAAAATTGAACAAATAAATATTTGTTTAATATTTCCTTTTGGGGTTTCCTATTTGGACCATAAACAACTTAATAGATGTGTTTTATTAAGTTATTTTACATAGAAAAAAGCAATTTTACTTAGGATAAGATTGGTCTTACATGGTGTACTTGGGTCCATCTAATGATAATAGGTTAGAAGACCAAAAAATGGTGTAACAATAGTAATGTTCAATAATGATTAAAGAGCACTTGAGAATTCTTTAACCAGACTTCAGAAGAAAACATTCAGATGGTAAACACAGACAGAGTTAAGGTGCTCCAACAGCAAATCTTTATCTAAAATTTATGTTTTACAATCAGATAAATAGATGCATAGCAAGGAAAACAATGGAAAAATTTAACATAGAGAAGTAATACATCACCATTCAACACAGCTCAAGTATCCTGTAAAACTTTCTCATTATTGATGCCCAGCTTCAAAAATTTATAGCACTCCAATACAATAGGTTCTTAAAATGCAAGGTCCAAACTTTGATACTGCTTATGCATGCAGTATTTAACTAAAAACTACATCGGTTGCCATATCTACTTTGGCAACTTTTCATTAATTACAACTAAGAAAAAATTAGACAAGTGTGACCGTGCAAGGCAAAGACAAAATATATCTGACAAAACACTGATTTTAGTATTGACTTTGGAAACCCTTCATGAATTAAAAAGTAATCCCAAAGTGGCTGAGGTGGTCATGAAGAGGAAACGATGGGTGGCTTTGACATCTAGCTCTACTTTTTGGACTGCCTTTGCTGGATCATTAAATATGATGCAGTGCTGGCACTTTTCATCAATCTGCTAAGATGATGTGTTCACTATGACCTTTCAATCTTGGTACATGCATAATTTGGCCCACTACTTCTTACCTGGAATTCTCGTCCCTACGACCTCTCGATACACTTCATCCACCTTTGTGTATTTGCTGAAAGTGGGCCTGGTAAGGAAAAAATGCTTAAATTCATGTTAGATGAAGATTTCATTGCTCAAGAGATCCATGACAACTTTCCCGGTCATGTTTCCTTTGATGTTGGAAAATTTGGTGGTGTCTTTAGCTGTATCCCTGAGCTTGGTCATATAATCTCCCTTCTAGACCAGCTGTTATTAATCACATATAGTGAAGGCAGCCCTTTTTCCCTCAAGGGCTCAATTCTGTTGAAAAATTATCTTGGGATCTTATTCACTGCCTAAATTGTATTCTTCAATGTTTACCTTTGTAGGTTCTATCTTCGTCTTTTGGCTACATCATTGAAATTAAACAGTTCCTCTAAAGGGAACAAGTCCTCTAGGTATGATGTTATCTTTAAATTGGATACTTCAAACTCCTCTTTTCTCGGGTATTTATCTATCTCTGTTCTATGAAAATTTTCATTTGCTGAAATATTAATGTCAGAATCATGAGTTGGTTAATCCATACTCATTTTTTCTTCAGTGGGATAGTCTTCTTCATAATCTAGGTCAAAGCTAGAATCTTCAAACTCACCTCTGGATTGCAGGAAATTCTCAATTTTTTTATCGTTACCAAAGAATTGCCAATATCTCATGTTATTGGGAACTGTTGGGAGATGTTTAACCTCCACTGTGTATTTCTTGCTGGGATGAGGTAATTGACAAGTGCTTGTTGAAAATTCTAAACCATTGGCAAGGAAATTTTTATTTCTTCGAACTGCAGCAAGATCATATTCTTAAAATGTTTTCAAGAGGTCAAGAGCAGTGTTATTATATGCTCTTAATCTAGGATGTTTGGCTGAGTATTCTCCCTTGATTTGTATAATACCAGCTGAGAGTCCCCATGAATAGATATTCTTTTGGATCCTAATATTTTCAGCAATTGTAAACCCAAAAGGAGTGCCTCATATTCTGCTATGTTGTTGGTTCACTAAAAATTTAGTTTGTAAGAATGACCCTCTGCATGATTATTTATAGTATTGCAGATCCATACCCCAACTCCTGAACCTACTTTGCCACAAGAGCTATCAAAGCTCATTTTCCAAAAAGGCTCAGTTTTAGCCTTGTGTTGTACAACCTCCATTTTCCCTTGTTTCTCTTTTTCCTGGTCTTTTTCTTCTCCAAGTACTTGTGCTTCACTGTCTCCATCATTGTAAAGAATGAACGAGTCAATGTCAGAATGGACAGGGTAAAGGGGGTAGTTATGTGGTTTCTCTTAACTGCACACCATGTATTTCATTAAATTCTCCCTATATAGTCTTCTTTGTTTGCCAAAAATTGGTATGGTAGCATAAGTCATATCCATTTGGAGGGTCCCTTATAGCTTGGTTCCCCATGAGTGTGATAAAAGCATTTCATACTTAGGAGGGATTTCAATCACTACTATATCCATCACTAGACTCTTTGATGGTATCTAAGCTAAAGTAATACAGAGATCTCTGATGAGACCTGGGAATTTGACCTTGTTGGAGTCAAATGAGTCCAAATATTTGTAGGGTCTAGTTATCTAAAAGCCAAGTTTCTCTATAACAACCTTTGGCATAAGATTATGAGATGCACCTGAATCTAACATGGCACTGTGGAGGATTTTATCATGAACATTCAGACTGACATGAAATGGGGGAACACCTCCCTCCAGGGATTTACCATCTACTTCTAGCCCAAACAATGGTTCAGGCTTATGATCATTCAAATTGACAGTGTCAATAATTTCTCCTATGTTCAGTACCTTTAGGACCTGAGACCTGTATACATCCTTATTTACCAATTCAGTGAGAGGAATAGAGATTTTTATTTTAGCAATTTTGTTCTCGATGGTAAAAGGTGTCTATAATTTTAGCATATTTGAAAAATCAATCTTCTCAGGCACTATTTTTGTAGCAATCTCAGATTGTTGACTTGTAGTGGGGATATCAGCTAGAGTAGTTTTGATAGGGTTGATAGTTGTTTTACTAGTGTTTTTTTCTATATTATTCTTTCCTGGGGTGTTTACAACTTTCTTTGAACTTTCTATTGTTTTCTTGGGATCAGTTTCTAGGACCCTTTTGGTAGGGTTTTCATTATTCTTTTTCTAGGAGTTATCAGAGTTCTTCTTGCTTCTAAGGTTATATTGTCTATGTACCTCTACGGTGTCATTCTCAAAACCCTTATTTATAATCCTCAGACTCTTTAGATTCTACTTTAGTTTGATTCAAAGAAAATAAACCATGCTCTTATTCAGTAAGGAAAACATAATCCTCTTCATTAATTCCCATTAGATTAATCTGATTTTCTTCTAATTCTTCGACCACTCCCTCATCTTCATCAGCATAATTCTCTTGTAATGGAGGCCTAATTTTTTGGTCAGGGCCTCTTTTTTCTCTCTGTCTTATTTGAGGTGGGTTTCTTCTAAGGTTTTTATTTCTATTTTGAGGAGATGGTTGATTTTCCCTAAGAATAGCACTCTCATTCAGGTTTATCCTCTCCATCATTCTCTCCATAGTTCTAACCAGGTTATCAATCTTAGCATCAGATGTGGAAGATGTCAGTTCTTCCTTTATAGTAATTCTCTTCTCAGTTCTCATTCTATACCTCTTTGCAAGCAGGTTAGCTTCTACACATACTACATCCCTCTGCATTTCTTCTAATGTAGCAAGATCTCTCTCTCTAATTTGATAAGCCATTTATGGATCAAAACCATCTGGGAAATTAACCAGGGCCAAGCCTTGTGGGGGTTTCATGTGAGAAGGAAGTGCGTTATAAACACTGTTGAACCTAGTGCAGTAGTCTTGGACAATTTCTCTAGTATTCCTCTTGATGTTTTCATATTCAAACAATATTTGGAGAGGGTTTTTCTTAACCTACCACCGATTTATGAATAACTGGTGAAAATGAAGGGGGTCATGGATACTATTTCAAGTCAAACCTTTAAACCATTTTCTTACTTCTCCTACCAAACTTTGAGCAAACATCCTCAACTTGACACTTTCATAATCTATCTCTTGAAGGTAAAAACAGTCATTCATTCTATCAACATGATGTTGAGCATTTGCAGGACCAATCCCATAAAATTGTGGAAGTTTGGACTGATAATCCTATGGCACGGGTATCATGGGTGGTGGAAGCACCAATGGAACATATTTGGGTGCCATGATTGGTGGTGGGGGAAACCAGGGGGGATTGACGAGAGGAGGGTTGACAAGGGGAGGTGGAGGATTACATGGAGGAAGGCAGACAGTGGGTGTATGAGTGGTGGTTTGGGCAATCTGGTAGGGATGTTCAAGGAAGTGGAAGAGGTTGTAGACACACCTTGGAAGGTTTACTAAAGATGAGTAGACTTGGAAATAATAGAGAGAGTTGTTGTAGTAAGGGCAGATAATTCTACAGATAGTTGAGGGTAAGCATCATCAACAACTAATGTGAGTCCTGCTACCAGATGTTGAAGGGAGTCAAAGTGTTGGAGAAGCTGAAGGTCAGCTTTGTTGGATGTGGAGGCTTCCCAATTGGACTCTGTTGTAGGATAGATAGGTCAAAAATTATCCGGGGTGTCCAATTCTAAGATTTGGTCCTGAATAAGCTTTGTTCAAAATGTAAATCAAACTTGATGTCCTGCAAGGTTACAATGTTTCCAGGGAGGGAACTTTCTCTGTGAAGTGATTTTCCACCATTTTGAATCTCAGTTCTAGGGATTTTTCTTAGGATTTTCTATGGATTTTCAACTATTTTAGGAGGATTTGGGTCAGGATGAAATCTGGTAAAGATTCTTCTGAGAGCTAGAATTTGGACCCGGAGCACAGATAGGTTGAGTATTTTGAAGAAAGTTGACAAACCAATCTTGGGAAGTACTTTATCATATAATTTTTTGATTGGTTTTCTAAGTTCAAATGAAATGTCAAGGTTTTCAATAGTTCCCCAGTATGTTTTCCATTATGTTGTGGCCCTATAATTTATAAGATTAGCAAGAATAAACTATAGAGGACAACATCAAACCACTTTGGAATCTAGGACCTAGCCTTCCTAGACTCAGAGAGGGCTATCTCTATTAATGATTTAAATTTACCTTAGGCTAGTTACATTGATCGTGGAAGTTGTTTGTTTCGATTGATTATTTTGGTTGGATGAGCAAATTTATAGAAACTAATCCATTAGGCTATGGAGTCATAAAAGGCTAGTTTGTTGCATCAACTTTTCAAGAGCATCATAGGGAAAGCTAACTATTCTAATTGGATCTTTGAGGAAATGTGAACTATGATGTGGAGGAAATAGTAATGTTCATTAATGATTAAAGAGCAGTTAAGAATTATTTAACCAGACTTCAGAAGAAAACATTTTGATTGTAAACACAAACATAATTAAGGTGCTCCAACAACAAATATTAATCTAAAATTTTTGTTTTACAATTAGATAAATAGATGCACAACATATATGCACAGTAAGGAAAACAATGGAAACATTTAACATAGAGAAGTAACACATAACCATTTAACACAGCTCAAGTATCTTGCAAAACAGTCTCTTATTATTGATGCCCAAATTCAAAAATTTACAGCACTCCAATACAATAGGTTCTTACAATGCAGGGTCCAACCTTTGATACTGCCAATGCATGTAGTATTTAACTAAAAAATACATCATTTTCCCTATCTACTTTGGCAACTTTTCATCAATTACAACTAAGCAAAAATTAGACAAGTGTGACCATGCAAGGCAAAGACAATATATATCTGACAAAACACTGCTTTTAGTATTAGCTTTGGTAGCCCTTCGTGAATTCAAAAGTAAGCCCAAAGTGGCTGAGGTGGTCATGAAGAGGCAATGATGGGTGGCTCTAACATCTGGCTCTCCTTTTTGGACCACCTTTGCTGGATCATTAAATATGATGTGGTGCTAGCCCTTTTCGTCGATCGGTAGCTAAGCTAATGTGTTCATTGTGACCTTTCGATCTTGGTACATGCATAATTTTTCCCACTCCTTCTTACCTGGAATTCTCATCCCTATGACCTATTGATACACTTCATCCACCTCTGTGTATTTGCTGAAAGTGGGCATGGCGAGGAAAACATGCTTCAGTTCATGTTCGACGAACATGTCATTTCTCAAGAGATCCATGACAACTTTCCTGGTCACGTTTCCTTTGATGTTGGAAAATTTGGTGGTGTCTTTAGCTGTCTCTGTGAGCTTGGTCATATAATATCCCTTCTGGACCAGCTTGTTATTAATCACATATAGTGAAGGCAACCCTTTTTCCCTCAAGGGCTTAATTCTGTTGAAAAATCTGCTAATGACCATGTCAAATTCGTGACACTTCTCCTCCAGTTGTCTCACAAAATTCCTCTTAGTGAGTACCCTTTTCACTTCTAGTATGGTCTTTGTCCTATCCTACATATGCAATTCTTCAAGATCATAACTAGTTTTGGAGTTAAAAAATTTTATAATTTTAGGGGCTGTGGTTGGCATATTTCCCAACTCCTGATTTTCTTTTTCAACGACCACCCTGCACTTTTCAATCAACTCTTTCTGCTCAAAAATTATGTGGATGGAGTGTCAGATTTTTTCCACTATGTTAACACTCAAAAATTTTCAAAGTCATAACTTGAAATGTGTCAAGTTGGTCTTTAGATTGGTTAGGTTGCATAGTATCATAAAATGATAAATTTTATGATTAATATAGGTTTCAAGGATCGTTTTAGGTTTTAGGGATGATCTCAAGTCATATCAGAGGGAAAAATCATGAATAGATACTTTGAATCGACCTAAAGTCTCAAATCTAGCCACTTGTCAAAAATATTCTGAGTCCGCAACGATTTTAGTTCTAAATTAACAGTTTTTGCTGTGAAAAGACCTGGTAATTCCATAGAAAAACTGACACTTGTAAAACTAAATGCGCTACGAAAGCTGTGTCATATAATAACGGTTTTCTGCATAATGATGAGTGGTTAAACTTTGAGGGTTTTTGAGGTCATTCTGTCAGAGTGGAGTCATCATTTGAAAGTTGGGCATGTTTTAGCATCAGCCATAATTTTCTAAATAAATCCTATCTGATTTTTATTTTCCAATTCATCCCTCATTCCTCACACTTTCTTATCCACTTTGTTAGCTTCTACCAAAGTAGCTTGCTGTCATCAACATGTCTCGTAGAAATCCTTTGTCATGCTAGCCCTCCTCTACCATAGCAGCTCACTATCATCAAAGTTTTTTCCTGAACAGATGTAAATACATAAAGAATACCACCACTGCAGAACAAGAAGAAATGGCTATACCAAAGAAATTTAATAAAGGAGGTCTGCCATTCAACTGTTACATTTTTAAGAGGGCAGTTTGGGTTATAAAAGGAAATTTCCATGAAGAGGAAAGAATAAAAAGGAGGCTATTTGTTTGGATAGGAGCCTATGGAGTTTTAACTGATCATGGATGACCTTATCTTCACACAAGATTTCATCGATACAGGTTACATGTTTTTCTACTAGGAGCTACAAAGGGATTTTTGTGTTTCTTGGACTATTTGAGCTGTTGGTTTCAAGAGGATTTTTCAGGCAAATGAAGATGAGTTTCAAAAATATGGAGGGTTTTTCTAAGAACATAACAAGGAACAATAACCTCTTTCAAGTTTCTCCTAGGTGCTACCAATTTGGACATTCGAAGTTTCCTTTGGGACCTATTTTCAAAATTCTAAATGTTTCCTGTTTTATACATGATTTTATAATGCAGATTACGAACAACTGAAGCTAGTTTTCAAAAAACAAAGCATTAGGGAAATTTTCGGGTCTAAAATGGGCCTCCTAAAAAAAATGTACATCCAAAATAAAATTTATAAGAACCAATAGGATTCAAGATGATGATGTCAACCATGGGGGATGATTCGCCATTTTTTAAGTAAAAGGGTAAAAAGATTAAAAAATAATAAAATAATAAAATAGTTTTTTCAACTCGTATTTTCAACTTACCTCCCAAATTTTTTACTCAATTTTCGAGCTGGAGTACTCGTGGCATGAAAAATTTAATTCCTCATCCAAGGAGTACCCATGTTGCATAATTTTGATGGACCCTGCTACACGAAAAATGAGAAATACATCAAAAAACATGATTGCTATCACATTTTTCATGTATTTCTTATTTTTCATAGAGTAGGATCCATCGAAAGTATGAAACATGGGTACTCCTTGGATGACGAATTAAATTTTGCATCCAATGAGTACTCCCACGTGAAATTTGAGTAAACAACTTGGGAGATAAGTTGAAAATACGAGTTGAAAAAATAGTTTTCTCTTTTTTCCCTCCAAAATTTGATGATGTAATCAAATATTATTTTATTATTTCCACTAGTATTTTATAATTTCCTTAGGAGGCCCATTTTAGACCTCAAAATTCCCCTAATGAGAGGTTTTTCTTATAAACATTCTTATCTACAAAAAACTCCTCCATTTTTGTAACAACTATCAGGGATCGAGAGATAGGAGCTCATGAGTGCAGCCTTATTTTTCAGGAAAAACAGAGTCATTTTTATTGGTTATTGAAGTGGATGAGGGTGAAAAATTTGTTTCTTGAGGAGGGTAAGAGATATTTTTAACCAAATTTTCCTTATCAGGCTTCAAACTATCATCTCACATAGCAATGGAACTTTTCTAGGCCTAAAATCCAAATTATGTGAAGTTTGTGGGCAATTAGGCAATTCCGCAGTGTGTGCCAGGCTTGAAGCCCAGTTTTTGCTGTAGAATTTTTGAAGAATTATTTCAGTTTTAAATCACTTAAAATGACATGGTTAAAGAGATTTAAGGTTTGTGTTTAGTTTTTTTTTATCACTTAACACCCTCCAATGGTCAAGAATAGTAGAGGATTATCACAGAGGACCTTTTTTTTTTTCTACGAAAGTAGCTCAAAACTTTGTTTTTACAGCAAGGTCAAATTTTGGAAGATGGTGAAGAGTAAATAACTATTTCAATTTTTTTCTCAATGAGGAACAACAAACAGTATAAAAGTAATGATAAATAGTATCAGATCAAAATATTTCTAGTTGGAGACATTTTGTTATGGATATAGTTCGAAGATACCAGCTCATTATGTTGCCATATCATCAAACTTACAACTCCTTAATAGTAGGTGGAGCAGCTTCATGAAGACAGTTAGAATATTAATGCTGTTTTTATGGCCATCATGGTTGAAAGGCATGATTCCTTTTGAGGAATATTTGGATCATCTTTAGAGTAAATATAATAAGTAGGTGTTTGAGTCATAGTAGGACTCTAACTCCTAATTCGAAAGGTGTCAGTTCTAGTTTTAAAAATATAGTTAGTGGTTAGATTTGGTGTTAGTAATAGAGTTTAATGGTATAGACACTTGGTAGACTGGATGTAAAGGCTAGATGCCTATAAGTAGTGAGTACTTTGATGTATGAAAGGTTGGAAAATGTTATGAAAAATACTACCTTTGTAAAGCTCTGGATTGACTGATATATACAGAAGCAATTTAACTTTTCTGGACCTAAGATTCTTAGTGTATTTCAATGATTTTATATCTTATCTTTGAAATATTTTCCTTTCATATTTTTAATACTTATTACTCAAAATTCATGGTTTATCATGCTCTAACTTCCTTTAAGTATTCAACTATGGTCAAATGAGTTTTTGGGTCCTATCTTTGAAAGGTTTTCTTCAATGTTTTAATGCTTATTACTCATAATTCATGGTTATTCATGCTCCGACTTCCTTTGAGTGTTGAGCTTTGATGAATCTCTTTTAATACTTTCCTTTCAATACCTTGATGTATCATTACTCAGAATTCATGTATCACATGCTCTGACTTCCTTTGACGCTCAAGTTATTGGGATTTTCCTGAATGTGTCACTCTTTCATTGAAGTAGATACAAGCCTCAGTTTATATAAGAAGAGCTATTGTTATCTTTATCCCTGTCACTAACTCCATATCCCAATGGTAGAAAGCCTCCATCTTTTCAACCTATAAACATACAAAATGAAGACACATAGAGTTAGCCATCTATCTATATCATTATTCCATATCATTAATCCTTGAGAGAGCCCTCTTAGGCTGAGGAGGCTAAGCTTTAGTCAAAAGATTGGTTTGAAATAGTTACACTAAAGTTGTCTAATTAGCAGCGAATCAGGTACAATTTTGGTGATAACACACTTACTCTATGATACGGCCCCAAATGATCAGCTTCATTTGGCCCAAAATGCTACTCGCTGAAAAATCCTTCGCTTCCTTCTTGAACCTTTCAATATGATTTTTGGCTATTTCATGGGCAATTTCAGATCTTTTCTTTTGATCCCTCATGATGCCTATTTGTGCCTCCAATTTCTTGATCTCTTGTGACTTCAGGGTCATACTTTCCATGGCCTTGGACAACTAATCTATCCCACTGGACGAAACAGTAGTTGCTGGAACATCTAATGGAATTGATGAAATGGGCACAACTTCCAATGGGATGAGTGCCACTCGAGCTGTTGCTTCTTTCTCCTTCAACAGCTTCTCCATATCTGTCTCCATTTTCTTGATTTGGACAGACTGTTCCATGATAAAATTCATTAACTCAGCCTTCTGTGAATCATTTTCTTCAATGTCGTTTCCTAAGAGGTTTTCTGTTGCTAAAATTTTAAGTTCTTTCCCGAGAGTTGTTATGTAAGCATTATTTTTCTTGAAAATATCCTCCACAGCCTGGACATTAGTTGGGTCATACCCAATATTCATTATCAAATCCTCCAAAGCTTTGATCCTTGACTCTTTAGCAATAGCATAAATTTTCTCCATCTTGAGTTGCAATTGGGTATTGGAAAAATATACTTGGAGTTTTGACAATCACATGGAAGTGCTTGTCAAAGTTGAGGCCACCATCTCTTTGGTATGTTTGTGTAGTTACATTTGGTCAATAGAGTGGATGTGCTTGGTACTGAACTCGAATGATTCCTTCTTATAGTCTTCTGCTCCTTGAGGTTCTAGAACTAGGGATTCTTGAAATGCCATCTGCATCCTCCCTTTTTTAGTATCAAAGGCAGACAACAACTTACTTTGTGAAATTGAGGCCTATTTCCAGAATTGGTTGTAGACGTTAGTCTTCACCTAATTCCTTAAATTTATCTCTCTGAATGTGTCATAAACTAATTTTTCTTGACCTTCTATGGTAGGCCTGGAAGTAGATGTCTGCATGCCCTGTTGATGAATAGACACTGTGGCTGAAGATGTAGAGGAGGCCATTGTTTGACCACCTGTTGGAGATGACCTATGGGTGTCTATGATGTGAATCACTTTTTGTTTCTTTGATTCACTTCCTTGATCGATATCCATGTGAATTATGGCCCTCTTCCTATATTTCAGTTTGAATTCTTTGCTAGAGGTATTGGTCACCAAAGGTGACTGATCCTCTCTTGGCCTCTTGCTCCCTATTTCTCTCTCTTTCTCTTTCCCCATGTATTCTTTATCTTCTGCACCTTTTCTTTTTGGTGAGGTTGGGGTTTGGATGCCTAAGGTGGAAATCACTTGCTCTTCATCTTCTTGCAGGGTGTTGGTCACCCATTCTACTTCATTTGCATACTACTCAATTGCAGGCCTATGTGTGTGGACATAAGGTGTTGACATGTTTTCCACTCTCTTCTTGGAGATGATCCCTGCAGGGTCATAAGACCAAGTATCTTATCGGCCTCCTCTCCTTCTGCTCTGTTGTTACAAATGAACGGCCCAATTTGTGCCTTGGTTTTGAACTAGGAATTCTTCTTTGCAGAGACAAAGTGAAGTTCATCTGCATGTATCATTCGCCTTATGTACTCCATTGCAAAGACCCTCATGGGGAGGAACTTTGACAGTTTGTAGGGGGCTAGCTCACAGCCATAGACTCAGATCTCTGTATAATTTTGGTAAAATTACCAATATGTTGTCTTTACCTAATCTGTCAGCTGCATGGGTTTCCTGATTTCTTCATTTACCCTTGGCTCTGCTATATTATTGAGTGTGCTGATGGATGGATGCATAAAAAAGTATACAAAATAGTTGTAGGTATAATTTTTCTGTTCCTTTAGTAGTAGAGTGGTCTAGAAGATGATAGATTTGGGCTTAGAGTCTTCATTGAGTTTTGTCCTCTCAAACTGGATTATGTTGGACAGAAAATAAAAAAACATGTACACCAAAATAGAGGTGTATTTGAGCACCTCCTCTGTGCGAAACTTCAAAAACTGGTCATGAATGGCTTCAATAAGCAATTGGGCATAATTGAGCATGAATGAGGGCTTGGAATCTAATGAAAGGATGGATAAAAATTCTATCATAGCCTCATCAATCCATTGGTCTATGTGATACCCTAGCAGATATGTTAGGACAGTAACTATATGTTGGGTCCTGTCAGGGAATATAGATGAAGGATATGGGGGGATTCTTTGTAGGCATGGGAGCATTAGTGGCCATGAAGAGCTATAAGGTCTTAGCCCTACTGGAAAATTCCAAATTTTGACATAATTCCCTAAGGGATTCATATGAAAAAGGGATGGTGTTCTCAACAATGGGCGTCTTCATAATCTTCTGAATGGATTGGACATTGATGGAAAAAAAATCTCTCCTGCTGGGGTCACTATAGCTCTCTGGTTAATTTCATAGCAGGATTGGCACTCTCGGATGAACTCTGGGAAGTTATGGGTCTTGGGGAAGATATAGTAAGGAAGCTTGGTTTCCCACAAGCCTATGTCATCCACTTCATCAAGTAATTTATTCTCTTGCCAGTAGTAGACATTGAATAGGTTGAAGTCCGACTTTGTCTCATGGATTTTGAAATCTTTGTCTGTCAGATCCAAGTGATCCAGGTCCACCTAAGGGTAGATATAAATTTTTGTAGATGTTATATGCATGATGAAACTTTAATTTTATTCCCAATATTAAATAAAAATCACATAAACAAGAAAGTAAAATGATGATAGAACATACCAATAGATCGACAGAAGACAAGCCAAAAAATATGCTTAACTTGATCAACAAAATATATGTGTTGAGGTGTGTTATAACAGTCAACAGGATGCTTCAACCATCAAAGTCTCTACACGATCAGCCAAGCAGACTCGTGTCACACAACCCTCTCGGACAACTCTATAACTATCAACCCAAAGTCAAGAAAATTCAACGTTGTCCAGTCAACAGTAAATGCAAAAAAATAGCAACAAAAGTCAATGCAGTCAGGTCAAAGTCAATGTCCAGCCTTGATTTCTATGCCAGAAAATGCGGACTACAGAAATCAAAATTTTTGGAGATTTCGAGGTTAGTTTGACCATGAATTGACCAAATTCAATGCTGGTCAAATCTACATTGAAAACCCTAGGTCAAAACCAGAAAATCCTTTGCTGCAATTCCCACGTGTGAGAGAAGAAGAGCCTCCAAGATGATGATTGAACCAATCAAATGATGAGAGAGAATGTGTCATGAGTGATGGTGAAAATGACCTCCAACATTGACCTATATATATCCATCAGTGAGGGTGTGTGACACATCTGTTGGGGCTTCAAGCCTACATTACAATTCTGGCCGACCTTGCACGTAAGTGGAATTAATTCAAAATAAATGTTCTGCTCATCAGATCAATATGATCTTTAGATCAATATTTCACCTCTCTAAAAGAGGAATCTAATAAAAATATTGGCATCTTCATCTGAGCATCACAACATGGAGTTTGGACCTAGTTTTCCAAAATTAACACTCCCTCTCAACTAGGGAGAAATCCATCCACCTGTGCCATCCAAACATCGTGCGTCATCTTGTCGTAACTGAATTTGTTGGATTCTTTATTTCAGAACAAAAGGTGAGACACAAAGACATCACTATTAGCCGAAAAATTAAGATCAGAGGTCTGAAACCTCTATAGGACTCAAAGGAGTCACATACCAGCCCAGAGTTGGTTTACCTGACCCGAAGTCAGTTGGAGGTCCAAAACCTCACTAGACTTGATCCCAGATGAAGTGGTTGGATACGTGCCATCCTATACATACAGTGTACGGTAATATCTTACGCATCCATCAGTCTTTGATACTGGTCTCTAGATTTTCCCACCTCATTTTCCAAATGAGAAATACTTCCCATGAGTCTGAGACTCAATGGGTAGGTTGCATATGGGGCATAGATCATGAGAGGAGAACCAACTCAATATCATAATGGTGGGGAAGAAGCACACCAACAAGGTTTGGCAAGCCTATCCCTATGGTTGCTTATAGCCGCAAGAAGATATCTCAAAGCCCCGCTAGAGCTCTCAGAGCTCATTGTCCAACAAGACCCTCATCATAGGGTTGTTCCACAATACCAAGATTCTCATGGAAGGTTAGGAATTTGACATTCCCTAGGGGCTTTGTGAGAATATCCGTGACTTGTTCATCAGTTCCTATATGATCATTGTACCATATCCCGGATAATGTGGTACCTGATATCAATATGCTTAGATCGATCATGGAACATGGGATTCTTAGACAACTGAATCCCACTCTAGTTATCACAAAGGATAAAAGTGGTATCTAGCACATGCTGGAACATCTCACTGAAGAGCTTACGCAACCAAACTGTGTCATAATAGGCCATACTCGTTGTAATGTATTCAGTCTCAGCGATGCTCAAAGCCACCGACTTCTACTTCCTACTCATCCAAGATATCGAAGCAGACCCAAGTGTCAAGCAACATCCAGATGTGCTCTTGCAATCCACCACACTGCCAGCCCAATCAACATCAATATATCCATGGAGTTTCACACTCCAGGAATTATATCTTAGCCCATGGTTTATCGTGCCCCAAAGATATCTCAACATATTCTTGGCACCAACCCAGTGAATGCGATGAGGATCAACCATGTGTTGACTCAAAGTGTTCACTGTAAAACATTAGGGCCCCTATGAGTTGAAGATACTCAATAGGATTTGCTAGCATGGGCCCAGTAGCGCTACCACTCAAATTCTTAAAGTTGAGCTCCATCAGTGTCGACACACGCTTACAGTCCACCATTCCAAATCTTTCCAGCAGCTTCACAACATATTTTCCTTGAGAAAGGAAAATATCTCCAGGTCTCTGCCAGACCTCCAGGCCTAGGAAGTAATGCACCATTCTTAGGTCCTTCATCTCAAACTGAGAAGCGAGCTCCCTCTTACACTGATGAATGAGAGGGTTGGCACCTATCAGGAAGAGATCATCCACATACAACACCGGAATGAGAGGCTTTTCTCTATCAACCTTGAAGTAAAGGTTTGGATCAATATTACTATGAGTGAAGCCCAGATTCATCAGGTAGCTATCTATCCTCTCGTACCAAGCCCTGGGGGATTGCTTCAACCCATAGAGGGATTTATTCAACCTAAAAACATGTGTGTCTCTATATTGGACTTCGAACCCGATAGGTTGCTCCACATACACCTCTTCCTTTATTGCACCATGTAGAATTGTGGTCTTCACATCTATCTAATGAAGATTCCATCCTTGCGTAGCAACAAGGGATATGATAGGTAGGATGGTGGTATATCGGGCAACAGGTGAAAATATATCATCATAGTCTACATATTCCTTTTGAGAGAAGCCTCGGGCAATGAATATTTCCTTGAACATTTTAGCACTACCATCAAATCCATGCTTGATCTTATAAAGACATTTCGAGGTGACAACAGCTTTGTCCTCCGGTCTCGAAACCACATCCTAGACATAATTCTTCATAATGGACTCATATTCTTCATGCATAGCATCCTTCCAGACATGATTCTTTACGGCTTCTTCAAAATATCTAGGCTCAGATTGTACGATTGTACTCATGGCTACTAAATACCCTTGGTATATATTTGGCTTCTTGCTTTCACGGAATGTCCTCCTTGGGGCCATATATCTCTCAACATCCTTGAGAGCATCCTTGAGCCATGAGGGTCTTCTCTTCATTGAAGGAGGTGGATCAATAGCATCCATCAGTCCTTCAACATCGGGCATTGTCTCATCCATTGGTTCTTCCTAATTTCCAGACCTTACTTCATGATCTTCCTCAAATCTCGGAAGATTGATTACTTTCTTGAGGGAAGTGTCTTCATCAAAGGTAACATTGTGGCATATCTAGGATTCTCTTTGACCAGGAACATAGACTCTATAAGCCTTCAAAGTTTCACTATAGCCCACAAACATTCCCTTCTTCCTAGAAGCGTCTAGCTTGATCCTCTTCTCTTTCGGCACTAGAGAAAACCTCTTTGGGAGTTTTGGAGTCTAGAGCGGAATGTGGGCATCGATTTTGTATGTACACAACAGTTTTTGCAGCTCCTCCCCACAAAAACTTCGGAAGACCTTGGTCACATAGCATGGCATGGGAAGCTTCCACAATGGTCCTTTTTTTTCTTTTAGCAACGCCATTTTTCTTAGGATTATATACGGTTGTGGTCTCCCTCTTGATGATAGCTTCTCTACAAAAGTTATTGAACTCGTTCGTCTCATATTCAGTGCCATAATGAGTTCTCCAAATCTTGATCTTCTTCCCTGTTTGATTTTCCACCAAGGATTTGAAAGTACGAAACCACATGAAAGCCTCAACCTTCTTCTTCAAGAAGTATATGTAGGTTTTGCGAGAGAAGTCATCTATGAACGTCATATAATAAGAACATCCTCCTAAGGATATCATGCGCAGCATACCAAACAAATCAGAATGTATCAATTGCAAGACATCAGATGTCTTTGTGACACTTGAGGGGAAAGGTCCCCTTGTATGATTTCCTTTGGCACAGTCATGACATACACCTTCATGATCATTTTTGAACTCGGGCATCCCTGTCACCACCTTCCTTGCTTTGGGAAGGGATTTGTAATGAAGGTGTCCAAACCTTTGGTGTGAGATAGTATCACATGTCATCACTCCCAGTGGACTTCCTCCAACCTGGTAGAGTGTATGAACTCTAAACCCAATCGTGATAGCTTCCTTGAAACTCTTCTTCCAGATGCATACCCTCCCATCAACGAATACTACATTGAAACTTTTGTCTTCTATGGCCTAAATAGACACACGGTTCTTCTTCTAATCAGGTACATATAGAACATCTTTCAAACGGGGGACTTGACGTTGACGTAAGTGGAGGGTCATAGTCCCAGTCCCTTTCACGGGATATGTGGCATTATCTTCCACTGCCTTGAGGCACCACTATCAATCAACCAAACATCCATAGTGTCAGGTGGAGATGCAGCAGAGAGGGAAGATACAAGAATGAATTCATTTCTTTTATCATCAACAAGATTAGATTCCTCATACCTGTAATTTCTCGACCTTTTGAAAGGTTGCCCATTTCCATTGCGACCAGAGGGAGCCTTCCTCTTTTCTTTGAACCTGTTGTTCTTTGATTTACATTCCTCTAGTTGGTTTTTTTATCACCATCCCCAGGATAATCCTTATTATTAGGGAATTCTCTAGCATAGTGGTCGGTCTTCTTACATGTGTAACATATTCCTTGCTTTCCTTGGGCCCCTGCTCTTCCATGGTTCCTCGGACTACCATTGTTCTTTGTTGGAACAGGGTCTCCTACGAGCTGCGAAACTGGTCCATTTTGAATACTTATGATTAGATTTAGTCTAGCGCAGGGGTTTTGGGGTGGGTCAAAGCCCCGAAAGCATTGTAATGGGTAAAAGGGTAAACCAGGGGTCCGAAAGCCACGGTTTGCGGACCATAGGAAAGTCTAGGCTAGATTATTATAAATAGAGGAATATTTTGTATTGTAAGGTAGAAAATAAGGAGCTATTGATGCGAATTGTGGTTTAAATTAATTGTTTGGGCTTTTGGGGAGAGGAATCCTGCTGGCTATGTGCGCGGAGATCCAAGTCCAGTTGTGTGCAGACCCTGCTGTTGTGTGTGCAGGCTGGGAAGGGAATTTTAAGAAGGAATTGAGGAATTGATGAATAATAAAGGTTGATTAAGAACTGAATCTATGAGTACTTTTTACGTGAATCATTTATAATTACTTCATTGTGCGTTTTCTGTATTCAAGCTGTGAAGATCTATGTAAGCACATTTTCTGTATCTAGATATGTTCTATTCTATTCATGCAATGCTGTGCTACTGTCATAAAAGCATATAGTCATAGATATAGCGCACGTGGATGAAAATAGAGACCTACTTGGCTCTGCGCAGAATAGGGTGATCCAGGTATCATAGGGCCAACACAGATCTGCTTGCCTTACCTATCCTTTCTCAGGGTGCAGAAACCTAGTTCCAACACCCACCCATACTACTTTGGGTGAGACTTTGACCTGCGCAAGTAGGTCATTGCCAAAAGGGCCAGTAGTATAGGGGTTTGTTGGCAAACCTTGCACTCCGAACCTAGGTTAGGACCCCTTGAGCCAAAAAATGGTTCCGTTGCCAGGACCTTGGAGCATGTTGAGGAAGTGATCGGTTACTAAAAAGTGAATACTGGAGATCTGACATAGAAGTGAATGAGCGCTACTCTGGATGAAAACACAACAGAGAGTGGTAAGTACTATCGAAGCAATCAAGAAGAGGATCACTCTTCTTGTAGCCTGCTGAGAAGAGCACCTATGTAAGGTCTACCAGTTACCCCAACGTCAGACTCACAGGAGAACAAGCCCTCAACCGAAAAATCGGTAGAAGGAGAAATGGAAGTACACTTGAAATTACCTACCTTTAAAGGTGCGGACGATGAGGACATGGGGCATTTTTGGTTTATGGCCGACTCAGTATGGACTGTGCAGGGGGTGGTAAGCGATACTATGAAGAGAGCGTAGTTGTCCCTGGCCTTCAAAGAAAGGGTTGTGGACTGGTATATGTGGTACATATCTCAAAACGGGAGCACATCTCTTCAAGATATCAAGGACGCCCTAAAACAATAGTTCTGGAAGCCAAAATCTTACTCTTAGTTGGTAGCAGAAGTAAAATACTTCATGCTAGGTGCGTCTGAGTCAGTGTGGGAGGCTGATCAACGATTGAAGAAAGAAATCAGGGAAGGAGGGTTCATGTACGATGACAGACAACACACAGAATGGTTCATCGCTATGTTGCTACCTCACTTATGTATACCAATGGGCCACCAGACCTTCGAGTTGCAGGAAAAAGCCTTGGAAGCTGCCATGAAACTTGAAACCGTGCCTAAAGATGACATGTTGGGGGGAGTACATCAAATCTAAGAGTGGCTTGGAGCCATGCACATGGAAATTCAGAGCTTACAGACAGAACGGGGAAAAGGAGCTAGCACAGACCTTTGGTGCATACGATGTCGGGTGTTTGGCCATACAAAGGACCAGTGTCCTCTATTAACATATTACTTGTAGGCAGGAGGACCTAGCCCGCTGCACCCCGGCTCTAGTGGATCTGCACTATGGTGCGATGACTGTCGGGTAGCAGGACTAAATGATTTGGCCCAGTGCCCTCGGCTAAGTATGGGTGAATTAAAGCAACAATGGTGCAGGTTTTGTCGGTCGGTAGGGCACGATGAGCAGAAATGTCGCACATATGACTTGATGGTAGATCGAGGAAACCTCTATAGGGTACACTCAAATCCTGCGTCGCCAAGATCCCCCGCGAACTTTGGTGGCTCCCCCGCAAGGGGTAGGGGGGGTCAGGGAGGAAGCACAGGATGGGGGCAGGGGCAGCTGATCTTCTATAACTGTGGAGAGGTAGGGCACTTCGCCAATGACTACCAAAATCCCACCATGCAATCCTACAATTATTTCCAGTAGCTGGACCATGAGATTGAAGACTGCCTGATCCTGATAGCAAAAATGCAGGAAAAACAACCTAACCCTATGCAGAATGTGCAAAGAGTTAAAACCAAGCTAAGGAATGTAGACTCAAGTGTGAAAATCATGACATGCAGTGGGATGGTCACCTAAGGAGCCAAGGAAGTACTTGCTAAGGATCCCACAACCCCTTCAGACGGATTGACCATCAGAAGGCAAGGAACACTAGCAGCTCCTGCGCAACCACCTACGCACCTCAAGATAGAGGAGGGGGTTGAACCCTTTCTGCAGGAATGTCTGAAGCTGCTACGTAATCCGTAGGCTATAGAAAACCTTTAGGTATTACTGCATGGCTACGCAACCCAGCCCAACACCATTCCTGGGATTAGGGATGTACACAAGCTATATAGCTATAAGAAATGCATCGGAAGAGAAATACAGTTGACTGTGTAGATTGGCGACTATGAGATAGATCAAGCTATTCTCTATCTTTGGTCGGATGTGAACGTATTACCAAAGAAAACATGGAAATAAATGGGAGAGCCTAAATTGGAGTGGTCCACCATCCAACTGCGCATGGCGAATCAATAGAAGATCATCCATCTAGGAAGGTTGCCAAAAGTCATGGTAGATATTATAGGAGTAAAAGTCTTAGCTGACTTTGAAGTCATAGAAATTGTGGAGCATGCGGATCCTTACCCTGCAATCCTAGGACTAGACTGGACTATAGATGTGGGGGGTGTCATCAATCTCAAAAGATGCAGCATGGTGTTTGAGAATAACGGTACGCACGTAATAGTACCACTACATCCCGCTGAAGGTGTGCAGTATACAAAACCAGCATACAAGGAGGAGGAAATAGATCACATTTACAAATTAACTATGCAGGACGAAGACCGGGTTAAACCCACAACAGACAGAATACTCTATCGGGAGAAGGATAGTTAATGATTTTCTAAACTTGATGGGGAACTGGAGAGTTGGCAAAATTGGTTACATGATGTTTCGACGCTGAGATGACCTCGGGCCGCGAGGACCCTCTACTGCATTTCTTCGGAGGTAAGAGATCTTCCCCACTTTGATGGGTCTGGTAGCGTCCAGGAATTCCTAAGAACACTAGAAGCTAGGGTACCAAGAGAACGATGACTTTGGGCCCTTAATCCGGCTTTGTGTGGGACACCTGCATGATGGTGGGATACCCACAAGAAAGCATTTCTAGACTGGGAAATGTGTCAGGATAGGATGATTCTGCGGTTCACCCCTCTAGTTGACGTCCGCACCAAGATATTCCTCGAACCTAGGGATCCCCGCACACATCTGTGTGCCTGGACAACCAAATTGTCTGACTAAACTACAGAAGAATGGGTCCATCTATTTGTTCATGCCTTGGGACCTGCCGCTTGATACTTAGATGTGGAGTTACACCAGCGTACCCGCCACTGGGAAATACTAAAAGAGGACTTTATAGCAACGATCAGACTAATTGGGGGGACAGAGACGCTCAACGAAGCTCTGCAGGACATCAATGCATTTATATTTAAGAAGTCTCACCACCACACCGCACCAGCGGTCCCGACATGGGAAGCACAGATGCAAGACATAGTCAACTATCAAAGCTTGGCGATTGATGAATAAGAAGATAATCTGGGAAACATCTCTGTTCCAGAATCTGAAGGGGAATGCACTGTCATTGGACCCTCACTGCAGAATATTGATGTGACGCAACCTCTCAAGCTGTGTAAACCTTGATGATTGGATGGTTTTTGGCTTGGTAAAGGAGAATGTCTCTAACCTATGATTAATGTTTGATATGCCGGAAGCACCAGATTTCCTTGAATATCAAGAAGTGAATCTTCTTTGTACCATTCAAAATCTTGCTCGGACACATATTCTGTTGGCAAGGATTGATGCTTGATCCTGTGAAGGTAGCCATAATTATAAACCTTGCAGTCCCAATGACGGAAAAATAGTTGCGTTCTATCCTTGGCCACACAGGCTATTATAGGAAATTCATTCAAGGGTACGCTATGATCACAACACCCATGGAAAAACTACTAAAAAAAGATGTCTCCTTTTTTTTGAATTATGAATGTCAGAAGAGCTTCGAACTGCTCAAGGAGAAGATGATTTATGCACCCATACTAATATTTCCTGACTATTCGAATGAATTTTATGTGCATGTGGATGCGTTAGGCATTGCCTTGGGCACTGTCCTCACTCAACCTGGAGAAGGAGATATTTATCACCCAGTTGCCTTTGTGATTCGAAAACTCTTGGGCACGGAATGGAACTACTCTACCACTGAGTGCGAAGGACTGGCTATGGTATACATGTTAAAAAAATATCGGCACTATCTGCTAGGTGGACACTTTAAAATTTTCACTGATCATTCGGATTTCAAATACCTGGTCAACAAGCCTGTGTTGGGGATGAATATTTTCCCTTGGCTGTTGCTATTCCAAGAATATGATTTTGAGATCATCGTCAAGCCTGGAAGGTTTAATGTAGGCCCGGATCATCTGTCTCGCATTGAAACTGGGGAAGAACCTACTAACTTGGAGGAGGGCTTACCAGATGCGCAACTGTTCACCATTAGGGTGGTTGATGCACGCTTTTATGATATCGTTGAGTTCCGCACTACATGCATGGCCCCTGCAGAATACTCGGTGCAGCAGAAGAAGGAGTTGGTTACTCAGGCAGTGGAATTTACTATCATCGTTGGTCAGTTATACAAGCTAGGCACGGATGAAATACTATGCAGATATGTCATCGAACATGAACGGCCTACCGTTTTAGCAGAAGCACACGAAGGTGTCGCAGGAGGTCACTATGTAGGACGAGCTACGACACAAAAAATTTTGAGGGCTAGGTTATGGTGGCCTACCCTGCATCAAGATTCTTACACTTATTGTAGATCGTGTGATACATGCTAGCGAATAGGATAGCCCTCATGCTGAGATGAGATGCCATTACAACCTCAAGTGGCTCTACAGGCTTTTGACAAATGGGCCATTGAATTTATAGGAGCCATCAATCTGCCTGACAAGAAAACAGGTGCACGCTACATTATTACCGCCACTGACTATGTCACTCGATGGGCCAAGGCACAAGCGGTGAAGGATTGTACTGCAGATACTACTGCACACTTCATATTTGAGAAGATTCTGACTAGGTTTGGCTGCCCAAAGATCCTAATGAGTGATAGAGGTATGCACTTTGTTAAACAAATGATTCAAGCCTTGAATGAGGAATTCCGGATCCACCATGCCAAATGTACACCATACCACCCCCAGGAAAATGGGGCGGTTGAAGCTTTTAACAAAATTTTGGAACAGGCCTTAACTAAGGTTTGCAATGTCGATCGTAGTGACTGGGATGTTCACATTCCCTCTGTTCTGTGGGCCGACCGAACGACCTGCAAGAAGCTGACAGGCAGGACCCCCTTCCGAATGGTATATGGCAAGGAGGCCATTATGCCCATAGAATACATTGTTCCTAGCCTACACAATGCAACATTTAAAAATATGGTGGACCCATATGTCATAGAGGAGCATCTTGCACAGCTTGTGGCTTTAGAGGAAGATCGGTTTATTGCTAATTTTCATCAACAGGTTCAGAAGGCTCATGATAAAGCCTGACATGATCGAAATATTCACCAAAAGACATTCGTCGAAGGCGATCTCGTCCTCCTATATGTTAGCCAATTTGCGAAACACCTAGGCAAATTCTGGCAGCACTGGCTTGGTCCCTACACAGTTAAGGAGATCATGGATGGTGAAGCAGTCCAGCTCGCTACCCTACACGGTGACATCTTACCTGGCTTTGTTAATGGTAGTCATCTCAAGCCATACCAGGCTAAATGACTATGTGGCAGCCACAGTGCTTCAGGACGAGTCACAAGATTGTGTTGGGGGACTGTTAGAACAGGGTCTCCTATGAGCTGCGAAACTGGTCCATTTTGAATACTTCTGATTAGATTTAGTCTAGCGTAGGGGTTTTGGGGTGGGTCAAAGCCCCGAAAGCATTGTAATGGGTAAAAGGGCAAACCAGGGGTCCAAAAACCACGGTTTGTGGACCATAGGAAAGTCTAGGATAGATTATTATAAATAGAGGAATATTTTGTATTGTAAGGTAGAAAATAAGGAGCTATTGATGCAAATTGTGGTTTAAGTTAACTATTTGGATTTTTGGGGAGAGGACTGCTGTTAGTTGTGTGTGCAGAGATCCAAGTCCAATTGTGTGCGGACCCTGCTATTGTGTGCACAGGCTGGGAAGGGAATTGTAAGAAGGAATTGAGGAATTGATGAATAAGAAAGGTTGATTAAGAACTGAATCTATGCGTACCTTTTGCGTGAATCATTTATAATTACTGCATTGTGCGTTTTTTGTATTCAAGCTGCGAAGATCTGTGTAAGCGTGTTTTCTTTATCTAGATCTGTTCTGTTTAGTTCATGTAATGTTGTGCTACTGTCATAAAAGCATATAAGCATAGATCTAGAGCATGTGGATGCGAATAGAGACCTACTTGGCCCTACGCAAAACAGGGTGATCCAGGTATCACAGGGCCAACACAGCTCTGCTTGCCTTACCTGTCCTTTCTCAGGGTGTGGAAACCTAGTTCCAACACCCACCCATACTACTTCGGGTGAGACTTTGACCTGCACAAGTAGGTCATTGCCGAAAGGGCCTGTAGTATAGGGTTTTGTTGGCAAACCTTGCACTTCGAACCTGGGTCAGGAACCCTTGAGCCAACATTTTTCTTCTTACCACAAGCGGTGAAGGCAACATTACCTTCATTCTCATATTCCTTCATTCTTGTTTCCTCTTGTATACATATCAATAATACTTCATCAAAATCAGGTATCACATTGTTATTGAGAATGGTAGTATTGAATACATGCCATTCAGAGGAGACGCCTCTTAGTGCGGTGAGAACCATGTCTTGATTGTCTATTGTCTCGCCAATGGCCAGAAGATTATTCTAATTTTGATCAACTTTAGAAAATAAGATTGAAAGGATTCATCCCTACCTTTCTTCAGATTATTCAGTTGGTTCTTCAAGAAAAGGACTTGATTTCCATTTTTGGCCTAGAACATGTTGACCAACCTATCATATATCACCTTGGATGTGCCCAGCTCAGAGATGTAGGCAACCAGATTTATGAATTGAATCCCGAATCATCAAATTTTCTTTGATTTCCCCCTTCTTATATTTTTACTTGGTGGAAGTAGGTGCAGATGATGCAGATTCTTGGATTTTTCCCTGCACATAGTCCATGACATCTTGGTCTTCCAACATTAGATCCAAATTCATCTTCCACGCATGCAATTCTTCCTGCCCAATCAAATTTTCATCAGCTTTGAAGCCATTATAGTTTCAGGTACCCATGGGTCCTTGAAAAATGCTCCTTCTTCGATGCTTGCTCTTAATTCAATCTTGGGCTTTGTGTTCACCTCAGCTCTGAGACCATGTAAATTTTCGTAGATGTTCTATGCTTGATGCAACTTTACTTTTATTCCCAATATCAAAAAGAAATAACATAAACAGGAAAGTAAAATGTTGATAGAAAATAACAATAGATCGACAGAAGACAAGCCAAAAAATACACTTAACTTGATCAGAAAAATATGTTTTGAGCTGCGTTATGACGATCAACGAGATGCTTCAACCAATAAAGTCTCTACACAGTCAGCTAGCCAGAATGTGTCACACAACCCTCTCAGACTGTTCTATATCAGTCAACCCAAAGTCAACAAAATTCAACATTGTCTAGTTAAGAGTCAATGCAAAAAAACAACAACAAAAGTCAACACAACCAGGTCAAATTCAACGTCCAGCCTCGATTTCTATGCCAAAAAATTTGGATTTCAGAAATCAGAATTTTGGGAGAGTTTGTGTTCACTTTTACCATGCATTGACCAAAGTAAATGCTAGTCAAATATGCGTTGAAAACCCTAGGTCAAAACCAAAAAATCCTTTGCTGAAATTTCCCACGTGTGAGAGAAGAAGAGCCTCCAAGATGATGAGAGAGAATGTGTGATGAGTGATTGTGAAAATGACTTCCAATGTTGACCTATATATATCCATCAGTGAGGGTGTGTGACACATCTATTGGGGCCTCAAGCCTACATTACAATTTTGGCCGGCCTTGCACATAAGTGGAATTAATTCAAAATAAATGTTCTACTCATCGGATCAAGATGATATTTAGATTGATCTTGCACCTCTCCAAAAGAGGAATCCAATAAAAATATTGGCATCTTCATCTGAGCATCACAACATGGAGTCTGGACCTAGATGTCAAAAATTAATAGTAGACCATAGGATTAAATGGATGTTGATTTGGCTTGGGAGGCACTTTTGTCTTCTGTTATGAATTTAGATGTTGCTTTCACTGTATAAAAAATAATGGGATTGAAATAAGAGGGAACAGAGAGAGGATACATTCACTGATCAAACTGGGGAAAGGAGAAAATATAGGGGGACTGTGATCAAACACAACCAGCATTATGCATTGTATTTAGGTAACCTAGTGCTTTTCTCCTCTGTTCTTTCGATGTTAATTCCTACAATTTGATCACCTGTGACAGTGTAAAAGAATGGGCATGGTAAACCTTATGATTTGTGATGCATTACTATTTTAACAGGTGATTGGATGACCATTTGGATGGCGCAGGCCCGTTGGAAAATGACCCAACCAATTGAATGCACAACAGGTATTTGGTGAGAGTGAGTGTGATTGGATGGAGCGGACAAGTAGGTAGAGACGTGGCGCAACGACACGGAGTAATTCTCCTTTAAACAGTCGAAAGGTGCAATGGTTTGTCTTTTAGCAGAAACTGCTTTCGGAGGGGGGTCCTGGAGGTAAGTTGTTAGGGAGGGTGGTGTGATATGCATTGAGCACAACATATAGCATCAGCAGTGGTATGGGATACCATCCATTTCAAAGCCCCCCACACCCCCCCCCCCCCACTCCGCCCCCCCAACGTTAACATTCAGAAGCTGATGGGGGGCCGAAAAGTTATCATGACCATCGGAAGGTGAGGTGGTGTGCGGAGATGTGGGGAAGATGGTGGGGGTTTAATGCAGATGCAACATGTGATGCGATGGTGGGGTGGGGTTAGGGAATATGAATGTGGGGTGGGGGGTATACTTTAGAACCTAGTATAGGGGAATGGAATACTTTTGGGGGTTAGGATAAGGGGTGGGGGGGGGATCATCCTTTTTGTGGGACTTAGGATAAAGTAATAATATCAACTTATAATAGCCTTATCATAATGTCGCATACATATTAATTCCAAAAAATTGGAAAATAAATTTTTCCTTTTGATTTTCTTCTTTGACCATAGGAAACACAAATTTTTTTTGTTGCACCTTATGACATAAAAATCATATTTCTCTTGCATTCTTTCTCCTCAACATCTCTACCTATCCAAACTATAAATCTAACATTGCCTTCTTTTGTAGGGTGCATTTAGACTTGCAAACCATACCTCATTTTTTCCATGAATTTATAACCTAACCTCTATCCCTTATTTCTCCCATTAGTTCTGATTAAATTGTTGAACCAACTTCATTTCTACCTAGTTTACTGATATGCCAAGATTAAACAGTTTGGCAAATCCTCATTTTCTAACCTATCAACAAAAATTCAAAATTGTACAATCATGCTTAAATTTTATGATTGAACAAGTAAACCTAATGAGTAGTGGCATTTTCATTTGCGACACTTTAAAAGCTATTCATTTTTTGTGGGGTTTTATTTCCCTTTTTATACCCTCTTTTATTTTTTTATTTTTTTTTTATTTTTATTTTTGGAAATTCTTTGAACATTGAAACTTATGTACCATATGAAAACTTGCAAGTAAGAAATATTCAATCACCTTGTGATACTGTAAATTATAGGAATCTAACATTGTGAAATGATGTAATAGGTGATAAATGTGTGGGAGGTTCCTGATGAACCTCCTGTAGTAACCTGCTAAGCCCATGAATGATCTGGATTCATCCACATTTCTAGGAGCTTCCCACTCCATGATAGCATTTATCTTTTCTAGGTCTACTTCTATGCCATTCTTGGAAACAACATGTCCCAAGTAGTGTATTTATGTCTGAAAGAAATGGCACTTGCTAATATTAGCATACAATTGATGCTCTCTTAGAGATATCAACATCATTGCTAAATGCTCAGCATGCTCTTCCTCATTCTTATAATATACCAATATTTCATAAATGAATACAAATATTTTTTTTTTCCAGATAAGGATAAACACACTATTCATCAAACACATAACATTCGTTGGAGAATTAGTTGAACCAAATTGAACTACAACAAAATCATAATGCCCATACCTGATCCTGAAGGAAATCTAGTAGATGTCCTCTTCTTTGATGCATATATGATGATATCCTAATCGCAAATATATCTTTGAGAACATCGTTTCTCCCTTCAACTGATCAAACAAGTCGTCAATCCTTGGAAATGGGTACATGTTCTTGATCGTCACCTTGTTCATATACCTGTAATCAATGCACAATATAAGAGTACTATCCTTCTTCTTTACGAACAACATTGGTGCACCCTAAGGCAATACACTTGGCCTAATGTATCCCTTATCAAGAATTTCCTTCAACTACAACTTCAGCTCTACCTGTTCCGATGTGCTCATCCTGTAAGGTGCCTTTGATGCTGGTGCTACCCCTGGAACCAATTAAATAGAAAAGTCTACTTCCTTGTGTGGAGGAAACTCTGGAATATTCGTTGGAAACACATCCTAAATTTTTTTCAATAAATGGTACCTCTTGAATATTTCTGCATCCTCAACATCCTTACCCTTGTTACGGGAAATATGAATGGAAAACATCACACACCCTTTCCTACAAATGTGCTTAGCCTGAATTGTTGTGACCATCCTCATTGATGTATGCTTCTTATTTCCCTGCAAAATTCTATTCTCTCCATTATCATCCAGGCATTTAATAGCCTTGTCATAGCAGTTTACTTTAGTTCTGTAAAGATATTGTAATAGGCCCCTCCCCTTACATATACCCACTTTCACCGACTCACCCAGGATAAACATAAGATGAGGACCTATTATGACAAGAATCAACCTCCTAGGTGACCTTAAGGAAATGGATTTGACAAAAAATTCTTACTGACTCACCTCAGGTGCCACAGGGCCCTCCAGGAGTAACCCAAACCCTCTAGGTGTCCATCCCCTAAGCCAACTTTACCCTTAAATAGATTTTCCTCCTAGTCTCTCCCTTTCCAAGGCCTTAGTGTGACTCGAACCTTCTAGTTTCTCCCATGATTTCTACATGAGTGTGACCAAGAAATTTTTCACCGAGTGCTATACCCGCAACTACAAATTTTAAGGTTAAATTCCAAGGTTGGGGCTAGGCCACTACCCAGAAATCCTTGTAACTTATAGAATCCATAAATTACATGACAAAAATGGTTACAAACCAAAAATCGACACCAGAACTAGACCTGACCATCCTCAACTGGGACTGACATTCCATCAAACACTTGGAAATAATGCAACCCACAATTCCTTAATACAATACTAAGCATAAAGGGTTGCAAATTCATATGAGACTTAAAAAGCAAGATCAATACCCTCTCTCATTAGTTTTTTTTATTTGAATTAGGCCTTGCATCCATTATCCTTTCCATTATGAGTAAGAACATAAAATTAACCATGACTATAACTAATCACAAACCATTCTTACAACTAGCATATAACAATTAGATGTCAACCATTAAATCCACTTATTAACAATTACAAAAGCAAGAGAACTTAGCTTTCATTAAACATAGGCAATATCCAACCAGGTTTGAGACTTCCATGTACCACCCAACCATAGACATGGTTGAGCCAATTGTCTCTTCATCCAGTCACCCTCGTGCCATTTTCCAAGCATGAATGTGGGATCTCGTGGATAAACCAATATAAAAAATTCAAGGGATTGCAGAGGTTACACCATCTCCACCCTCACCATACCATGATCACAACAAAACTTATGTCAAGATCACAAAACTGAACCGAGCTTGGAATGCCTTTGGATCTCATCACTATCCTTGAGGAATTTTTCATCTCCTTGTCTCTAGGCTTTATCGCAATTCACACCAGATAACTAGGCCCTTACCAAGACATCTCCCTTTGGATTTACCATGTATCCCACCAAAACTGGTCAAGGCGTTCCTGGGTCTGTGGGAACAATCCTGAGACCACCTTCACCCTAGATTCTAAAACCATCTAACAATTCCAAAGCTCAAAACCGAGAAAAATCCCATCACACCATGGCTAACCGGAAAAAGGTAAGGCAATGATGAAAATCACTGTCAAAACCCAGCAAAATCATGCCACTGACAAGAAAATAACCAAATACCAACATGCACATACCATGCATGTCGAAACCAGCTAGGAAATCATACACACAATCTGTTACCTGCAATTATTCATGTTGAAGCTGCTTTATCCCACATTTTCTTTGCTTCCTTTCCTTGTCCTTTACTTGTTTTTCCTTTCCTTTCTTTTCTTTTCCTTGAGACAAATTCTAACACTGAACTGATAGAAGCTAGCAAAATCTTTCCAACTAATCCTTAGCATCATTTTTATCATTGATGCCTATAATTTCTTATTTTTTCATTATGTTCCTTCATTTTCCTCCTCACATGCAACATGTGACCTTTCACCTTCCTTTTCTCCTAACTTCCTTTTTTTTCATAAATAAAATTACAATTAATGCTTCTTTCCCTTTTCAATGTCTTTTCCATTTCCTTTGCCAATTTCCTTAACCTTAATAACCGAAATGAAAACCCACTAGGATGTTTTTCCCATCATGCAACTTGGAATAAGTGTCCCTTTCCCATGGTCTTACTTTTACCTTTATTAACTTCTATTACATGAAATTTTAACCCAGGTCTGTTACAGAACCCCCCCCCCCCCCCCCTTGGGGAACACCGTACTTGGTGTTAAACCACACCTACACCTCGGAAAAAACGTTGAAAATAAAACATAATTCCCATTTAGCTTTATAACTTAGTTCGTTGTAGTATTTACAGTGAAAAACCTGTTGAAAACATGACTATCATATCGTGTACTAGATATTTATAACACAACTCATTACGGTATTTACAATAACAACCACACATATACATATGCTAACATTCTCTAACCATCAAATATAAGGATATGATGTATGCATTCGTAACAAGGGAATATAGAGCCCCACACCTCCACCCTCAAAAGTAGTATTAGGACTCACCTCCTTCCCATGAAGTCTAGAATCCATTGTCAAAGTTAAACCCACATCCAATGTCGAGTGCTACTTGTTCCATCAGTGAATAATTATCAACTCATTGTTCCAGGCACACTCCCAATGTGCATCTAATTCCAACTGGAAATTCTAATGACCTAAAACAAATCCATCCCCAACCTTCCCTACTCTGCTACATATTCCCTTGGGAATTATGGCCACCCCCTTCTGTGCAGTCACCCACCTTCCAAGTTCCCCGACATCCCCTATCCCGGGAGATCCATCCCTTGGAAAGGCTTCCTAGCATCAGAAGCTCAAACAACCAAGGCATATACCTTCCTCAAAACCATCATTCTAGTCATAACATGCTCATGGAAATCAATGGACATTATTGGGTAACAGTGTCCCGTAATGGCCCTGCTCTTGAAGTGCTTTACCAACATATTGTTGCATGTTCCAATTCCTTTTTCTATTGCTAATTATTGCAGTCAATTTCAACAACCCCAAACTGGGCATTACCTTGCTTTCTTGTACCAAGCACATAATTTCTATTAGACAAAAGGAATCGAAACTAATTCAAAACATACCTCATTGCTGGCTCATCCATGAGATACACTTGAAATTATGTTTACTTCATGTCATAACAAGTCAAACCAGATCTTTGACCAAATCATCATGTATAAACATATAAACATATCACATATGGTTAGCTCAAACACAACCATCACAATTGAAATCATATATCACTTGTAACCATCATAAATCAGAGTCATAGATCACATGCATTATTAAAACTGAAGTAAAATATTGATACTTATCTTTCCATGATTCTTTGTGTTTTCCTTTTTTCTTTGTCCTTTCTGTACACACACTGAATCAATGGCCAAACCTTCCAAGAACCAAGAGCCTTCTCTTTAATAAACAAGGGAATCCGAAGACCAAATCGCCTTCTCCCTCAATATCATCAACACGGGTATCCCGAGACTAAACAGACTCAACCCCAATATCAACAACAAAGGAATCTAGAGACTAAACTGCCTCAACCCTCAATAGAAACAACAAGGGCTAGATAATACCATACATGCATATCCCATCACATTGTAAAACATATATAGACACAACATAAAATGCAACACATACACCTACACCTACAATCAGTGTACAACACAACATATACACCAACACCCAATGTACAACACAATATATATATACACACACACACACACACACACACACACACATTGATCAATACCACAAATACACCAGTTGCGATACAATGAATGGAAAATACCTATAACACCATACCAAATATACACAACACAACATCTACAATGTGTACCCAATACCACATGTACAAAATTTACATAGTACCACCTATACATAGCGCCACCTACACAATGTGTACACAACACCACACGTACATGACACCACTTGTACAAAATAGAAGAAAAGATAGATCAATGACTTTAAAATTATCCTGTTTGAGGGGGAAACCTCCTTTACATCACTAAATTAACAATTCTTGGATGATACAAATGACAATACCTCCTTGGTATATATAGGAGTCTAAGGGGCCATAATATAGTCAGAGCCTACATAACAATAATAATGTAAGGGCACAAAATTAACAATCGTGGACATTTATGGGGCACAAAAATAACAATATTGGGGCTACATGGGAACAAAAATAACAATAATGGACATTTATGGGGCACAATAATAATAATATGGGGGCTACATGGGAGCAACAATAACAATAATGGGACTACACTAGCAATAACAATAAGGAGGCTATACTAGAATTATAGGGACCTAACATGGACTGACACAGTAATTTTGGCATATTAATCTTACATATATAACACTCAGCATAAATCTCATAAAATATAGATTTCATGGTCATCCTAATGGGAATTTTCTAAATATGGGTGTCAAAAAAATCTAGATTATTGAACATATGTTACCCTTTTGAGTCAGACATTTTCGTAATTTACTTCTCCTTCTATGTGTCATACCTGCTAATCCAATATGATAGATTGATTATTTCATGTCTCTAAGTTCTCTCTAGTTTACCATTGGAAGTAGATGGAATTGTTATTTAAGGGTGGTCTTCTAAGAGGAATACCCTTGAGTATCCATACACCCACTTTCGTAGGTGTTTTGACCACGTAGCCTTTACATCCACGATAGCCTTTTGATACAATACTTTCAATGTTATTGTATACAAATCATGTTAGCATCAAAAGGAATAGTTGCACCAAAATAAGCATGAAATAACATTAGAGATATAAAAAAATAAATCAACATGTTTACCATAGCAAACTCCTACTCTTGGATAATTATGTATGGTGAGTACACATATGCCATGCAATGTAAAATACCTCTCCATTGGGATGGATCCTGATACATCATATACATGTATCCCTTCCCATAGTTTCTTGAATTCATTAATCAATTATTGAAGGTAAACATCTAATTGGGACTATAAGAGCTAGCATAAGATGTTAATTCTTCATGGAAAATCATGGGGGCATATTGTTATTGGTCACTAACATTGTCCAAACAGAATAGTTAGTGTTTTCACGAGAATATGGGTTAACTCCATCCATGGCTATGCCTAATCAAAGAATCGATACTTCATCCTTGAATTTATCAAGCCATGCATCCTCTGTATGCTTCATGGCTATTGAATTTTTTGGGATTCACATTAATCCTATTTCACTTCCATATGAAGCATGCCGCATTTGTAACACGACTAATTGTTTACAATGATTTTTTTTTTGAATCTTTGGAATTATAGGAATGTGAATTAATATATTATGAGGACTATGTTCCTTTCCCTTGTTTTTTTTTTTCTTTTTGGTACTTGTCAGGCCCACATTCTGAACATATCTCTTTGTCCACAAATACATCTCAGTATAGAATACAAACATTCAAACATGTGTGGTATGATATGTAGTCAACATGAAAAATTTTCAACATTTTCTTTACGTCTATGAAATCATTGGTCATGGAAGTACCTTATATTTGAGTAACTTTCAATTAGAGGGAAATAGAAATGTTGCTATCATTAAGCATGCTTAAAATCAACCATTTTCAATGTTCATCATATGATAATATTATTTTTAAAATTATGAGACTTAATGGTTAGTTACCTCAAAAATATTAATAAAATGAATCATGACATACCATTCATTATTTTCAATTTTACAATAACACTATTGTCCCTAGTAGTGTATACTTTGACATATTTCCAAAGAGAGGAGTGATGGAAGCAGATTTGAGGCTTTTGAAGAAGGAATTGATGATATCAACATGATCTCCCAAGTCATTTTTTTGGAATGCATGTAACAAAAATCCCTCCATGGCATGGGTATCTTGTAAGGAATCATCCATGTCAACCTATATAGCATGGCCTTCATCTACAACATGTGACAAACTAGTGTTATTATAGAGGTTTTGAATTGGTGACTCGAGACATATTGTGAATTAACTAGGTGGTTGATTCAACCATGCTTTATATGCTTCCTCTTCAAGTTGTACTCATTTAATAACATTTTTCTTGATTTTGTATAGTGGAATGAAACATCAAATGGAAGACAACTCACTCATCATTAGAATCCGAATTCTAAAAATATTTAACATATCATCGATAATATTAGTAACACAATTCATTTAGTATGTTCAAACATTATATCAAACATTTATTAGAAACATGGAAATTTTTCCTACTAATAAACATGCAACTAACCATCCTAGGAAAAAAATGTTGAATTAACTGATTCATTTACATTATTTCCTTTGAAAATCCAAAAACACAATTTCTCAATGATATTTTTCTTATGCCCTAAAGGGACATCTAAAGGTAGACCTAATGCAAGGATTTTTTGACAAGAAGTTGGTAGTCGACAAAAGTTATAATTTATTAAAAAATCATCACCATAATACATGTTGAATTCAAACTTATATTGAGGAGGGGGGGGGGGGTGGGTGAATCAATATAAGACATTTTTTCCTTATTTAAACATTCATGGGTCATAAGAGAATAATCTCATATGCAGAAAATGGAGCACAATGTATAAGTGAAAGATTCATTATAATAGTTTGTTGTAGTCACCAACCTATTGTTACGAAAAAATGTAGGAACTAAAATACCAGAGAAACCAATCCCTACTACTAAAAATATTCATTGGAACCGGCCTAATTCATTGAGTTTACTTGCTAATTGTGATTTCACTAGGTCTACTAGTTGCTTCTACCTTCACCAAGCCTTCTTGTTGTTTTTTCCTTCACCATGTATGTTTCTTCCAAAACTTGTTTTTTTTGGCCTCTTCCCAAGAATGAACTTGTATAACATGCCACAGATCCAAATTTTCAAATCTAATTTTGAAATTTTTACCCAAGTCACTTCTATATGTCTCCTTGGATCTCTAAAAATTTCACAATATGAAAAGTCCCAGTAAAGAAGTTACAAAAAAAATTTGAAGATGACATGTTTGAAAATGGTTTCAACATCATTCTGAAACCATAAATTCCACAAGTCACATCTTTGAAAGTATATCAAAATTTAAGTTTGAAATTTTTTCCTATGGTATTGTTATATGTCTCCACAAGTCTCTCATATTTTCACACTCTAAAACATCTCATCAACTAAGTTATAGTGAAATTTCCAAACTAAACTATTTAAAACTGATTTTAGGACTATTCATAAACCCTAACTTCCACATAAATTATCTTCAAAATTATAGGTAACCAAAGTTTGAAATAATTACCACAAACAACTAGCGATATTGCCTTTATCTCCTCAAATTTTACAATTTGAAACATCTTAGAAGAAAATTTATAGAGGAAATTCCAAGCTAACATGTTGGAAGCAGATTTAGAGAGCATTCAGGAACCCTAAATTCCTCAGAGTATATCTTCAGATTTATAGTGAACTAATGCTTGGAATTTTTAACACATGTACACAAATATATCACCTCCAACTCCTTAAGTTTCATGGTCTGAAATACCCTAGAAGAAAAGTCATAGTGAAAATGCCAAGATGATACGTTAAAGTAGATTTCAAGAGCATTCATGAACCCTAACTTTATTAGGGTATATGTTGAAAATTATAGTGAACCAATGCACTAAATTTTTACCACGTGTAAAAATGTATATCACCTCTATCTCCTCAAAGTTTCAAAGTATGAAACGTTGCATGAGAAACATTATAGCAAAATTTCCAAGATGAATTTTTCACTCCACAAATCACATTGTTTATCCAACTTTAAAATCCAAATAGTATTCCCCATCTTCTTTCACACACTTGATATATCTTATTTCTTGTATTGTCTTCGATTTTTCTCAAATAACCTTTATTTATAGTGTTTATAGGTTCACTTATGGGGCCAAATTGTAAAAATAGCTAGGTTTCCCTATACTTTCTGGCTAGGAAAATCTAGTAGAATCTTTCATGTTTCCTCATTCTTATGGAGTTAGAGGGTGTTCCATATAAATTTGTAAATATATAAAAATAATCTATTAAACCGTACATATTAAGCTCAAATTTGATCTATCTATATCGAGTTGCAAGGCCTTCAAAGATAAGGTATCCAAACTATGCATCTGAATATCCAAAAAAATAATATTTCCAACAATGCCCATTTTGAAATATTCATCTTGGATATCTCTAGTCTCCCCCTATCATTGAAATCAATGACAATAATAATTCCAACAATATCCCCATTTATCATTGATGGAAACCCTTAATAAAATTTTCAACATGTTGACGGTGTTGGATACCGCCAAATTTATATGGACTCTCCCTGATGTGAAGTCTCAATTAGACCTCACATTGTTTGGAGTAGGAGCCCCATATAGAGTATCAAACCGACCACCATAACACCAAGCTTTTCCTTCGTTTAAATGGATAACATAAGAGATTATATACATAAACCTTTAATAATGAAGTAAGTTGACATTGTGAAACATTGGTTGCAATGTGTAAAAGAAGACTTTCACGAGGGGAGAGAGAAAAGTGAGCCTGTAGAAGGAAAGTAATTGTACTAACCTAAGAGAGACACATAAGAGAATAAAAAAATTTGTTAGAAAATATTTCACATAACGATTTTATAGAGAATAAAAAACACAGTTCAATTTCTCCAGTACATATAAAGACAACATATACCATAAACCTCCCAAGAATAGTCCTAAAACATTTGTGATACATGCATGAAAATGGGTTGCCTAATAGAGCTTCAATTAGGTGAAATATCAAAGTACACAGTTATAATGATGAGACACTAGTTTGAGTAGTGGAACATTAAGTCACTTCTTGCTTCTCCAAAGAATATTTTTCTCTCTTATGCCAAGTATAGAATCCAAGACTAGCTCTCCAAATATTTAAGCCTCCAAAAGGACTTTCCTTGAGATATGAGGTTGCTTTTATAACAAGAGAAATTACCTTTCATTTCCTCATGAATCATGGGTTACCCTCATGAATATTGGACTTCTAATGTGTCCTTTTAACTTATAAACAACTCTTGAACTTCTAAATGACTTTTGGACTTCTACTAACAAAATTGTGTCCATATATGACTAAGTGAATTTTCATATTCCACATATGGCTCTTGGAATTCTACACATTACATTTTGTCCTTTTCTTGACAATACATCATTAAATTCCACTTAGTGATGTGGCATGACACATGGACACACTGTGACCATTTTGATGACATTAGCACAAGTTAGAACTCTTCATTGGTGACATGGACTTCATGATGAGTTGATGATGTCAAGTTTTCTTTCTTGTTGCTTCATCTTGCATTCTTGGTGATAGATCTTATATATGATTCATCTTCATGAAATATCCACTTCCTTTCTCATATTCACCATCCAAATGGTATTTTATCAATATTGAAAGCACTTGAGTCATCATGCAATGTATTTTTTCTGTCTCGTTCCATGATATGCTTCATGTCCTCATCATAGCTCTCTTAGTGCTTCTTCGTTGCAATTGTTTCTTCATGCTTTATCCTTGCTATTTTATATTGAGAAACACCTTATCATTCTTGGAAGGTAATTCTACAAATTAAGATGATTTATGATGAGGAAATATCATTTTAAAACATCTATTCTATCAGTATCTAGCTCATGGATTTAATTTCTCATGATAGGCTTGTGAGAGGGTTAAAGGAAGCAGGCTTAACTAAGAGGGAGTAGTGAAACCCATTAGTGGCTTAGGAGGACTCCATATTTCATTTTTATTGGGTCATGCACTATGAGAAAGATCTCTCCTTGGTCCAATGTAGTAGGGGAAGTCAAAGGGAACAGGTGGAAGGCTTCAAGCTTCAAGGATGCACCATGTGCTCCAAAGAAAATAGAGGAAAGATTAAAAGCATAGTTTCCCCAATCAAGGGTGAGGGGAGGAATCTTTCAGAATTCCCTACTGCCCCATGCACCCAAAGGAAGGGTCAAAGGAATTCTTAGGGTGCATCTACACATTGGAAAGGAGGGAAGGTGAAAGATTTATCCTTAAGGATTGGGTTATGCGGTCAAAGGGGAAAAATACTTTAATGAGAGTGAAATTTGACTGGTCAAAGGAAAGGGGAAGCCTTATTCAACCTTCCCTATTTTTCCATGCACTCTAGAGGAAGATTTTAATCCAAGATTGGGTGCATAGTGCATTGGGGAAGGAGGAAGGGTGAGTCTTCAACCTTTGGGAGTGAGCCATGCACTGAAAGGAAGGGGAGGCTTGAGAGAAAGTGCAATTTTATTCAAAATGAGATAACTATTTATTTTTAATACAATTTTCCTCCTAAGCTAGTGCATTTTGACCCAACAGTGGGTTTTTAACCATTTGGAGTGCGCTTTTCATTGACAAAGGCCACAGGATGGAGCCACTTGGCAAAGGATGGTTTTCACTACACTTGGAGGATAGGAGGATATTTTCATTGCATTTTTTTCCTCCGCAAGAGGGTGAAATAGGTCCATGTTTTTATCTAGGAATTCTCCATGTGTCTTGCAAGGCAAAGATAGCCAAAACTCAGTGTAGTGAATCGGTATAAGAAAGAAGGATCAAGTGACTACCCTTGGGAGTATCATAATGTGCAACACATTTGAGGTAATTTTGGGAGGAACTTATTGCACCAAAATTTGGTAGTAGTATTGTATCATTGATTCTTATGAATAGGTTGAGTTGTGCGCTCAATAAGAGGGTTGAAGGATTAACATTTTGTACTAGGCTAGAGGACCAAGAAGGGCTCTTAAATGGATACGTGTGGGATCGAAAGAGTAAATGAGGAAAATGAATCTGGACATGACTCAATCATGGATCACACACATAAAACCACCAATAAAATACAAATAATACATAGGATTCATATATAACAATCACACCTCGAAACAATGGCAAAGTGAGACTTATTTCTAAGTGCGACACTTAAAGCGACACATTACGACACTTAGAACACAAGTTACGACAACTATCACGATTGTAAAACAAATGTGTGCTAAGCTATAGGAATGTGTATAGCATATATTCTAATGATATTTAAAACCATATAATGTATAAGAGTCTTCTAGAGCTACTTTTGGTTATGTGCAAAGTTGTGACACGTGTGGGATAAAAATCATAAAAGTGACAATTCCGACATTAGGAAAACTTAAGACGACACATGTAAAATGACAATGACCTATGAAGTGACACATTCCAGAGTGAAGATAACATGAAAACACCACTTATGAAAGTGAAAACAAGTAAAATTGAAAGCCGCAAATTGAAAGTGAAACTTGTGAAAGCGAAAATGTGCAAAATACAACAGTTGAGAAAACTCACCAAAATATAAATACAAACACAAGGAAGTGGGGGGGATTGTCATTAAAATTGGGCATTGATTGTCGACATGGGTTGAACATCACATAGAAATTTTCTTTATGGATGGTTCCATGCATTTTCGAGTTCGCATAAAGGAAGTTTTCTCATGAAACCATAAAGACTTGAAATTTTGAAACTAGGAAGAATACTCAAATGGTTTTCAAAAAATCAAGTGACCATCTAAAGTAGGCTTCAAAATTCAAGTATGAGTAAAATTTTGGAGATTTTTTATTGTAGCAACAACACTTGGTGACGCACTAGTAGAAATCCAACTTCTTTATTTAGGTTTAATTATTGAAGTAAAAGGTATCAGTATTTCAGGAAGTATTGATTCATCTTGAAGATTACCTTGGCTTCCCTACTTAACGTGGCTAGAGTTTTATTCTTTTCCATTCCCTTACTTGGTTAAAAACATATCAAGGCTTTCCAAATCAGAAATTTTTCAATCTAGAAAAGGGTTATATGGGCAGAAAGTTTAATATATTCAGAGTATAAGTTTCATATTTGGTGTTGCTCAATTTCCACTAGGCCTGGATAGTACCACAGATGAGTCAATATAGGAGCAAAATCGTTGCTTCGCTACCAACGATCCTAGAGAGTACCCTAATGAAGTCACTTGCGTCACCTCCTTGCGTAAGAAGCCTTTCTCTTCTTTCACCCTTTATTTATTTATTTAATAGTGTTGTGCTTCATCACTTATTATTTTCAATGGGAAAAATAGGAATCTTGACTTATTGAGAGTAGAGGAGGTTTACCCTAATATAAATATTTATATAACCTCTTATATTGGTTTTCTCGCTTTAGATTCTCCCCAGATCTTTTCTCTACTTGACTGGATCAACATCAAAAACAATATTTACTTACAATACCAAGTAGAGGAATGAGGATCATAGAATAAACATGGGATTTATAGTTCAACCAAAGGATTTCCATTCGATTGGATCATATTTTCCATTCAGACATAATTGACTTTAAAGATATGCAAACCAAAAATAGAGAAGAGGTAACAGATTAGCCAAGCATTTTTCATCATCACAATTTCCTTTTTCAAGTTTTGAAACATGTGTTTTGTTTCCAACAGGTACATATTTCACGCAATGTTTTATTGAAAAAAACAAAATGAAATACATGACAGAACAAAGAAACAAGACCAAAAGAACCAAGAGAATGGAGGCTAAACATAAAACAACATGTCGAATATACAATAAGAAACCAAACAGATGTAGATATTTAATGGAGAGAAGTATGGAGGCTGGATGAAATGCAAGGGTAACTAAATGAAACTAAGCCTACTCCTAACCTAATCATCTAGAAGGTCAGGGCTAAGTGTAATTATATTTCAAATGTATAAATCGTCATTTCTGACTTGAAATTACAAATATAAAAGAAATTAAAAGCAATATAAAGCTATGTGAAATAGAAAATATAAGAACTTTGCAAACTTGCACAACCAACTGAAGGTCTAGATTATTACCAAAAGGATGTTCCATACTGACTGGTTCGAACCTATTTCGAAGTTCACCTTGTTGTTTGAAATGTCTGTTATACAAAACTTGCATACTTCTTTTGAATACAAATTCATATGTGCTCTTAGTTCTTGCAAACATTAAAAAGGATATAAACTTTTTCTTTGCAACGGAGCCTTTCCAAGTAAAATTTATCTAACCATTCAGGGATTGGATTTTGATAATCAATAAAACCAATCTAAAAACCCTGGGACTTATGGGAAAATTCATTTCAATTAATGTATTTGAATCACAACAAGAATATTTGGTATTATTATCAAATTATTTGATTATCGTATAATGTTATTTATCCTCTATTGGTTCCCTGTGTATCCCATTACATGCAAAATCAATAAGAAGGCTTGGAGCATTCAAGACAATTGTTGACATTGTGCGTCCAGGAAACCAATCAGGATACTAATTTAAAAAAATATTAGAAACATATGACAAATCAAACCCAATACTTATACTAGCACAAGGGTCTTGGTCAGTTGAATGATTAAACCTATTGCAATTATTCCATAATATATAATGTGCCATGGAGATGATCAACTTCATGATATGCACAAAAGAGATAATAATATGATTAGATTCGAAATAATTTAACATATAAAAATCCTTCAACCCAAAATTACCTTTATCTTGATCATCAAAATTACAAGCCTTGAAATAATAAGTATTCATGAAATATGTGATCTCCAACCCTCCGTCTAACTTAATGGGTTAACATGAAAAGGAACTAACCAAACAAGAACCTTTCATTTGATTAGAAATTCTATCTTGGAGATCATTGATCCATATTTCTTCAGCTACCAAAATTATCCAAGATATTTTACTTTTGTGATGTTATCATAACTGCATTTAAAAGATCATAAAACAAACACATGTGCATGCTTAAACAAGAGGAAACATAATGATGATCAGAAAATCAATAACACAACACATTGATAACAGAGTTCACCCAGTGTGGGTTACATCTATGGGCCTGATATCAAGAGAGTGGAGGTCGCTTCATTAAGTTTTGTAAATGATGATGATATACATGGCATGTTCTTTGTCATAATAAGGAAAAATACCCTCAACAAGGACTAATAATTGGATCATTCCTCCCCACTAAGGAGATTTTTGTCCTCAAAAATCATGAACATAATTTGCAACTATTGTGTACATTTTCTACACCACAAGTTTCCTAAGAGGTAACCCTTCCTTCTCCTTCACCTTTGTTCTTCGGAGCCATAAGAGATGAGTTGACACCTGCATCCTCTGCAAACTTGTAGTACAATATTTTAAAATTACATGCTTCATTACATGACCAATAATGACCCAAGAATCCCATACTTTCCAAGATTTTATAACACACACTTTTTGGTCAAGTTTAAATCAAAATGGAAACATTACCCCAGCTATCAATACAAGGCCAAAACATCATCGTTGCTTTACAAGTGATGGAAAAATCATCACTTTTACAATTATGTTGAAACACATGATTTACAAAAATACGGCCATGAAAAGATAATACATATAAAAAAACCATATCTCGCTTATCAAAGAGAATGGGTCATCTCCCTGTGGTGGATTCGTTTGTTGAACAATTTTTTCAACTGGTTCATGTGACAAGGGCTTTGTTCTTAAGACATTTCTCTAGATGGAGCCTCCAACATGTGGCTCTTTTATGACCACTTCTGTTGCAATGACTACAATAATTCTTCTTCCTCTAGACCTACTTAACATGCTTCCTTCCCTGATGTGGAGAAGGCCTATCATGCCTCATCCCTTTTCATGTTTCCATTCTCTTCCAGCACTCAACAAACACATGGTTATGTAAACCACAAAAAACACATAGTTTTTGATTCCATGATTTATGTTCATCGTTAATAACATGTTTGTAATCAAAATTAACTTTAGAATACTTAGCCTTGTGATACATTTTTTGGTTGTCCCTAGTGTAATTATGTCGATGAGAGCTTGCCTCAGCTCTTCCTCTGCAATGTGCACTGTCATGGGATGATGGTGATGTGTTCCCATCATTCTCTTTCCTCGACGGTTCCAACAATGTCTTGGAAGATTCTGAAACCTTTGAGCACTCTCCTTCAGTGTATCCCAAACCTACAAATTGAGGTATTCGCATGACCTCCAATGGTTGACTTATGCCTCGGTGATTAACACCAAGTACTCCTCCTTTACACCCCATATTGGTAAGGATTCTCATGACAGTTCTCGTAATGGGTACCTCAACATCTCCAACAGAAATAACATCATGTGAAGGTGAAACTGAAGAACAATCAACATTTTTTACCTTAGTTTTCGATTCAAAAATAGGTCATGATGGCTTCTCTAGGCCTTCATTATGCTTCAACTCCTTCAAGGCCTCTTCTGTGGTTCGTAGTTTAAGCTACAATATTTTATTTTCCTCTTTCTCCTCTCGTAGAATCCTCTTAAATTCAACATTCTCCACTATTGGGCTATGTAAATCACTGTTAAATGACTAAACAACATGCATTTAACTATCAATCTAGGGACATCTGTTTATTCCAATGACACTTGCACTGTCTGTGTCGATACACCAACCAGAAGAAACTCCAAAGAAAAGAAATCGTTGTTGAAGCAAATGCTGGAAATAAATCACTCATGCAGAAGTAAAAGGCTCTACAATATTGGAATCACACTTCAATTAATCTATCTGGTGCGCCACACAAAAAATACCCAGCTGGTGTTTCTAATATCATATGTGTAACGGCATATAAAATATTGAAATCGAAACAGATATATTCTCAGCTAAATCGCAACAACAACAATCTATTGATACATAAACTAAAATACAATTACATACACACAACTACTTTAATCACTGTAATCCCTGCTAAGAAAGTGGGCCCTTCCTCCTATCAGGGTGCAGGTAGAGGAATAACTTAACGGAAACTAAATAGAATAACACATGTAAAAACAATAACAGGATAATATGTATTAATATGAACACAATTATAGAGCCAAAATAATGTTGTTCTGCCCTCCTTTCGACCTATAGGGCCGATAACTATATAGTGGTTACATCAGAAAACTAAGGGATAGATCATTAATGAGAATCTTATGATTCTCATGCTGATCGAAATAGAGCACATATAGTTATAACCACTTCCTAATAAAGTTTTGACTAGAAAATAAAATATTACAATCAAAACTTCCCTTAGGCTGTTATCCTAAAAATACAATGCTAAACAACTTCTACAGCCATCGTAATAGAATCACAGTTGTAGTGTGACAGCAAGAGGAAATATCAGCAACAAGTGTTGATGGGATCAGTCAACGGTACAACTGTATCCGCAGTTCGCCAACGAGTCTGTAACAGTGAGGTGTAACAACATCGATTTTCTTTAACAGTACCCTTTTAACTGCTTCTGTGAACTTCGTGCTCAGGATATTTGGTGTTATAAATGAAATCTGAAAAGAAAACACAAAGACCATCTATATTCTCCAAACATTCACCATCAATTAGTCATAAAAAGGTACGATATATCGCAATGAGTTTCTTCCTTACCTTATGCCTAGACCCAACACTTATTTCATCTGCCATATGCCTTCGATGCTTGGGCCTTTTATGTGGTTCGAAAGGTAGCTCAAGATCCATAGCATTTTCCAGTTAACCCATTGTTGGATCTAGATTCATATCTGGAGCCTGTACCATCTCGTCCCAGTGATGGTAATGAATGCCCAACGCTAGAGGAATACCTTTCCGAATGCCGCATATATATTTAGGTGAATCCCTTCATCCTAATAATTGGTGAGTTGGAAATGTAATAAAAATAAGGTGAAACAACACAAGTTAGGATAGAGGGGCAGGAGAAAGAGGAAAATATACTCCCATTGGTTATAGTTAAGAGGCAAAATAGGGAAAACATAGGTAGAAAAAGTGTACAATACTGGCGCCCAACATCTCCCCCCAACTGAAATACTTGCATGTCCTCATGCAAACTCATCTCTCATGGGAATATCTTTGGTGCAAGTCAGTGAGATCATAAGAACCAGCTGTATCTTCATCTGCAGACCTGTATCCATGATTGGCCATCAACTGTCATATCCAAGATTCTGACTCATACTTACTCAATTCATAATTGATCTGGTAATCCTCAATTGGCATCCAGATCAAAGGAAACTTGAATCTTAATCCCAACCACAAAGCACCAAGGGATTGTACAATTTGTGCATAAACTGGTACATGTGTAATAGCCACCACAAAATTCTAGAATGAGAATGGATCCCCCTTCAATAGCTCAACACTGCTGGCTTTTGTGCGTTTCAGGCACCCTGTCAAAGTTCACAATTCTTCTTCTATAAGTGGCAGTTGGTTATTTAATCCTAGGGGTACTTAGAATTCTCCTGAATTCTCGTCTCAAATCAATAGCCCATCCTGGTTCTGCCCGAACCCATAATGTTGTCTTTTCCTCATTAGTCTCCATAGATTTAATGGCTAGATGCCATTCAAATTGATTTTTCATGAAGGACACAAACTCCCTCAATTTAATATCTCCCATATAGGAGAATACAATCACAAACATCTGCATACTCACATGTTCACAAATAATATTGTGTAAGAATAACTCACAGAGCAAGCTTTGCTCATCAAAATCGGAGGCACGAAAAACATCTAGAAATGTATGAGTGGAAGAAAATAAATAAGGTCTATCCTCCATAATAGCTTTCAATTGAAACAAGAAGTAACGTTCCCATAGAAAAATAGGATAGGATGGAGAAGGATGCCTAGAACCCAACAAGTTGAGGGTGAGGTCATGAAGTTTTTTCTTATCTATGGTGAGGTCTTGAACATGCTGCTGTAACAACAGTAGTTGTTCTTCTTGTTTCTTCATAATTTCCTTCTTCTTTTAATTCTCCCATACTTTCTTCAATTATTATTGCATCCATCTTTCATGTAAAGTATCTATTTCTCTCTGATGTTCGTTTAGTGAAATCGTCCCCTCCCAAAGGGAGATCGCTTCCTGTTTCCACTTTTTTAACTCAGAAATTAGAAATATTTTCTCAGAAATCCATCCCAAAATGGGGCTCAGCATTCTCCTACATTCAATATCTTCATCAACAATGGGTGTACCGGCCTCTGCTCCATGGGGTTGTTCCACCTCTGTTGTTGGCTCATGTCTAACAGCAGCCTCCTCGGTGGGTTCTTGTGTGTCAGACCCTTTGTTTCCACCTAGAGTAGCCTCTGTGTCCATTGTTGTTTCTTTTACAATAGGAGTGACCTCCAAAAGTTCTTGTGGGTCGGCTTCCAGGTCAATTATTACAGGAGGCTCTGCTTTAACTATTGGTTCTTGTGTGACTACAGTATCATCAGCAGGTTCTTGTGTAATAGCCTCCTTCTGTTTTGTTTCTGTTTCAATTGGGCTGATATTTTCTCTACGGGCCTTATATCCTGCTGCTGTTATGTCTTGAAAACATGTCATGCATAAATACATTGGCATTTCCTTCCCCTCAGATAATTTCTTCTTTATGTCTTCATTTTCCTTTCTTATACTTTCAATTTCTAACAAAAAGGCATTGGTTTCGTCCTTACCTGATGAGGAGGGTTTCCTTTCTTCTTCTAAAACTTCTGCTTCTGTCTACTTTTCGACCATAGGCAAAGGTTCTACAGGTATGCTGACATCCACTCTTTTTTTTGGTCTTCTATCCCCAATTGGCTCATCAATATCCTTTTTCCCAATCCTAACTCCAGCAGGCTGAGTCTGGGTTTCCACCTCTACCTGACTTCCTCCTGAAGTCGTGGTTTGTTTCCCCCAGCTTGTCCTTGGCCTCTTTCACTTGAATTCTTCCCATGTTTTTCCTAGCTGGCCTATGGCATCCAACATTATTAGCTTAATGAGTCTGTGATTAGTCACACATGCCTCTGGGTGTGTTTCTATTTTCACTGTTGCTTCCATAAGCTTGATGTTCCCTAAAAAATAGAATGGAAGATTAATTATTTGCTAGTGTCGTAGGTGATTAAGCAGAGGAACCTGATAGTTGAACACTATCGTGGATCTTCCCTCATAAGTGATATTTAATTAAGCCTAGGGAAACATCTTCCCAAGGATGAGGAAGTGAAAATCTGTCAATTCCTCTCTCTTTCTTCTCCAGTTTTTCTTCCCCCACTAAGAAGTATTCTTTCAAGGAGGGGTCATTGATTTTTATATTAAACCACCTGTGCCCCTCCACTGGCAATGAAGTTACCTGGGAAATTACCTCTTCATTTACCTCCACTTGTATTCCCCTGACTCGGGTTTGATTATTTTTCAAGTTCTGAGCAAATTGAATTGCCACCGCCTTGTCTGAGCCTTCAATCTTTGAAAAAACTCATTCCATCCAGCATCTCTGAATATATCGTAGGCTTTTGGACAATTCTATAGAGCGCCCATAGAATCCATTTTGTCCTTGACTGCTGCTCCACCCATCTCTGTTGTTTATTTATAAATTTTCTTCTTGATGTTCAACCACACTGTAATATCATTGCGTTTCTAAATTTGCTTCTTTGTTGTTCAACCCCACTGTAACATCAATGTGTCTCTGAATTCATTGCTTCTTGGCGTCTCTGCTTATCCCAATCGACGAGTTTACAATGATGATGCAAGGTTTCAGTCAAGGAGGTTGATGGAAGGTGGCATCTTTTACGGATTTATGAAATGATACCTCACACTAATATTCATAAATGGCTCATTATGAAAAGTAATGGGATTTCGTACACACGCTATTTTCCAATCGGATTTGATCATCATTGGAAATTCTGTTATTGATTAGGTGCATGAGGATTTTATAGATATTTATGATTACAACTTTTTGCAATGATTTCAAGACATATCCCCTCCCCCACCTTAATGGTGACGGCCTCCCACAACCGCCACAGGAGTATCATTACTTTTCCAATTAATCACCGAATCATCAATGACAATGTTTACCTTTTTAATGACATACCTAAGGTGGCGTGGAGGGAGACTTTGGATTAGTGACATCCTACTTGCAGCACTCGTGTTATTACGTTTGGCCAGCATAGTTATTGCTGCTTATGGAATGAATCATAAAAAAATATTATTCATGGATTTCGGCTGTTACATGTGTAACAGCCAAGACAACCCTTAGATTATTCTGAAAAAAGAACATAATAATCAGAAGAAATTGGTACAGAAAAGGAAATTACATGAATACCATCATCCTATGAAATAGATCAGAAAGGGAAGATGATGTTTCAGGAAGAAAAACATGGGTGTAACAGCCACCACAAGAGTGGTTTCAAGTTGTTACTAATTGTCTAACTAGACCCCGGAAAGGGTTTTGCACAGTTAGATTTATTTTTGTTTTTCTTTTTATTTATTTATTTTTATTTTTATTTTTTTTAAACAGGTGTAATAGGTGCCACGAAGGTGGTTTTAAACTACTGCACTTATTGGAATTCCATTTTTAAGGCTGCATAGGAGAATGTTCCCCTACTGTCGTAACATGAAGATCAGAGTCCACGACAATGTTGACAAATGATTCCTTCGAAGCGGGTTGATGATATAACCTTAGACGGTTCCCATTAACCAGTAAGGGCATCTTAGCACTATTAATGGTGACCAATTGTACAGTCCCATTGTCAAATATCGTATCCACTTCATAAGGACCGAGCCATCTGGTGTAGAGCTTGCCTTTGAAATATTTAAACCTTGAATTGTACAAAAGATCCCAATCTCATTTTTGGAAATTTTTCTTCTTAATAAACCCATCATGCCATCTGGCTCTTTGTTGCTAAATGATCTCTGTCTGTTGAATGGAAACTAGCCATTTCTCTTCCAACTCATTGAGTTGGTTCAGTGTTTGAGTCTGTGATGTACTCAAATCCAGATCAACCTGCAATGTAGTTCTTAATGTCTTTATTTCAAGTTCTACAGGGAATAATGGATTCTTACCATACACTAGTTCATATGGTGAGAAGCCTGTAGTATTCCTCCATGTTTTCTTGTAAGCCCACAGTATGTCTGGAAGTTTCTCAGCCCAGTTTCTTTGATGGTTGGCTACTGTCTTTGTTAAGATTCCCTCAATGACTTTATTGGTACTTTCTACTTGACCATTTTCTTGTGGGTGATATGGTGTGGTGATTCTGTGATGAATTCCATATTTTTCAACCAACTTATTGATCAAATGAGATGTGAAATGAGGTCCCCTATCTGTCACTATCTCTTTGGGTATCCCAAAGTGAACAAAAATATCTTGAAACAGGAAGTCTAAAATAGCCTACTCTGTTGCTCTAGTTAGTGCCTTTGCTTCAACCCATTTTGTGACATAATCGGTGCAGACCAATATGTATGCTTTTTGTTGTGATGAAGGATTAATTGGCCCCACAAAGTATAGGGCCAATTTCTTAAATGGTTCCATACTATCTGAGGTTGTAATGACATCTCATTTGATTTCAGAGGTTGGCCCATCCTTTGGCAACTATCACATCCTTTCACAAACTTCTTGGCATTCTGGAATATGGTTGGCCAGTAGTACCCTATTGAGAGTACTTTATGTCATGTCCTCTTGTGAGGGAAGTGTCCTCCACAAGGTTCCTCATGACAAGCCTTCAAGATCTCAAATACCTCATCTTCTCTAACACATTTCATAATCTGAAAATCTGGACCAGTGTGATAGAGATTTCCTTCTATCCAGGAGTAGGTAGCACTCTGTTGTATAATCCTCCTCCTTTCTTTGGAAGACAATTGGGGTGGAAATTTTCGTACAACAAGGTAATTAGCTATATCTGTGTACCATGGTGAGTGAGTAGAGATGGAAAAAATATACTCATCTGGAAAAGAATCCTCAGTGGCAGTGCAGTCATCACTTATAGTTAATCTAGAAAGAAAATCCTCAACTACATTATATTTTCCGAGTTTATCTAAAATATTAATATAAAATTCTTGTAACAGAAATAACCATCATGTAACTCTACCATTAGTAACCGACTTGTTCATTAAAAATAAAACTGGTGCATGGTCAGTGTGTACAAATACTTGATTCCCAGTGATGTAGTGTTAGAATTTGTTGATAGCATGCACTACTGCTAGGAATTCCTTCTCGGTAACAGTGTAGTTGAGTTTTGCTGAAGTCAAGTTCTTGCTGATGTAATAAATCGCATAAGGCTTCTTCTCCTCTAGCTGCCCCAAAACAACACCCGTAGTCATATCAGATGCATCTATAGCAATATGAAACGACATTTCCTAGTTTGGTCCTCATAAAATAGGTGTTGTTGTTACACAGTTCTTTAATTTTAAAAAGGCCTGCTCACACTTCCCTGTCCATAGAAATTCCACATCTTTCATAAGTAATTAAAATATATGAGATGAAATCTTTGAAAAATTCTCTATGAATCTCCTACAGTATCTTGCATGTCCCAGAAAACTATGTACCTCCTTCGGAGTCTTAGGGGGCGGGATTTTCAATATTACCTCAATTTTTACAAGATCTGCCTTGATTCCATCTACTGAAATGAAATTTCCCTACACAATTCCCTTGCTCATCATCATGTGGCATTTTTCCATGCTTAGAGCAACATTAGTTTGTTCATAGCATTCCAACACTTTTTCCAAGTTAGTTAATGTTGCGTCAAAGGCATCCCCATAGGGTGTAAAATCATTCATAAATATTTCAAGACAGTCATTCAAAATATCAAAAAAAAATACCCAATATTTCCCTTTGAAAGGTTGTTGGTGCATTACAGAGGCCAAAGGGAAGGACTCGGTATGAAAAAGTACCCCATGGAAAAGTAAAGGTTGTCTTGTCTTGGTCTTTTGGGGAAATCTGTATTTGATTATAGCCACTAAACCCATATAGAAATGAAAATATTTTTTTTCGAGAAAGAGTGTCCAAGACCTTATCAATGAATGGTAAAGGAAAATGGTCCTTTCAAGTGGCCTTGTTAAGCTCTCTATAGTCAACACAGAATCTCCATTTTCCATTCTTCTTTGGAACTATTACAAGTGGATACATCCACTGACTGTTGGAAATGGGGTAGATGAAATTAGCATTGAGGAGTTTCTGCAATTATTCTTTCACTATATACTTAAGTGCGAAGTTCATTCGACGTTGATGTTGTCTAACTAGTTTTCAATCCTCGTTAAGGTAAATGCGGTGAGTGCATAGGCCAATATGGATTCCTTTTATATGAGTATAGTCCCATGCAAATGCCTTTTTGTATTTCTATAACAGTTGTATCAACAATTTTTTTTGTTCAGCAATCAGGTTATGATTGATGTTTAAACATTTTCCACGTCCGATTTCAATGGGATTGCTGATAGTAAGTGGGGTTGTTTTCAAATGTTCAATAATTGCATCATCTTCCTCACCTTCTTCTCCCAAATCTCTAATGGACGAAACATGGAGTGAATTACTAATGAAACCATTATTGATATAGTCCTCTGTTTCATCCTTAAAGTATTGTGCTTTTCCAAGCGTGAGAAGAGGTAGGGAAAGATTAGATTAAGAAGCAAATTTGTCCCACCAGGAACTACTCAAATCCATATGAGGTTTTGCTAGGGGATAAAGGTTTAGGTTTTGAGTGGTCTATCCATATGAGATTACCATAGATCCGAACCTACATCCAATATATGCGTCTGAAGTGGCTAGCCACAGTCTTCCCAATATTAAAGGATGACCCCCCAGGTTGGATTTGGTTTGTAAAATGAGAAAGTCAGCCAGATAATTCTAGGAAGCCACAGTGATAACCACATCTTCGATTACTCCCTTGGGCTTGACATGGGACCTATTTGCTAATTCAAGCACTCTAGGTGTAGGTCTAAGTCCATGGAGTCCCAGAGAGATAAAGAGGTCTTTAGTCATAGCATTAACACTTTCCCCTAGATCAATCAAAGTATTGGTTATGGGATGATTGTCAATATGGATAGTCACTGTAGGGTTCCATGGGTCATTATATTTAGCCAACAAAGGCTGATCAATCATAATATCGGAAAATTTTCCCATGACATGGATAGTAGCAGGGTCTTTAGATTTCCTTCCATGTCTTTTGACACATAGATCCCTTAATGTTTTAGCATAGATAGGAACTTATTTAAGGGATTATAATAGTGGAATCCACACATACATATTTTGCAGCTCCTTGAGGAATTCAGATTTAGTTTGTGAGACTAGCCCAGTTCCAGTTAATTGTTGAGGGTATGGGGGGTTCTGAATGCTAACAGCTAAGTCAGCTATCACAGATGTACTAGCCTTACTCGGATTGGCTATTGTAGGAAAAGCAGACCCTCCTGATCTGGTTGTTACATATGTAACAATAGGTGTTGTATCATTTGTTACATGTGTAACAACTACCTCTGAATCATCCATATCCTTCCTGGGTGATTCACTTTCTTCGGTAATAACGGGGGTATGTTCAGATTTGATTATTTTCCTTGATTGAAGCCAGACCTCATTAAGTTTAATAGGAGTATTAAGATAAGTTTGGAGGGTAACCAGAGCATCCATGCTCTGGGTCGCCTTATTATTTGGATTGGAGTTAGGTTGCACAAGTAATTGGGGTTGGATAAAAGGTATAGGAATTTTAATAGAAGGCAGTTGTAACTCCTCCTGTTGCATTAGTATTGGAGGGGGTACTAGACCCCATTTATTCTCTAGTTCTGACCCCAAGGATTGGGTTGTGATGAAGGGTATTGCATTGGTGGAGGAGATGGCCACTGGCTCCATGGTGAGGAAAATTGTGTTGAGGAAGGAGTAGGATATTGCCATGGGTATTGCTAACTATTATAAACATTATTCCAAGGATAAAAAGAGGAAAAATATGAAGGAGTATCTATAGGTCACGATTGCCATGCTCTCTTTGATCCAATGAAATAAGAAGATTGAACATCCTTGCTTGATTCTTAAAGTACTACCTTCAGTTTGGGCAACTCAGGACACTGATTCGTAGAGTGCGGAAACTCACAAATGTTGCATAGTATGACACTATTCAGTCCACATTCTCTTTCCAAATGTTTCTTTTTGCATCGGGGACAAAATCTTGCTAAGACTACTTCAGCTTCTGCTTGTGCTTTCTTGACTTGTACCATAGTGATCTGGGTAGAGAGAGTGCTAAGGAGGTCGGTTTTAAAATCCTCAAATAAGTTCCCGATCTCTGCTCTAGTTACTCCTCCACTTGTGGACTTCTGTATCTAAAGTGAAGGATCCTGAATTAAAACTCTTCCCTTGACCGATCCTCTTGAGCTTCGCAGAAAAAGCTTCATTATCTCATCAAACGTCTCTTGCAATATGTATCCTTTTCCTATTATGTTCAGATTCTCCAGACAATCATCTCTTAAACCACTTAAGAATATTGGCTTTAGAATTTCTGGATCTAAATTACTGAATTTAGACCTCAGTAAATTATAGTGGAATCGCTCCAAATAGTCTTCTAGGCTTTCCTCTTCCTTTTGTGCAATTATGAAAATCTCATCCTTCAAATCCTTGGTTCGGCAGTAGTCCTGATACTTAAAGAGGAAAGCCTCTCTCATTTCATTCCAGGTTCAAATCGTGCCAGCACCCAATCTCATGAACCATCTTAATGTTGCTCCTTTCAGAGTAGCAGGGAATAATTTCAGCTTCTGGGCATCTAAGTGTAGTCGTAACTTCTACATAGCACATCGAATTCGAACATTAAAGGTATCAGGATCTTAAACAACCATCCCCTGAAAGGATGGTAGGGATGATAAAGGGATATTCTTCATAGGAGCCTCATCCCGTGTTACTACTATTGGGAATTCAAAAGTAACAGAGTTGTCTGTCTTGAAATTCTCGTCCCCCATGGTTGATTCTTCCCGATGGGATGAATTGACCTCAGAGTGTATTGGAGATTGAAAAATACAAGGATTAGGCTACTCTAGGTCCAACTGTTTGACATCACTACCAGTGTCCAATTGATGATCAGCTGAGTGTTGTTCCGTATGTCCCTGATGTTCCCCACTGGTCTCTCCGTGTCCTTCAATTCTCAGATCCTGATCAATTATTTTCCACTATTTTTTTGAATCTAGAGTTTTGATATCGAGAGTGGATATGTTGTTTTAAGGATGGTGAGGTTCACACACGGAAGAAACCGATGGTCCTGGCCTTGATATGGTAACTACTTTCTGTGGTCCTGTCTTCCTATTATCTCTGTATGATGTGGATTGTTCCTTTTCTGCCCTTGAAATTAGATCTCCAAAGAATGTTTTCCTTCCCAAATCTGAACTCTTCTTTTCCTTCTTACGACCTGTCTTTCCTATAGTCAGTAGAGTGGGGGGTGTTTGTAGATGTTGATGTTGTCCTACCAGCACACATGGGACCTATGTGTATCAATTCATCTTACAAGTGCTTCAGTTTCTACAGAAGTGATCCTGCCCAAGTTTGTTAGAGCGATGCACAGGTTCTTACCTCTCGTCTTACCGCCCAATGAATGTATAGCTGAAGGCACCCTAAAAAACACCCAAAATTCAACTCCTAAGTGTCCCAGCAAGACATTGGTGAGCCCACTCAAGTTTTTTAGAGTGATGCACGTGTTCTTACCTCTTGTCTTACCGCCCGACAATTGTGTCACTGGAGACACTCTAAGAAAAAACAAAATGCTTAGAAATTCAACCTCCTAAGTGCCCCAACAAGACATTGGTGAGTGCACTCAAGTTTTTTAGAGCCCTGCGCAGGTTCTTACCTCTTAGCTTACTGCTCATAAATTGTGTCGCTGGAGACACTCTATGAAAACACACAGAAATTTCACTTGTAAGAAACAAATCTGATTAATTGGATCGTCACTGCTATCCCTAGAAATGGTGCCTAAATGTTGGGATATATAAATCATTGTTAAATGAATAAATAGCACACATTTAATTATCAATCCAGGAACGTCTTTTTATTCCAATGATAGTTACACTGTCTGTGCCAATACACCAACCAGAAGCAATTCCAAAGAAAAGAAATCATTGCTGAAGAAAATGCTAGAAATAAATCACACATGTATAAGTAAAAGGCTTTACAAGATTTGAATCACACTTCAATTAATCTATCTAGTGTGCCACACAAAAAATACCCAGCTGGTGTTTCTAATATCATATTTGTGACGGCATATAAAATATTGAAATCGAAGCAGATATATTCTCAGCTGAACAACATCAACAACACTCTATTCATACATAAAATGTAATACAATTACATACACACAACTACTTTAATCACTGCATTCCCTGCTAAGAAGGAGGGCCCTTCCTCCCTAGTAGGGCGCATGTAGAGGAATAACTTAATGGAAACTAAATAGAATAATGCATGTAACAACAATAACAAAATAATCTGTATTAATGTGAACACAATTATAGAGCCAAAATAATGATGTTGTCCCCTCCTTTCGACCTCTAGGGCCAAGAAATATATAATGGTTACATCATAAAATTAAGGGATAGATCAGTCATGAGAGTCTTATGATTCTCATTCTGATCGAAATAGAAAACATATAGTTATAAAAAATTCATAATAAAGTTCTGACTAGTAAATAAAAGATTACAATCAAAACTTCCCTTAGGTTGTTATCCCAAAAATACAATGCTAAACAACTTCTACAGCTATTGTAATAGAATCATAGTTGTAGTGTAACAGCTAGAGGACATATCAGCAACAATTTTTGATGGGATTATTCAATGGTACAATTGTATCAGCAGTTCACTAATGAGTCTGTAACAGCATAATGTAACAACAGTTTTTTGGCGAGTCTGTAACAGAGAGGTGTAACAATTTTTCTTTGCTGTAACAACACCCTCTTAACTACTTATGTGAACTTCATGCTCAGGATATTTGGTGCTATAAATGACATCTGAAAAGACAGCACAAAGACCATCGATCTTCTCCAAAAATTCACCAACAATTAGTCATAAAAAGGTAAGATATATCATAATAATTGGTGAGTTGGCAAAGTAATAAAAACAAGGTGAAACAACAGAAGTTAGGGTAGAAAGGTAGGAGAAAGAGGCAAATATAATCCCATTGGTTATAGTTAAGAGGCAAAATAGGGAAAAAAAGGTAGAAAAGGTGTACAAAACTGGCACCCAACATCCACTTGAAGGCTTTGGTCATTGCACTTCAATTATTTCAAGGCCTCTTCTACGGCTCACAACTAATCTACAATCTCTGCTTCTCCTATTTCTCTTCTCGTAGAGGCCTCTTCAAATCAGCATTCTTTTCTTGAAGGCTCTGGTTGATATCCTCATTTGAATAATGAGAAGATGATTAAAAATATGCATGTTCACTCGAGGGGGTAGATGGAGCATCGTCCTCTACTCTTTCTTTCTCTCATTCCTCTATTCTCTTCTCATAATATGCATGATTTTTTTCCACCATTTTTTATATCCTTAGGAGGGCCTCATACATTTATTTTTCATCCTCCATTGTTTCATGTTCAATCGATCACACTTGCAATTCACATTAGCAAGAATACTGCTCTGATACAAAACATGATATGGATTTCTTCAGCTACTGGAATTATCCAAGATCTTTTACTTTTGTAATGTTATCATAATTGCATTTAAAAGAGCATAAAATAACCACATGTGCATGCTTAAACAAGAGGAAACATAACGATTGTTATCAAATCAATAACACAACACATTGATAATGGATTTCACCCAGTGTGGGTTACGTCTTCGGGCCCAGTGTCAAGAGAGGTGAGGCCACTTCAGTAATTGTTGTAAATGGTGATGATGTAAATGGAATTTTATTTTTCATAATAAGGAAAAATACCCTCAACAAGAGTGGTGTGTCTCTCCACGAGAAGTTCTCCCTACATCAAATCTAACTCCAAATGGGTCTTCCTTCAGCATGACAAGCTAATAAATGCTCACAATAATGTGGTGACAAATATCCCTCAACATAATGTTAAATAGGGATCTCAACAATAAGACATCGTCTCATCACAACATAAGGAAGAATAACCTAACTACGTCATATACCTCCACTTTTGAAGATGGTTGAAAAATGATAGGTTTGGTTGTTGAAATGGACTACACCATTGAATTCATGGCGATGAGTGTTGTAAAATCAACTATCAACTTGTCCAATTCTGACATCGTCAAATTATGAACACTCATGAATCTTGAATATTCCCCCAAAGATTCCTTCCTGACGATGGCCAAAAAATTCACTGTTCAGATGAATATTTTTAGCATGACATTGCATTCCTTGCAAAATTCTGAGAAAAATGAGTATAAAGTCGACCACATTCTGACACTAGTCAAATTCAGCCTCCAAATTCAACCTTCAAGGGAATATTTTAGATTCCTTAATATTCTTCAAAGATTCCTTGGTGCAGGGGACCTGCATTTTTGTTGCTTCGATAGCGCATCTGACTTCACCATCACGCTTCCTACAAAATTGTGGGAAAAATGACTATAAACTTGATAATGTTATGTCACTATGAAAATTTACCTCCCAGGAAATCTTTATAGCATCTTGATATTCTCTTACGTCAAGGTTCCACTTCCTCTATCTCGCTTATGGTTCCAAAACATATGATTTCCATTGGTCCGTTCACATGGGTCGAATGGAAAATGAGTCGAGTTTAAGTATTTTTCTGTGGGAAAAGTTTACTCTGAAGCGTTTTTGGCACGTTGGTTGGAGTGAAGGTATCAAGGCGGGAGGTCAGGGGTTCCAACCCAGTAGACCACCATTGTGGGATACTTTTTTAACTGCACAGAGGTTTTCCATGGCTTCAGGGCTGGTGGTTCCATATACGTCGTCGGTTATGTTTTTAATGTTTTGGTTTTTTATGTTGTTGAGCACAGTGGTGAGGTCACCTCGTAGGGGCCGAGCGGGTTTGAGCCCCACTAGCCTCGAGCTTCACTGTTACATTTTGCATGTATAGTGGGTGGGTTCCACACCACATAGCCCTAACCCAACCATTTCCCAACACATGTTGTATGGTGACATCTCTGGCAGTAGCAAGGTATGACCACCCGCCACTGCATATTTTATGTGGTTCGTGGGGTTCGACAAGGGTGATGACCCGTCGACCAATTTTGGGTTTTGAAAAAAAAAATAAAAATATATATATATATATATATATATATATATATATATATATATATATATATATATATATATATATATATATATATATATATAATGCATACCATAGGTGGCTGGGGTGGTAGTCCACCTCCCCATTTTAATATTTTTTTATATATAACAAAACTCGTTGTTGACCGATTTTTTTATTTTGGGGGTTCATATACAAATTAGTATTTCTATAATTTTGCCTGCTCTTGGGAGCTAGATTCCATGCCCCATCCTCGGCCAATTTGTAGGATCCTCAAACCTGACCCACATGTCCACTTTAACCACAACTTTGACCAGCCATATCTTCTTCATACGAACTTAAATTGGAGTGTCATTCGTACTGTTGGAATCGGGGTGACAAGCACTTCGATTTGGGTCCTGGTTCAGGAGCAATCTGAGGACTTTTATTTTTGGGCTATTCTAAGCCCCCTTTAACCTCTGTAGATATTTGGAATCACCTATATATATCATGAATATCAGCTTGAAAATATCAATATTTATTTAAGAATGAACTTGTAACCAGTGTATTAATGTTAAGGAAAAATTTATGCATGAAAATCTAGATCCAACTTAGTTCAAATATCTCAACATAATTTTGAGAGCCTAACATAACCATCAACGGAAGCAGAAGTGTCTTGACTTCCTGATAGGTCTCAAAAAATTTTGATGGTGGATATCGAATCGAGATCGATTGGAAAAATCAACAGGTACACATGCATCACTATCAACATAATTATTAATGAAAACACTGTCAATGTCACTAGTTTGATCAAATTTAGGATTAAGAATATTAAACTCTTGATGGATGTAAAATTGAGACACACAAATTCAAAAAATCCCTTGATCATTTAGGGTACGAACATACTCCTCCTCACTTATGAAATATTTACAATTAATAAATCATGATAATAGATTCAAATTTTTCATCCTCTTATTGTAATATCACACCATGTTGTACCAGATTGCAATCATGACCAATCAAATAAAGATAAAAATGATTTAAGGGGGATGGTGGTGTGACAAACTTATCAAACATATCTGGGTACAATGAATAATGTGCTAGAGATGAGGAAAGATTGAAAAACTTAGGAGGATGAGAGGTAGTTGCACTTAAATCAGATTGAATTTTAAATAACAATGGATCAACTTCATTGTCATCAGTATAATGGTCAAATATAGGCATACCAATATGACAGTCAGATTGAATAGGATCTTCCAAAGATTCAAAATCTTGAACCCTTACCACATCGTATTTTTCACCCAAGGATGTATGAATTAGATAATATTCGAGATCATTTTGAGTTAAAATAGCATCCCAATTACCAAATGGAGATTGCAAAGTGTGAGAAGAAAACTTTTAATTGATACCTTGTGAATCCAAGCCCTCAGAAGAAGAGAATATATAATCTGATATACTTTGATATTCACCACCATATGTGTTAATGGAAATGGGGATATCACGTTGATGGTCATCTAAAGTATCAACTCAGATGTGAGGCTCAGAGTCATTTGACAGGTTATGAAGGTTGTCTGATTCATGATTAGTTGAGAGTATAGGATCAAAATTCTACAAGAGGGAAGAAATATGGAACACATATCCAATACTTGTCTCCTCTACATGTGAAACACAACTTCCTCGCTCTCGATTACCACTTAAAACAATAGGTTAAACATCATTAAAAATTGAAGTATTTTAATCAAGCAGATTACGAAACAAGGAATCATAAAACATAGGTGGTAGAGATTTTAGAGTGACCTCAGAGACAATATAGTTTTCATTTGGATTATATTCAAGATTGGACTTATGTATATTAATATGATATTAAAAATTGGATGCATCAACTTTCACTTTAGTCTCCATGCAATTACTAAACCATTCCAATTTTCCTCAGTAGGATGTGGGTCATAAGAATCAGATGGAGGTTGAATGGAAAAATTGACATTTTGATATTTAGTTTTCCTAAATTTAACATCATCACCAGGGGCCACCCAAATGGGTACTTTGAAAGGAGGAGGACAAGGAAAAAAAGGAATAATAGGTTTCTCCTTGAAAGATTAAGGTATCCCATGGTTAGCAAAAGTTGGGGAGAGAGAATCATCTAGGGGTTTAGATTCAAAATATCTGAAAGAGAGTAGAATCAAATTGTAAAATTTTTCCATAATGAAATTTGAATCAACCATTCCTTCAATTAATTCATAGAAAAGGTCAAGAAACTTATTAAGAAAACCCTTTGCAGATTCATGAGGTTCCAATCTAAGAAATCAATTCTATTACATATATATTGATAATCATACCTGTCAAAGGCTTCATGAAGCTCCTAAATAGTTGCTCGAGTGAATGGATAGAAGAAGAAGGTAACGTATGACACCATTTCTTAACTTAACCTTCAAATGTGAGGGTGAAATACCTTTCCATGACATCTTTACAATGTATTCCATTAGAGAGACAGAATTGCATAAATTGAAAGAAGTGTTCAAGGACAGTTAGTTAACTCTTGTCATCAATCTTAAATTGAGATAGGTTATGAATGATTTCTGCAAGGATTGTAAAATCAAGTTCCTTATAAAACATCTGTGGATCATGGTTTGGGAAAAAGCCATTTAATATAAAAGATTCAAAATAGACTCAATGGGCACAAATTTTCATTTGGCCATCCTTCTAGCACCAAAATCTTGATTATGTTGGATACCACCAACATACAAGGGATCTCCCCAATGTGAAGTCCCAATTAAACCTTACACTATTTGGAGTGGGAGCCCCATCTGGAGTATCAACCTGACCACCATACCACAAAATTTTGTCTTTGTTTTAATGGATAACATAAGATATTATATACATAAACCTTAAATAAGAAAGTGAGTTGACATTGTAAAGCATTGATTGCAATGTGTAAAAGGAGGCTTTCATGAGGGGAGATAGAAAAGAAAGCCTCTAGAAGGAAATTAATAGTACTAACCTAAGAGAGACACATGATCGCATAAAATATTTGCTAGCAAAATAGTTCACATAACAATTTTAAAGCGAGTACAACACACATTCAACAAGATGAGTATCGAAGCCACCAAAATAGTTCAATTTCTCTAGTACATATGAAGACAACATATATCGTAAACATCCCAAGATTAGTCCTAAAACATTTGTGATACATGCATGAAAATGTGTTGGCTCATAGAGCTTCAATTAGTTGAAAGATACAGGTACACAGTTACAATGATGAGAAACTAGTTACAGTAGTGAAACAATAAGTCACTTTTTTCTTAAGCCTCCAAAATACCTTTTCTTTAGTTATGAGGTTGCTTTTATAAAAATATGAATTACTTTTCATATCCTCATGAATCTTGGGTTACTCGCATGACTCTTGGACTTCTAATGTGTCCTTTGGAATTTTAACAACTCTTGAACTTATAAATGACTTTTGGACTTCTCCTAAAGACATTTTTTCCATATATGACTAAGTGATTTTTCATATTCCACATATGTCTCTTCTACTTCAACACATTACATTTTTTCCTTTTCTTGAGAATACATCATTATATCCCACATGATGATGTGGCACAAAACATGGACACACTTTGAACATTATGATGACACTAGTACAAATTACAAGTCAACATTGGTGACATGGACTTCGTGATGATGTGGTAATGTCAAGTTGTCTTGCTTGTTGCTTCATCTTTCATTCTTTGTGATAGATATGAGCTATGCTTCATCTTCATGAAAGATCCAATTTTTTTCTCATTTTCACCCTCCAAAGGGTCTTTGATCAATATCAGAATCTCTTGAGTCGTCATGCAATGTCTTCTTTCTGTCTCAGTCCATGATTTGCTTCATGTCCTCATGATAGTTATCTTAGTGCTTATTCTCTACAGGTGTTTCCTCATGCTTTCTCCCTTATATTTTCTCTTGAGAATCACCTTATCATTCTTGGAAGGTATTTTTGCCAATGAAAATCATTCATGATAAAGCATGAGCATTTTTAAAATATTTATTCTATCACTACCTAGCTAATGGAATGAACTACTCATGATAGGCATGTGAGAGGGTTAAAGGAAGCAGGCTTGAGTAAGAGGGTAATGTCAAACTCATCAGTGGCTTAGGAGGAATCAATTGTTCATTTTTACTCTTCCATTCACTATGAGAAAGAATTATCCTTGGTCCAACACATTGGGGGAATCTGAAGGGGCAAGACGAAAGGATGCACCATTCGCTCCAAGAAAATGAGAGGAAAGATTAAAAACACATTTTTACCTATAAAGGGTAAGGGGAAGCATACTTTAGCCTTTCCTAATGTTCCATGCACCCAAAGGAAGGGTCAAAGGAAATCTCAGGTCCCATGAGCACATTGGGAATGAGGGAAGGTGAAACGTTCAACATTGAGGACTGCGCCATGGGCTCAAAGGGGAAGAATACATCAAGAAGAGAACAATTTGACTGGTTAAAGGCAAGAGGAAGCCTCCTTCATCCTTCCCTTTTGCACCATGCACTCTATAGGAAGAGGTTAAAGCAATATTGGGCACATAGTGCATTGGGGAATGGGGAAGGGTGAGGCTTTAGCCTTTGGGAGTGTGCCATGCACTCAAAGGAAGAGGAGGCTTCAGAGAAAGAATTGTTTTCTTCAACAAGGGATCATTATTTTTTTTTAATGCAATTTTCATCCAAGGATAGCACTGTTTGACACAATAATAGGTGCTTGACTATTTGGTGTGTGTTTTTCACTGAGGAAGGCCATAGAAAGGAGCCACTTTGCCTATGATGATTTTCAATGCACTGAGAGGATAGGAGGATCTTTGTTAGGTCCCTATATTACTAGTGTAGTCCCTATTGCTGTTAGTGTAGCCCAATTATTGTTATTTTTTAACCCCTGTAATCTCCATATTGCTATTATTGTGCCCCATAAAATACCACTATTGTTATTTTTGTGCCCTTACATTATTATTGTTAGGTCGGTCGGGATTATATTATGACCCCATGGACTCCTATATATAGAAAGGATGTTTTTTAATTTGTATCATCCAAGAAATATTCCTTTATGTAATGTAAAGGAGGTTTCCCCCATGAAGTGGCTTATTTATAAGGCGTTAATCTCTCTTTTCTTCTATTTTGGGAGCTAGTTTCATAAAATTTGTTATCAAATATTTGGATTCTAGTGTTTCGCTGCTTCAAACATGTCATCGTGGAATTTTCTCTATAAATTTGTTTCTAGGAAGGTTAATAAGCAATAAAAAAAACCCATTTGCAAAGCAATCCTGAGGAATTTGTTTTAATTCAACAAGAAAATTTCAGCACCCACGCCTAGTGCATTAAGAACCTACACTAGGGTGGGACCCACCAGGCTAAATTTGGTGCATGTATATTTTAGTTATCCCTTAATTAAGGCGGACATTAAAATGTAATCTAGTCTTAAAATAACTTGTAATAGTTAACTAAGTGTGATAAACTCAGTTAGCTCATGAATTCGAGTTACAGGTAGTTGGTGAGGAATGCAAAGTAATTAAAGTTGTAACAGAGTTCAAAGTATAGTGGTGCATTAGTGAATGTAGGTTTTAAATAGTTTAACTCAGTTGTGCTAGTAGTAACTATTAGATACACTAGTGAGAGATCAAGTGAATTAAATATTTAATAATTCAAAATCAGTGATCTCACATGCAACTGAAGATTTACTATTATTAGTTGCATGCATGTTAGATCCATTGGAGACCAAGTTGAAATCTAGGTGAAAGGGAAGTTGACTATCAGTTGTAGGATTATTGGGTTGCACCCATGCAACCAAACACCCATTTGGGTGGCCATGATACTTGCGCAGTCAAGGAAGGCCAAAATCCCCATTCTTTACAGATTGCATTCATCAGGGATTGCGCAAGCAAGGCAGGCTATCTTGAGGCAGAAAACTAGCTAAGTATTGGTCAGTTTTATGTGTGACAATGTGAGACAATTAGTTGAGTACGGGAGGGATCTTGTGAAACGAGTTGTATCTAATTTTTTCATTATTCCATGTTTAATATAAAATAGAAGATAGTGGGGTTTTTAGTAGCAATCTTTCCCCAGGAAATTATTTATGTTATGGCTTGATTGGTTCTTCTTTGCTTCACGTGGTTGGCAATTCTGTTTTTAATTCTGCAGTTAATTTGTAGAAGCAACTCAGTATTTAACTTTAGTACATTGTTAGATCGAATTGAATCCATGATATAAATGATTGTTGTATAATTTTTACATGGTATCAGAGCACACGAAATCACAATTGTGAAGGAGGATTTGAGTTTGTGACTGGATAGAATTCGAATTTGCAGAAAGACTTTCTTGGTGCTATAGCTGATTTAGGATCGAAATGGCTTTGAATGGCATGAGGTTGGAGTATGCACTCGAGGGTAGCTCAAAATACATTTATTGGAAGGAAAATATGGAGGCAGTACTCGAATACAATGGCTTGAAGGAATTCATTGACAATGATGTTCCTAAACCTGCCATGACAGATGTTGAAAATCTTGATGCATGGAAAAAGAAAGTGGAAAAGGCGAGGGGGATCCTATTGGAGGGAGTACGAGACCACATTGTCTCAATCCTCCATGGGAAAGACACACCATATTCAATGTGGAAGGCTTTGACGGATCTATTTTAGAGAAGTAGGAACCATGGGAAATTGGCGCTCAAAGATAAACTCAGGAAGATCAAGATGGAGAAAGGCGACTCCATACCAAAATATTTAACAAAGTTTGTCCAATTTCAGGATGAACTGGGGAGCATTGGTATAATTTTTGTTGATGATTATTTGGTGAGCTTGGCTCTCCTAGGACTTCACAAAAGTTGGCACAGTTATTAAGACTCTGTCAATGGAAGGGAAAAGTTGCCAGATTGGGAATGACTGTAGTTGGATTTGGTGTAGGAGGAGTTCAGACAGAACACCAGAGATGGATCTTCATCTAAGAATGAAGATGAAGAATATTGTGCTTTGGATACCAAGGTGAAGAAGGGGAAGGAGAAGAAATTCCATTTCAAATCCAAGTCCAAATATGGAAAGAAGCGGGACATGTCCAAGGTGAAGTGTTTTCACTGTCACGAGCATAGGCATTATGCTACTAACTGTCTACAAAATAAGAAGAACAAGAAGGTTGGAGGATCTGCAGTTGGTGAGGCTTTGGCCTTGCAATTTTATCTTGAATTCTCATTGATCACATGCATGGTGTCAAGTGCATTTGGATATGTGTGGTATTTGGATAGTGGCACTTCCTTTCGCATAACGGGAGACAAGGAAATTTTTAGTAGCTTGGAGGAGAAGGATCTTTAGATGCATATTGAAATGGGTGATTATGGGTGGTATAGTGCTAACAGGATTGGTACCATTACCTTCCAAAGGAATTCAGGTAAACCCTTTCAATTAAAAGATGTAATGCATGTACCAGGTTTGAAGAAAAATTTATTCTCAGTTGCAATGTTGGAGGATAGAGGCTATGATGTTGTTTCTAGTGAAGGAAAAGATTTCCTGTGACAAAAAAAAATAGGACAAGCCAAGAAGATAGGGATTTGAGTTAAGAATATCTACACGCTAGATGTATATGGTTGTGCAACATTGATGGGAAAGGCAGACCAAGTGGTGAGCCGGGATGAGGGCGAATTAGGGCACAGGAGATTGGGCCATCTTCACCATGGAGCCTTGAAAGTCATGCAACAGATTTCTACTGGTTTTCCTAGGGGTACACTTGTGTAGTCAAACACATGTAAGGGATGTACTATGGAAAAATATGTAAAGGCTACCTTTCATGAGAAGGAGAACCGAGCTCTGGGGATCCTTGAGAGAGTTCACAAAGACATGTGTGGACCATTATATGTTACTTCGACAACAAAACATAAGTACTATGTGATATTTGTTGATGAATTTTCTCATAATTGTTGGATCTTCTTCATTCAGAAGAAAGATCAGAAATTCTCTAATTTTCTTAAGTTTAAGGCACTAGTGGAGAAAGAGTTGGGGAAGCAAGTGAAGGCTCTTGGGAGAGATAATGGTGGAGAATACATCTCTAACGGATTCAAGAAATTTTGCAGCAAAGAAGGAATTCAAAGAGAACTAATAGCGCCTCATAATTGATAGCAGAATCAAGTCGTTGAAAGAAAGAACATAATGATTGTGGGTGTAGAAAGAGCGAAATTGCATGATCAAGGCCTACTGATACATCTGTGGGAGAAAGAATGCAACACTATGGCATTTGTACAGAACTGTCGTCCTCATAGGATACTTGGCATGAGTACACCTTAAGAGGCTTTCAATGGTAAGAAACCTGATGTTTGACACTTTAAGATTTTTGGCTCATTTGTTTATGTGCATGTGACTAAGGACACCAAGAAGAAGCTGGAACTGACAGCTGAGATTGGAAATTTTATGTGGTATACTGAAACACCCCAAAACTATCAAGTGTATTTTCCAAATAGTAGAATGATTGTTGTGAGACAGGTTATAAAATTTGATGAGGAGAAAGCCATGAGGTTGTCCCTTGAGAGGTGCTACACAGTATTTTGGCACCGCCCCTGAAATCCCAATCCCAAATATTGGAGGACCATTTCAGTGACTTTTTTGTATTTTCATACCTTACAAAAAGTGTCATTAGATCCCTTGGCATGTCAAGAACATTTCCTTTGTTGATCATTCCTAAAACAGGCTCTCAAAAACATATGATTTCGGGTCGGTGTTGGTAAGGAATTATGGCCTCGCGCCCATAGAGAAATTAATAATGGGAGTCACACCCATTACCTCTCTGTCTCAGTGGACTACCCATGCCGAGCTGTTTTTGGAATTTTTTTTAGAATAGAAACAAATTTTCCATGCCCAACCAATTCGTGAGCTGAGTCATAATGGTTTTTTCGACTGAATAACATCAAAGTCCTTCCTTTGGATTCTTGTTTCCTATAATTGAGAAACACCCCAAAGGATAAGGCCTCCCTTCCACATTATGAGGGATCTCAAACCACCTCCTCCTCTCCTATAAATACTTCCTTCTCACATAGTTTCAGCTACCTAAACAGTCCTTACTATAGTTGGTGTGAAGAAGAAGGCAGAGAGGAATTCATTATCGAGAGAGAGTTTAGGCCCATTGCCTCACCAAGTCTGATCGATGACGAATTCTTGAGACGAGTTTGACTAGACTCATCAAAGGAGGTTGCAACATCAAGGATTTAAGGTTGTAAACTTCTTTTCTCTATCATTAATACAAGACTAGGTTTTTGGTTCCAATTTTGTGTTTGATGATATGCAAAATGTTTTATTCTCCCTGACCAATCAAATAGATTTGAATGAAAATATGTTTTTGTATGTTGACATTGTTCACTTGATCCTTGTGCAGGTACATAGATGTTATCACTGAAGGACCGCGACGTGTGAAGACAAATATCAGTGGATCACTATTACAAATGACAACAAGAGAATTGTACCAAGGTAGGACATCTATCCCAACTCATTTTCATTTATAATCTAAGAGTCTCAAAGTCCAGCTTGTTCCCTTGTTTCTAGACCCACTCTAGGGTTAAAGGGATCGCCTCTGTCCAGAGAGGGGATCTACCTGCCCAACAAGTTGGCAACCATATTGGGGAACAGTGTGTTTGTAATCTCTTGTTGTTCTTCTAGTGTTTTTCTTGTCAATTCGAATTTGGTCGTATTACTACTTTTCTATTTTGTTTTTCCCATTTGACTATTTTCATCCATCACATTCAGTCTCAAGGTGTCAAGTCTGGCCCCTGCTCAGTGGTTTTGTATTTTTTCTATATTTTCAAGCTCAGCTCTATTGTTGCTTGAATAGGCATGCCTATTGGCACTTGTTTCCTTTGTCACAGTGCGCCAACCTCTGTTTAGCACTGATTACAGCTAGATAGATGCATCGAATCTTGTAGGTTAAAATTTTAGCCTTTTCCCTGAGTTTTGTCAGTTTCTCTTGCCTTTGGTTTGGATTTTCATCTTTCAATTGGCCTACTAGAATTGTTTTGACTCTCTTGTCTCGTTCTTCTCAGTTGTTTATCCCTCATCTGATCAGTGGAGTTTTTCATCCTAGTGTTTCTAGGTGCCTCGTGCTGCTTGTTCGTCTGCCTCCTCATTAAACCTTATGAGTTGAGTTTGAGTCATTTTGGTTTTTATTGTTTCAGTTTTTTGACTGATTGTTTTAGCATTTCTTTCAATTCTACGTGTCACTGGGTTTTTGAATGATCATCTTGGATTTCGTTCAGCTCGCCATCATCATAGATTACATTTCTCACTGAACTGTTTTGAAAGCCATCTTTTGCTTGAAGGAGTGCATCTTTGTTTCGAGTTTGTTTAATGTTTGTATTGGATTGATCTCTTTGTTTTAGATAGTTTCATTTCGAATTTCTCAAAGCTAGTCTATATTTTGTCATTTAGTGTAATAGTGCATTTTTCTTCTCATTCATCTAAAAAGACAAAATTTGGATTCTTTCTCTTAGTTTGAAAATTAAAAATGTTATTTCGCATTAGTAGCTTTTAGTGAACAAGGAAAGAGATTTTCATTTTATGCTTTGGTTGTCTTAGATGCATTAGGAAAATTTCTTCTTGTGTTTGATTGAAAACTGCTTCGTTGTGAACTTCTATCCTCCTCTTAGCTAGATGTTCATCAAATTAGAATTACTTTCTTTTGCATATAGTTGTGCATTAATAATTCGAGATCACAATCAGTAAGGTTGCCTTTAAATTTCAACATTAATTCAAGATCAACTTTAAAATGAATTCAATCAACCTAAGGAAGCATTGAAACCTAACGCACACATTTAGAGGTCTAGGCTAGTGATGTGTTCCAGCGTCGTTAAACCTAGTAGTTGTCGTTCGCCATCTAGCATTAGACAACACTAGCATGGACTTGTGCTCCCTATACCATTGAGTATATAAAGGGATACCCTCTTAGGTTGCAATCCTTTATCCATAGGAAGCCGAGTCTGTCACCTTGTAACCGTGATACAACGAACACAACATTCGGGAGACTGCCTGCACGTACGTTAAGTCCTTGGTCATTTCTCTTTCATTTGATCACCAAGGTGTATATTGCAGTTCACGGAAACTTGGTACACCCTCTTGCTTAGGTTTCCCCAATAGTCATTTTGGTCTTTTCGTGACTCTCTAAAATTGAAAATATCATTGAGCACTTGTCCCTTCACACTCGTTCAACCTGAAAGTGACTAGATTCACCTTTTTCCTATTTCTTGACTCTTAAAGTATGAAAAGGCAGAGTTTTCTTTCAATGTCATAAAATCAATTTCCTACGATCACATACCCATTAAAGATATTTTCTTGGCTTGTTCTTAAGTAATTCCTTAGTATCTGATCTTGAAGCCTTGAATTGGTCATCTCGGTTCTCTCCTATTTTGAGACAAAGTCACGTTGGCAGAACCACCAATTTCGTTGTTCTCCTCATTAACCCCTAGTGGCGATCCTTCTCCTGAAGTTTCTTCGGGAGCATCTCAGCCCACTAGGTCTATCGATTTCTGGCAGTCTATTCTTCTGAGTATCTTACCTCTTGCTACCTGGTATCCTCTTGAGGAGCCATTTGACATCAATTGGTAACCTCAAGATGCTTGTTCTAGTTTTGGAAGCGAGGAAGAGTTCCCTCCTCTTATCTCAGAACCATCTTTAGTTGCCACTACTTTACTTGCCTCTTCTCGTTGCCTTTTCAACGATAACATGGCTTCATCCGACATGGATTCTTTGAGTCCCATCAATAGTGAATAGATTTATGTTTCTACAGGAGACTATCAACTCTTTAAAGAGAGTTCTCCTCATGTCTCATGTCAACCTTCCTCACAACCGATATCTCTCCCAACCAATTATCGTACGTTGGGACAGATCATTTCTAGTGTTGCATCAATGTATTAGAACCCGATACGGTTAGGTACATCAACTCCCTCGAGGAGCTCTTTTGTCATTATATTAGGGGAATCACCTTCGACTCCCATGATGTCAAAGATTGTTACTTCTGTCCCAGTCCAGTCCACTGTCTGTGTGGCTTCATCCGCATTGGCTGTTAGTACAAATCAGTCATTATCATCATCTTCCACTATTCATAGGTTGATTTTTTATTACTCCCACAATACCCATTAGACCTGCCGTGAATGGATCATAGCCTCAAGTTTCAGGAATCCAACCTACTAGTAGTGTGCCCATCGCTTCTACTTCAATTCCTGGAGGTTTGACATTCGATCAGTACATGTTGGCCATTCAACAGCAAAATTACACCCCTCTGGGTTCTCAGCAGCAGCAAGCTTCTGTTAATCCTCCACATCATTATGACGAGTACGGAAATCCCATCTATTTTCCTCTGATTGAACCCAACCAGTTTACACACATACCGAGACAACCTTATGGTCCACAAGGAAAACCCTTTTAGGGACAACCTTCGGTCCAACAAGGACAACCCGAAGGTCATGCTAGTCAACCTTATATTCAACCAGGAGCATCTTATGTTCCCACGAGGCAAATTTATCCATCAAAAGTACAACCTTTGTGCAACAACACCAGCCTTATGTTCAACAAGGCCCCACTTTTGTACAACAAGTTCAACCTTCTACTGCTCAGCCAGTTCAACCTAGTTTGCAGGGGCAACCTGGCTCATCCCAACCATCGGGCCAACCTCTTCCACAAGGGAAACCCGATGGCCCTCAGTATCCAGGCAAACCTGCTTCGCAGGGATAGCCTATCCAACCTCAGCATCCGGGTCAACCTGCACCCCATGGGAAACCCATTCATCCCCAAGACATTGCTTAAATTCCTCAAGGTCAATCTCAAGTGGTATATAGTGTGCCCCAAGGCATTGCTTACATTCTTCAAGGTCAAAATCAAATGTTATATAACACACCTCGAGGCACTTCTTACATTCCGGAGTAAAATCATATGTTGCTCAGTCAGGACTTCAATGGTATGCTCAAAATCAGTAGCCTGTTCCTCAACAAGTGTATGGGTAGAATTATAAGGCTTATAACCCCTATGGACAAAATCCTCCATGACAGAACATATGGGGGCAGACCTTATCCCAACCTGGTTGAAATCCCAATACTGGTCTTTATCAAAGGCCTGCAATGCCTTTCAATCCACAATTTCCTTTTCTCGCTACATTGGAACTACCCGATGTGTCGAAGTTGACGAATGATCCTATCCTTCATAATCCATATTGGCCTCTAGTTCTGACTAAAATCCCTGGCGATTGTCAAACATTTTAGGGCAAGTCCAGAGAAGACCCCCAAGTGCATGTTATGACCTACCATCTTTGGTGCTCCTCTCAATCTTGGGTACACAATTCCATTCGACTCCGTCTTTTCCAAGGGATTTTCACTGGTGATGCTGCCAAGTGGTACATTGAACTCTCCTGCGACGTCTTCCAAGATTTCAACTCTCTAGCCATGGAATTTATCATGCACTTTCAGTCACTATTTTGGTATGAAACTGGGACGCACCTCCTCACATCCTTGAAATAAGATCGAGCCACCCATATCTCTAATAATATTCATGAATAGAGGCAGTGTCGTTGTTTGATCAAGTTTGAGATTCCTAACGAACTTCTAACTGATTGGTTCACTACCTCTTTCGTTGCTCTGATTGCTAAGGACATTCCTATGGGGGCATGTGTTACTGAGGAATAAGACGTTGCTCGTGCTCAGTACCTTGATCTCTTGTACTCTCAGTTCGACACATTGTATGAAATCTTGCCTGATGCCCCACGACCTAGAACTTCCAAAGCACCGGCGACACCATCTGTCGAAGGTATCATTGGTTCTATGTCCCAGACTTCTTGGAAGACTTCTCCAGATTCTACAAAGAAAAAATCTACTCATTCCACTGATACTGCTTCTCAGCCACCTCTGAATTTTGGTAAAACTGTGGAAGTGAATGTCGTCCAGTCCAATCCGGCAGATAAACTTCCATGGGTAAAAAGAAGAGTAAAGGTAATGCCAAAGTTGATACCGGAAACAGGATTCTTAGAAATCTCGTGCTGATGATGGTTCACAACGTAAACCGAAGTATCCTTGTCTGATTTGTGACAAAGAGAATTACACCAAGGACTGTCCACGATGGGCCAAGGTGAGTCAACTACTCAAGGGCACCCAAGGCACTCCAGATATTCTTAAAGAACCATTCCCATCACAAAAAAATCAGTTGGTGGAGCAACCTCAATCCTCCACCCAATTTGGCTCTCAGGTTTTCATGATGAACAGTTCTACATCTGTCTCTATTGCTACCCGATGGAAAGATTATACCAAACCACGTTAGGGATCAGGGAAGGAAATCACTGATGATCCTCCTCCCCTGCCTGCTTCTAGCCCTCTTCAGATCGAAAGCCCCAGTACTGATCCCATTGTACGGCCACCTTCTAAAGGTGTACTCCAAAATTATTCCTACAATCCTAACGCTCGTGTTGCTCAACATTACAGTATTGTTGAGAATTTTGCTCAAGTGCCATCTACTATGTGCATTGGAATTACTTCAAAGTTGTCCATCACAACGGAAGGCTTTGTTATCTACCATTGGAGGGATTAATCCCGCCAACTCTAGCCTTATTACTTTTGATTTGGAAAATTTCATCCCAGGTCTCCCTCACCAACTTGCACTGATCATTCAAGTAGGGATTAATCGAAAGAATATCCATTGAGTGGTCGTAGATGAGGGTGCATATACGTATGTCATGTCTTCTGCTTGCTGGAAAGCCATCGGTTCTCTAGCCCTCAATTCATCTCAAAACGCTTTGGAAGCCTTTGACGGAAGAGAATCTCTCCCTCACTAGAAAATTTGGCCCAATTTCCGACGGCCACTTCGTCGCTATTCCGACACATAGTCGTCGCAAGAGCGACAGTTCGAGGACAGACAAAACGTGGTTCACCATCACGTCACAATTCAAATGCCTTGGAAAAGTGTTGCAATACCGACACTTTTTTCGTCGCTTCCAAACAAGCGTCACTCGTCCGACGTTGCCCAAACCGTCCTTCTTCCGACGTTTGTAAACTGTCGCAATTCCGACGAAATGTGGTCCGACGTTTTGAAATTCGCTCTTCCGACATTTTTATACTGTTTCTCTTCTGACGTTTCTAAACTTTCACAATTCCGATGCCATACACAAGTGTCGCAAGACCGACGCATTGCAAAAGTGTCTCAAGACCGACGCTTTCCAGAAGTGTCGCAATATCGACGCTTTCCAAAAGCGTCACAATACCAATGCCAGGAAGAATTGTCACAATATCGATGGACGTCAAAAGACTGATGAAAATGGAAATCGTTCAAAACATCGGAGGACTGACGCTTATAAGGCATCGGAAGAGCAACACTTACAAAGCATCGGTATACCAATGACGGGTTAAATTTGAAAAAAAAAAAATGAAACTTTAAAATAGGACAGTAAATCTCCAATATTTGTTATGAATTGTGGGCGTTCCAATTGTTATGAACATAATTCGACCGTGAAATATTAATATAATAAAACACCCCGCAACGCTGCGACTATAAACAATCATATAATAATATCGGACCCCGCTAACCTTTAGTGATGGCATTCACTTTATCACTGGGACTTCATATGAGGCTTGGACACATAAATATGAATAAACTTTTGTCAATGCAAACAACCACACATACCTCCATTGAACCTTAGTTAGGACAACAATAGTCGACGTATATATGCGTGGGGCCCAGTGCTAGCAGCCTTTCCACATCCAACGGTGGATAATACGTCACTCTGGCCTTGACGATCCAACGATCCAACTGGATATCACACGAGTTAGTTGCACGATCGTTAACTCACGATGAGAGTGGGTTTTCAAAACTGCTCAAGGCCACGTGTTGGCCTATGACATTGATCGCATCCAAATGGGGAATGCCGCTTACCGTACAAAGGCGGTGCGACTACTCTTACTCCAGGTTCCATCCGCTTACCAATGCCTTACTGCCATTGAACTCTTCCTCGTTGTTAATCCTTCATGCGGCCATACCAAACAAACTAGGGCACGACCATTTCGAGGAGACACGACTCATTACATATGCCAAAGTTTATGTCTTATGGTTCCGACAAGCTTAGTATCGACTCTGCAAATCGATACACTGGTCCTTGGTTCATTCAATCGCCTACACATTCACAACACTCATTACGAGGTTTTACCTAGCTCATGGAGGTTCGAGCACAACATCTCCTTTCTCTACCACAGGCGCACAGGAATGTCATTAACCTAATTCACCCTCTGTTCACACAACTGATTATAGAGAAATTCCCCAACTGTTTGACACAGTTATCTGTGGAATTCACAAATGCTCATAAGTCATGAGTCATTATCTTGTGTTCCACCGAGAACTCAACCAGTCTATATGCACATAACCTCATTACAGGGTTTCTTAATTACCACGGGATTTCAATTATCTTTCACCAGGATGCGTACATATATTCACACACAGAAAACTTACTCAATCAACGCACATATAATACTAACAGATTCCTTATATAAATGAAATTTCTTATAGTCTCCTGGTCCTTGGCCAGATCTTCGATACAATGGCCTCCTCTTCCCTATGCAGCTCTATGCAGTTCTCTTTGTAAGTCTTCTGTGTAGGTCTATCGACTCTGTCATGGAGGTTTATTTTTATATCAATTACAATGAATCGATTCGAATTTCTCAATGACTCACAAACTCTTCAAATTCCTAACTCTGAGACTAACGCTGACAGACAAAGACGGACTCCTAGAATTAGCTTAACTTTTGAAACTGACTATCTCTTCGGGTGCCCATTAATCATTTGGGCAGTTACATTTTCTCTACAAACTAACTAAATTAGCTCAACTATGGATAATTTCATAGGGAAATAAAACATGAGACCCCCCTTTACATTTATTTATGTACAAAATTTGTCTTAGGCCTAATGCCCCTGCATCAGATAACATAGTGAGGGGCTAAATTTCCAGAACTTCCATGCATCTGTAACATCTTTGGAGCATTTTCATGTGGTTTAGCTACCCTTTTCACTCAAATTGATAGTAGATTAAAGATGACAGATGTTTTCAGCATAACAAGATCCATTTCAGGTTTCATTGGAAACATTATTTAGAAAACACAGTTTGTGCAATCAATCTTCATACTTAAGTAGCATATATTCAGTTTCACAATGACCTAATGTCATCATGTACTCAACAAGTCAATTGTTGCAGTGCCATACAACCTCAAGCCTCAAACATCTTTACAAGAGAGCATTTCAGGTCCGATTTAGAAAAAACCTGTTATAGATTTTACTGAAATCAAGTTACATTCTAATGCTCATTTAATATAGAGATTAAGATTCTAAATCTATGATGTTACTGTTGTTTCCAGTATTTTTATTGTACTTGTGGCATACCCAACTCCACTAATAGTAACAGCAATGTTGAATCCTGACCAGTCTCCATCCATGGGATTTTAATGGCCCTTAGATGTGAGATTCACATGCCAAATTCAATCATTTCATAGAATGACTCCACTGCATATTACTGCCTTTCAGCTATGGCTGAGTATCAATTTTACCAATTTGGCCAGCACTTGAATATAATCCTAATTACATCAAATTTCAAAATTTGAGTCTAACCGTAAGTGCATAAAATTATGCAAAACCCACTTACGCAACACAGTCTAGGAGGGGTTAACATGCCTATGAAGTATTTAAACATTGTTGAGGGCTAAGAATAGTTGGACTTTGCCAACTAACCAAACTCACTTTTGACCACTTCTAGTAACTTTAGCTTGTAGATGCTCTCATAAAAAGAAAGCAGGTGGTCCAATAAAAGGAAGGGGACTGGTTTTGTGTTTCATTCCCTTTTTTTTGTCAGCTGAAATCTTTCCAAGAAGAATAAATCAACTGAAGCATGAAACTGATTTTGTTGCTGCCCCAACTACCACTGATATACATCACAATGTGTCATAGTTTACTGTAAGTCTCTATTGAGAGTGGTCAGCACTAAATCCAAGTAATTCCCCTCATCCCTTAAAATACACCTCTAAATATAACTAGAAATTTCAAATAGTTAGTAAAGGAAAAGTACAAAGATATAACAGATCTATGTTGAGCCAAAAACCTGTGCATTCACAAAAAAACTGGGATGGATAAAACTTAAAAACAATTATGTACTTTGAAAAAAAATCATCTTATGCATACAAAATGAAAGAAGCATTGGCATACTACTATGTTTACAAATTTAAGGACAGGCAGAGTGAGTCTCCGGGCAACACAGTTTCATGTGAAGACCCTAGATCCTTGTACCCACAATATCTAGTGACTTATAAAATGATTGCCAAAACAATGCCTTTGCTATGCATGTAAGAACACCACCTGTATAATGAGGGAGATGTAATATTGTCTGAGAAGCAGATTTATACATAGTGGTCCAAGATTGTGTATTTATGGAAGATACAACTGATTTTGGCATGAAACATGTATCCAAGATTTCAATGTGCCTTATTTCAGAGCCCATTGATGATTTACTATGAAACCTAAACTTTCAAAACAAACACATTTAAATCACAGGATCTCCATCACGAATATCATAAATATTAACTGTCTTTTGGGCACTGGCAGTAGATACCATAAGAGGCCCACATGGCCTGTACCACCAATGTTGATTCTCTGGCACAACATTTGTAAAGCCAAAATTTCTCCCCGAGACATCCCTCTCTGCCAAAACTGGAGAGATGGTACTGGACGTTGAAGTGAAGGCCTCTGATTCAGTATGGAATGCCATAATTTATTTATTATAAAAGTCCCATGAACAGAAACCTGAGTTCAATGTAAAACTTACAGATGCTGCCACAACATATTTACTAGAGCAACCATTTGAACCAGCTGCTCTGATCAACCAGCAATCACCCTACATGTTTGGGGTAAGCCCATATGGAGCTTTATATTCACCCTTCTCCTGGAGATTGGAAAAAAACAATACTGAGTATTACTCATACATCAACTGCCTTTTATGTTAAGGGAAAATTTAAAGAGTTCATAAATATTCTTGAAATCCAAATCATAGTTTCTAGAAAATTTCAACAGTTTTTGAAATGAACTACATCCTATTTAAACTACATCAAATATTTAGGCAAATCATTTTTTTAAATAGAAATTGGTGAATTTTAATTCAAATATAGAAATTTAAACCATGAGAATAATCTAACCCCTAGGATTTTCCCTATTTCTAATAGAAAATCCCAAAATGTATAAATTATAACACCCATAAACCCCAAAATTAAGTACAATAGTTAAAACCTCTACACCTCTGAATTTGCTATATCGTGAAAAGAGAAGCATCCATCATCATGGGAAAGCAAAACCAATTCTCCTTCTGATACAAACCAGCCTGCAGTAGATGTCTTATGGATGAGTTGATTCAATCGATCATAGGAAACCTCTTCAATTTCTTCAATATTGCCAAAATTCTCTGGCTTGTTTTCCTGATCATCATCAAAGTCCATATTTTCATCACATTGAATTAGTTGGGGTTCATTACGATCAGGTCCAGTTCCTATTGCAGAGCTCTGGACATCCAATCCAATATTGAACCGGCTTGCGTCACTCTGCATTAGACGAAACTGGCTTTAGTTTTGTAACGTAAGTTCAAGATCACTAGAACTGGATTCGGTTGATTTAGACTTGGTATAGTTGTCCTATGATTTGTATTCCGATACAACACTATACTTGTGCTTCAATGCAGACATAAATTATACAGCAATGGGTTCTTCATCTATGGGGCTTATGGATCTGCCCTAAAAAACATCCCGAATATCTGATTCATTTTCATTCAACTGATCATGCAAATCCACCCTCATCTTCAGCACAACAAGCTAAACTGAAGGCCAATTTTTCAGTAATTTATGGTGGGGGTAAATCATGTCTTCTAGATTTCCTTATTTCTAATAGAAAATCCCAAAATGCATAAATTATAACACCCATAAACCCCAAAATTAAGTACAATAATTAAAACCTCCACACCTCTGAATTTGCTATATTGTGAAAAGAGCAACATCCATCATCATGGGAAATCAAAACTGATTCTCCTTCTGATACAAACCAGCCTGCAGTAGATGTCTTATGGCTGAGTTAATTCAATCGATCATACGAAACCTCTTCAGTATCTTCAATATTGCTAAAATGCTCTGGCTTGTTTTCCTGATCATCATCAAAGTCCATATTTTCATCACATTGAATTAGTTGGGGTTCATTACGGTCAGGTCCAGTGCCTATTGCAGAGCTCCGGACATCCAATCCAATATTGGAACTTCCATACCCGTTCCCATTAGATATTGTAAATCCTGCTTCTGGCTTTAATTCGGTAAGTTCAAGAGAACTAGAACTGGATTCAGTTGACTTAGACTTGGTATAGTTGTCCTCTGATTTGTATTCCAATACAACACTATACTTGTGCTTCAACGCAAACAGAAATTCTGCAGCAATGGGATCTTCATCTATGGGGCTTATGGACCTGCCCTCAAAAAGATCCTAAATATCTAATTCATTTTCATTCAACTGATCATGCAAATCCACCCTCGTCTTCAGCATAGCAAGCTGAACTGAAGGCCAGTTTTTCAACAATTTATGGTGGGGGTAAAGCCTGTCTTCCATATCTTGACTATTTAAGCGTTTAATTGGTTTTTTCAGAGACTTGACCATAGAATCAAATGAATCCTGTGAATCCTGTGCAATAATAAACAATATTAAGGCCATTATTTATTGGTTTGAAATAATAAACAACATGCAACAAGACCACATAATTAGTAAATTATTTAAAGACAGTAATTCCTACATATTAAAATATAAAGTTATAACATACCAGCTCATACTCGAACATAACATCTATATCAATATTATTCTTCTGTATCTTCTTTATCTTCATCCAACTGATCGACATCTATATCAACATATGATTCAGAAATGGTGTTGAAATGATCAACCATGTCATCATCATCGTCAATTATGTCATTTTCAATAATATCCTCATCAACCTCATCATCAATAATTGTTGCCTCATCTCCTATGCCTGGTTCATCTTCGAATATATATTCTTCGTCTATCAATGCATCTTCCTGCTCATCTGCCACTACATCATCTTCTTCCTCTATAGTATACTCTACTGGCCTTCCTCTTGGATCATATCTAATAGCAAATGACCATTCGTTCTCACCTGGAACCTCTGAGTAAAAGACTTGTTCGCATTGGCTTGGAAAAACATAGCGATATTTTCCTACTTCAAACTGCGATGTTTTAACCATTGGAAATCCATTGTCATGTTGAATAAGTGTTCTATCATCATCACGTACATTCATTCGTAGCTTATACCATTTGACGTCGAACAAAACTATTTTGAAGGAATTAAAGTCACACTCAACTATATCATCTAAGAACCCATAATATCTATTTTCAGATTCTCGAGGATGTCTGTCACTCCTGGAGGAAACATTAGTGACTTGGAATACTGCAGTTATCCCACTATCAGAAGTTTTCCTGTTATCATCCAACTGTTTAGTGCAAAATTTACGACCATTGCACCAAATAGCCTTGTGGTGCTTCAACTGCAATATGCCAAACATGAAAAAGATGCATTCTCAATTAATAATTAATCATATAATTTACACAGCAAGAAAATTTACTGAAAAATCAAACTTGTTGTCACATTATAAATATAGTATAAAATAAGTAATGAATAAAATAGGTGAATTAATTGCTTACCTTTCTATCTTTCAAACCATATGCTAAATCAATTTCCATGTTCGTAACGTTTCCATCTCCACTACGATACACTTCTCTAATCAATTCAGACAGTATTTGCCATGATAACCTACCATCGTTACGTGCTTTACATGTTTCAATCCATTCACTCATCCACTCAAGATTGTTTGCAATGTATAAAAGTAGTGCCTCATAATCTTGAGCACGTAAATAAAAAAACAATAATTCACCAATATTAATAAATATTACTTATAACCATGGTAAATTATATTAATTAATAAATTATGAAAGAATAAGACCTAAATGAATATAATGATCATATACATGATGTAAAAAAATGAAACATTATATGTAGTATACATAATAAATCTTTTACCTCTCACTTTCTTCATTCTAGATTTTCCCAGCAGGTGCTCCACTTCAAATTTTTTGATGGAGCTCACATCCCAAATTAAATCCACCGCCTTCATGGCTGGCACAACTAATATAGGAAGATAATGACTAATATACACCATGGATATATCCCTCCACCATAGAACCCTCAGGTCATGCTCTTTGTCTAACCAAAGCCTTCAAGGATTTCAGGTGCCTCTCGACCATCCACATTGACCTTGTGTGTACTAGTCCACACATTTCAATCTCCTCAACTTGGTGTATCAAGTAGTGTTCTTATGCATTGAAAAATGTTGGAGGTAGATACTTTTTAATTTCACACATTAGCCGAAGAATTTCTCTCTTCCAATACTTTATTTCATCTTGATGGATTTCTTTCAATGACAACCATTCGCAAATAATTACGCAAGGTTATTTCAATGAAACATAATATATATTTCATTACAAGTAAATTAATACATCATTTCATCAAGTACGAAAAGAAATTGTAGCAATTAGATTTTTTGTATAAATCAAAACTACTTACCTCATGTATTTACTAAGACCATATATAACTTGTTTGACATTGTTGTCGAAGTCGTTTGGGAGAGATACAGGTAGAACATAATATAACAATAAAAAATGAATCGTTATTGGTTTCCAAATTAAACAGAAAAAAGGAAAATTTAAAATATGTATTCAAGAAATAACATACAAAAATGTATACCAAAAAAATTACCTTAACAAAGGTATGCCAATCATGTGTTTTCACCCCACTGAAGTCACCTTTCTTCGTTAAGATATTATTTATGTTTGAAGCAAAACCTGTTGGAAATTTAATTCTTCTAACGAACTCTTTTACATCATTGCTTTGTTGTTCTGTTAATAACCATGGAATATTATTATAATTTCGACCTCCATTGTTATTTGATCCGTCGATCACACTTTTCATTGCATGATTTGATTTTTCAATGTCAACACAAATTTTGTCAATTTTATCTCTATCATGTGCACCATCTATGGTTCGCCATAAAATTTCTGTCACATTCTTCCCGACATGCATTGTATCAAACAAATGAGCTATTTTTAGGTCCTCATATTAGGGCAACCTCGCGAATTGAGAAGGATAACATTTCATTCCAGGTGGAAGTACAATATTAGTACCTTCACCGCGACGATAACCTTGATATCAAAGAATAAAATAAATCAGAACAATATTAATTATAAAATACAATAAAATAAATTCATTAGTTAAAACAAAAATTCCAAAAATTACATAAACAAATAATATATATATATATATATATATACACACACAAATTACGTATCATCTGCTTGACGATTATTAATTCTGTTATATTCCAACATCCACAACTAAGGTGCCATTCTTCATGGTTTTAATCCAGTTTCTTCTTTATCATTGAAAAGATGTTTTTCAGTAGTACGATACTTATGGTTCCTAGAGAGGAAGTGCCTAAACTCATCAAACACCATCTTTCTTAAGTCTGGCGAATGACGATACTTCATCTTAGGGCCACAAACTGGACATGCAAATCTACCCTTTGTTTGAAGACTTGCAATAGATGGATCAATAACAATTAATATACGATGAGATCATTTTTAAAACATGCAATATGGTATATCTAATTTAGATAATTATGTATTATATTAAAGTGCAACGAAATATTACATACCACAAACATGTGTTAGTCCCGGGGCATCATGAATTGTCCATACAAACATTCCACGACATTGAAATCTCTTCTAATTGATTGGCTTAGTGATGTCATACATAATGATGCCATGCCATAACTGTATTAGCTCATCGATAAGAGGCTCAATATATACATTCATATCTTTGACCTGGTACTTACCTAATTGTTCAAAATTACGGTACATAATAATTACTACCATGATATATGTATATATAAGCAAGTAAATAAATAAAATATATATTTATGCAAACAACGAGAGAAATGAAAATGTTACATTCAAAAAAATAATGTATCAAATACCTGGAATAATCATAGTCAACATTATGTGCTCCCTCTTTATTGACATCCAAGGAGGAATGTTATTGTTGATAATGAAAATAGGCCACACTGAGTAAGTAGATCTAATCTCTCCGAATGGATTAAGACCATCAGCTGCCAATGAAAGCTTGACATTATGAGGTTCATTTTTAAAATCTACATATTTTTCCTCGATTTCTCTAAATTCAGAACCATCTGCAGGCATTCAAAGAACACCATTTCCACTTCTTTTCTTTGAATGGTAATCCATAAACTGTGCTATGCTGTTACACCTGAACATTCACTGCAAACGTGGAATGATGGGAATATGACGAAGAACCTTTTGAGGCACCTTTTTGGTTAGTTGATCTATTCGATATCTACTTGTACCACATTTTGAACATTCTGTTTTCAACGCATGTTCTCCGTAATATATAATATGATTTTTAGGGCATACATCTATAGTGTTATATTCCATTCCAAAGTGTTTCATAATAGCACGTAGATCGCGATATGTTCGAGGTAAAGTACTTGGTGATGGTAACAAATATTCACCCAACAATCTACAACATAAACAAAAACTAGTGTCTTGTAAAGACTATTAATCATATATATATATATATATATATATATATATATATATCATAGTTATTAAAACCGGAACCGGTGATCGAACCGATGGAGCTAATGAACCGGGTTTCGAACCAGAACCGGTCTAACCGGTAGCGGTCAGATCTCAATGAACCGGTTTTAAAAAAAAATACATTAAATAATTATTTTTTAATTAAAAAAAACCTATTTTTAAGATTTGCAACCATGATTCCAAGCCAATAGAGACAAAATATGAAAATTTTTCTCATTTATATACCATGGAAAGGTAAATATATCAAAATGGCACCAAATGCAATACATATCATCGAAAGATACATAAGCAAACTTGTTGAAGTAATGTATCAGGTTTCTCTTATATTATTCACTGTGTTTTATTGCTGAGTTAATATTATAATATACAATCTGTCCCTGCTCAAATCTGTTTTCAATTCATTGTATTAGCCTTAAAGACAATTCTGGGTTCAGTATATATATATATATATATCAGACCAACATTTTGAAGATCTTTTATTCTTCATTATCTATGTTTGCTTGGCAATAAATTTCTAGAAAAACATCTACAACACTTAGAGGTATTGAATTGGTTTATGAAACCCACTATTAGTGATATTTGTAACAAGTTGAGAGAGCATTACAACTTCAGCAGTCTGCTCACAATGTGTTTGATGAAATTTATCACTGAAAAGATTCATTAAAACCCAAAAAACTCAGTGGCCAGTTTAGTGCATTTCCAAGCAGGAACTTTCTAGTGGTCAATTTATTATTGCCAGTCACATTTTCATTAGTTTGTATGTTGTTGTCCCTTGAGTGGTGTCAGACCATTTGCATCAGTCTTGATGCCATGATCAAATTGCTTGTATGTTGTGTGAAAGGTTTTGTATTTATGCTGCTGCTATGCGTGAGCAGAGAGAGAGGGTCTGACAGTTCCTAGCTGAGTGTGAAATAAGGTTGCTGCTGATTGTTTTGAGAACATAAATTCTCATCAAGTACACTTGATGAGTTGCATGCTGCCAGGGATTTTATGCTAGCCAGCCTTGTATTTATCAGTCATCATGTGTATTGTTGCTGCTATAAGGTGTTGAGTATGAGTTATTAGACAAGTTTGTTGCTAGTATAATAGAGGAATTTGCAGCTCATGGAGGAGACACTGAGAAATTTCAAACTCATGGAGGAGCACCTAACTGGCCGGTTAAGTATGGAACCGGATGGTTAGGTCTGATTAACCGGCCAAAACAGGTGAGAATAGGCTATTGACTGGGTTGCAAGGCCGGTTCCAACCAACAGCCCTCCTGACCGGCCGGTTTGACCGGTTATCAGTTCAAATCGGCTGGATTTGATAACTATGATATATATATATATATATATATATATATATATATATATAAGTTATTATTTTACACATTTATTACAACTAAAAAAAGGGAAAATAATCAAAATTTACATATATGTGATCATATATACATATTGCATACCTTAGGAGTTGTGTCATACATCTATTCGACAAATTATTCATAACCTTTATGTTCACCAGCAACAATGTAGCAGAGAGAAGAGTTGCATTTGAGTGTTCAAAAATTCGTTCACTTGAACTTTCAATCAGAGGTACATCATAAATACCGTCACTGTTATCTCCACCATCATCATCTGACTCACCATACAAGTCTTGGAGCATTTGATTTGTCCCATCATTAATGTGAACTGTCTCATTACTGTCATCATGATCTACCTCCATGGGATCATTAAAATTACCTTCATCATTCGCTTCATGTTCTTCACCTTGTACAACACCATTTCCAATACTAATATTTGCTGCAATATTCTCTTGTACTGGTGCAACATCATCTAATCTACTACTATTTAGCTGTGGAAGCTGGTTGATCATCTGCAAAAAGTTGGGGGGAAACTATGCCTTTATGAAAATTACAAACATTAATAATTAAACATTAGTGCGCATATAAAAAATATTAAAATAATATAAAATTTTACAATATAATCAAAATGAAGATAGATAATGAAGATAGATAATTAATTACCACGGGATGATAGTCATTCAATCCACCATCAATGTGCCCATATTTCCTACAATGCATTGTTGCTGTTGCTATTAAAACTCTAACATTATTTCTCATACAACATTTTTTACAAGGGCAATAAACTCTACCATCACCCCTTTCACCCTTTTGAAATTTTTTTCCACCTCTAATGTTTTCTTCCATTGATGCATATTATCCTATAAAGAAAATAATAAATCTCTCTCAATGGTGTAGAAAACCCAAGACTTGTTGAACTCAATGGGAGCTCAATATATAAGCAAAAAGAAAATAAAAGTGGGCATTTTACAAATTGTGAGCTTTTTACAAAATCTGGGCTTTTTACAAAATTGTGGGCTTTTTATAAATTGTGGGCTTTTTACAAAATTGTGGGCTTTTTACAAATTGTGGGCTTTTTACAAAATTGTGAGCTTTTTACAAAATTGTGGGCTTTTTACAAATTGTGGGATTTTTTTATTCTTAATGCATTTTCTGTAGAATACTAAACATATTTGTCCAAAATTTGAGATGCAAACTGTAGTCTCTACTACGTTTGGAAAATTGGAGGTTTATAAAAGATAAATTGCGAACATAATTGTACCACTATGATAAGAAGCTGTCAGAAGCATTCCTTCTACTTCACAAACGTGGAACTACCTTAAGAATGCTTATGGTTGATATAAATATTAGAGCATGGCAATTAAATGTAGTAGTTATGCTAAAATACTGAATAACAGCTTGAGAGTGCTCTTTAGATACTGTACGAATGCACCAAATTAAAGCTGTACCATTACTAAAGATAAATGGCCAAAAATAGTCAATTTTGATATCGTGAAGTTATGTCTTTCTCGGTAGAAAACTGGGGATAGGATGGAAAATATGAGAGAACTAAGTTCCAAGGACTAAAAAACCAAGGCCCACATAGTTCTGCCTTGAATCAGAGACAAAACAAAGCTGCCCAAAAAAGTGTTTGAGAGAACCCATTGAAGCTCCTATATATAGCAGAGTCAAAATTTTCCTATTGAACAAGTTTGTATAGTCAAAGCCACAGCAAGATCAGATAGCCACGATCCTAAATGAGAACCAAAGCCAAAGCTAAGATAGATCCACGTTTAGCAGAACAAGACAGCCATAGCAAAGGATTTGACCACAGAACCAGATCATGAGAGATAGCAAGATTCTTGCTTCCACTGTGGAAATGTAGAAACTGTACAAGGGCTTTGCTTCCAGCAGATTTCATTGTGACAGTAATTGCTATGGTGTTGTAAGCGCTCATTAGTAGAATATTAAAGCCATTCTGGAATTCTTTTAACCTGGAGAGGGTTTTCTGTGGTTATAAATCCTCATGTTCAAATTCCATTGTCGATTGGTTGTGTTTGATATTATGTTTTTACTGTCCGTAGTTGAATTTTCACACAGAAAATTATCAGTCTAAAGCAGAGCAATTTTGCGATGTTTCTTTTGCTTCCTATTGTGAAGTATTTCGCTCAGAACTCTACTCGTTGTAACAGAGGTCTTGGGCATAGAACAGGGGACTTGGGTTTTTTGGAATCAAACTTCAGGTTAAGATGCTCATCTGAAGAATGGCACAATGATCCTTAGCATGGAGTTGGGAGTACCAATTTGAAGTGCAGGTAGGGCATTGTACAATAGACCAGTTAGATTTCTGGACCCTAATACAAAAGTTTCTTCTTCTTTCAAAACATGTTTCTCGTTTTCTGTAACCAATGTGGGTCCTGTTCTTGTTTCAATTGGGGATGGATTAGCATTTTTTATTGCTCCAGATGATCACACTCTGGGTAGCCCTGGAGGCTATTTGGGGGTGATGAGTCCAATAGGTCTCAATGAACTGTTGCCCTCGCCGGGGAATACTATTGTAGTGGAATTTGATACTATTTTGGATGTTGAATTCCACGATCCTAATGGAAACCAGTACCTTCAGCTCCAGTACCTGTTCACAAAAGAGGGTGCCATAGTCATTCATGCATGCAGAGAGGGTGAATTGCAGGCATTGCAACAGGAGGTGTTTTTGTTGTTGCATTGGCCACTAGATTGTTTGTCTGGTTCTGTTACAAGCACAGAGTATTGAAAAGGACAGACAAATTTAGTTCAGATATTGTGAAATTGCCTTAGAAATTCACCTACAAAGAGCTCAGCAATGCTACGAAAGACTTTTTTTGAATGTGATTGATAATCGATAATTGCAAGCAAGGGTAATCCCCTTGTGAAACCCAAATTTCTGAGCATTTTCTAAAACCTGATGACAGAGTCATTGTAATGAACAAGTGCCTAGGTCCATATTACGTCCAAATCTAACAAGCACCAAGATATATAAAAAAAATCCATAGTATCTAAGAACTAAGAAGAAGAGGCAGAAAATGTATTCTACTTACCTGTTCGAATAGTGGTTGGGGTTTACCACGACAAAAATTTGGCAGAGCCCATGTAGCATTTCTTATCATTGAAATTCTGGCAGTATCATTCAACTGGGCAAGCACCTGCCTCAGAGCTCCATGACTGAGGACAAGATCCCTAAATGTTGCAGAGTCTCCAGCAATATTTCCCAAAGCCCAAATAGCCTTACATGAACACCAGTTGAACTCAAAGTTGGGTACTAGTTTTTTAAATAAAATTTCAAAATTACAGACATATAAAGATAGTTGGGAAGAATAATTTTATGCCTCTAAAATAAATGTGCTACCTGTTCTCAAACATTATCATTCCCAGAGGTAAGAAGTTCCACAAATATAGGCAGTGCCCCGTAATCAATTACAACCTTTGTATTCTTATAGGCTCCAAAAAAACCCAAATAGGGTCAACCCTACTATAGGAGGAAGGGCCTGCAGTAAGAAATTACCATTTTGCAAGAGCTGAGGGAAAATGTTGTTCTGCAAGAGCTGAGGGTGAATGCTGAGGGAAAATGTTGTTCTGCAGGAGTTGAGGGTGAATGCTCGTGTGATATCAGACGTTAATGTATTTTTTTTCTTAAATCATTTTTATGTAGCGCGCATTTGATTTTTGCATTTCTAGTACAAGTGACAAACAAATTTCTACAAGAGGTTGAAATTTTTACTAGAATAGCCATGAAAGACTAATTAAAATGGCTTAAAATGCAAGTGGAACTTCAAAATAAATGTAATTGAAGGTTATCTCCAGTAAATTTTTGCAAAAGTGCTTACATTATTTAAGTTATCTAGGATAATTTTTTGTATTACACAATCAAAATTAAATAATGAAATATTTGGGTAGTCTTATTGTTTCAAATTAGGACACAATTTTCAAATGGTGATGAAATTTCATGTGATGATTAACTGACAATATTCTCCTTTCCTATCCTTGAAAAACTATACAAGGTTCCCTGTTGCCACATGAAACCCTAACTCATGTAGCTGCATAGGACTAGTCCTCAATTTTTCCCGTCATAAGCCATTTTGCATGTATTTGACGATTAAAATTTGTGGATTCCCGTTTTCCATGAGGTGCTAGGAAGGATAGAAGACTTAATTTTGACGTTTGAAATTTTTTCAAAAATGTTCTTACGCCCTTTAATTTCCACTTACCAATAATTTTGCAACACTAGTCCTCTTCGCAATTGCAAGGCTGTACTCAAAAAGTAAGGAAAGTTACTTTTTTGGCTCACTCAAAATTAAAAATTTAATAAAGGAATTACCACTTATCATTATTGATATTTTAAAATTAGAATCAATTTAGTTTTCCCCTTCCTATTACAGAAAGTTCACAAATCCTTTATTTTACATAAAACACCAAAGAAAGAATAAAGCACGTTGCCTTGTAAACTTCCAAGGTTGTGATTAGTGAAGCAGTGAAAAAGTACGGCTATAGCACTAAAAAATTAGAATGCCAATCTGCCCCAACATGAAGTAGTGTTAATATAGCTGGTGGCTTGGCTTGATGGTCAAACAGTGAATTACACAAGAACAAAATAAAAGCTTTAGGCATCTAGTTCCTTACACTCGCACTCTCAAGGCATTCAGACTTAGGCTGAGCTCAAGATTGGCTCCGAGGAAACTAGATTGGCTCATTAACCTGCCATATTTTAATTTCATAAGGTATGTTCGAAGTTTGAACTGCTAGGGTAATTTATTATTGTGAAATCATAGTTCTAAATTATCGCTTATTCTGTGAGCAATGTAATCTATTAATTGTAAGTAGATTCATTAAAAAAGTTCAAACTGATTTTAGCATGAATGATGACAATTTATATATTAATTGGTTTTTAAGAGTATTTGTATTATGTAGGAGCACTGGAAAGAAAAATCAAGACTTCATTTTCTGTTTTCCTTATTTTATTGGGATGAAGTGGAGAAAATTGAATATGAATAGTGAGTTAATTTTAAGATCAATGGGCCAAGGCCATACATCAACATTGACCATAGTGAGGAAGTATAAAAGCATGGATATTCATGCAAGTATAGTTATTAATGTAAGATCAAAGTTAACTCTTAGCTTCACTAAAGAAATAGAAGGCAAAGATCTAGCAACAACTGAAACTCACGTGAAAAAGTAGATGAAAAATGTACAATCATCCAATGGAGAGGTAATCTATAATTATCCAATAAGACTCTTAGCTATGCCTTGAGACTAAACTAATTCTCAATATTTTTGAATAATCATCCATTGGAATTTAGTAGGAAAACCATAGTAAATCATTGTCTAATGGCCATTCAAAAATATATAGAAAATAATTTTGTTGGTTGTTTTTCAATAGGTGGACCATGATGGGACCATTGAGAAGGTGGGGGTGTTTTTTTAATCATGGAAGTGAGGTTTAGTAGATTGATAGTCAAGTTACCTTTCCCTATAAATTTTCTCGATCAAGTTATTCATTCATTGAACTTTGATTCATTCTTACTGTTTTGATACACAATCCAATCCAGTTGAGTCCTGAGTCTTCATTGAGAATGGCTTTCATAGGTTGTCAAGAAAGAGGTTATCATGCACATGCACTCTTCTTTTCTTGGTATCTTTGTAACTATGTTCAGCCTGAGTTCTATATTTTTAAATTATCATAATAGTTCGTGATTATTAGGCTTTTATTTTTTCTTTTAAGAATTTTAATTTAATTATTATTAATCATTAAATTTAAAATATATATATATATTAAACTTTCAATGGTACATCAACTTTCATACATGAGAAAATAGATACTGACAAATGGTACATCATGGCCTGATTAATTTCGCTCAACAATTTCAAATGGTATAACATTTAGTCAACAGTAATCATTAATTTCTGCACACAGAGACTAATTTCTCTAGAAGCCTGAGATTTCTTTGGCTTCTTATTCTTATAACTACATAGACATAATTAATAGAGAGATTGAGGACAAAAAAAAATCTAACGTTTAGTCTCCACTACTCAACATGATTTTGTGAGAAATAATACATAGATTTATTTCTCTGAGTGCCTTAGTGTTCTTTGGCTCATTATTTTAATCACAACAACAATAAAAAATGCACTGAGGATCTGTTCTTAGTTCGATTATGCAATTTTTATAAGACAGATTATGCAATATTAATAATAAACATAAATTTATTGCAATTTAGGGAAATCTCATTCATGTTTTTTTCTTTATATTGGAAGGTCACTTTCTTTTTGAAGTAATTTTTAGTAGATCATAGTATATATTGAGGAAATATTAGTTTGACAAGAATCAATTATTTCTCTTGAAACTTTAGGTATTAAAAGTCCATGACACAGATATATCACACCAAAATCCAAAGAAAATGGAAGAGCGTTCAATTTTTTTAATCAAATTTTTATTGGTGAAGGGTTAATTTATTAAGAGAACGTCATTAATGAAGTGCAAAATTTTAAACGTAACATTTATTGACTAGAAAAATAATGACCAAAACATCAAAACGAATTGTGTGATGGGTAAAGAGAAATCCAAATTCCAACCCTACCTGCCACCTATTGGTGAGTGGAGGTTATTCACTTTTCATTTACAGCTTACCAGGTTACTCATGTTACCAATATTTTCACATGGCTCACATTTAGGTGAATACTTATTTTACTTCTTATTTATAAAGAAAAATTGGTAGATAATTTTATTATTTGAAATCTATAACAAATCCAAGCAACAAAATTACAACAAATAGAAAATTATGCAAAAAATTCACCAGGGCACTAATGTGTGGATACCCTATCATTTCTTAGATCCTCATAACTTACCAACACCTACTATATTGGTATACACATAATATGGCATTTACCTGAAGTATTTCATATGTATCTAGAAGTAAATAAGTTGTATGAAAATTGTTATGGAAGATATAAGATGTGTATTATAGTTTATATTTCATTTTTTCTTAAGTAGCATGCATGTGCGGTTCATATAGTGACTACAATTACCAAATATATTTCAGTGAAGATGTGAAGATGATCTCTCATTAGGTCCTAATTACTTAAAGCATCATTAATTAGCTTTTCAAATGAATAAAATATGTTAACAAATTAGTAAAAACTAGGAAAACAAATCATGCTTTAAAAAAATATGGCACAATGAGTCACACTCTGAGATTTATTTAATTACTCATCAAGTGTTGCTACAACATATATATGATCACCATTACCATAGAAATGGGACATGTGACCATAATTTTGGTTTCACCAATGACATTCCACATCATGAGCATTGTTTAGGGTTGATTATGTTGATTTTTTTTAAACAAATCATTTATACATTTTATGGAAATTATGACACAATTTATAATCACATTACAAGATCATGATGTATGGATATTGCTTATCATTTCTTAGATACTCACATTACCAACACCTAATATATTGATATACACATCATATGGAATTTACCCCTAGGATGCCACATGTATCCTAAAACAAATTAGTTGTATGGCAATTGTTGATGCAGGGGCATTAGGCTCAAAACAACCTTTGTCCATAAATAAATGTAAAGGGGGGTCTCATTTTTTATTTCCTCATGTATTTATTCATAGTTGAGTTATTTTTAGTTAATTAGAGAAGAAAATGTAATTTCCTGAATGATTAATGGGCACCTGAAGAGATAGTCAGTTTCAAAAGTTAAGCTAATTTTAGGAGTCTGTCTCTATCTGTCAGAGGGTTAGTCTCAGAGTTAGAGATATGAAGAGTTTTGAGCGTTAGAGGAGTTGAGTCAATTGAGGGTTTGTATAAAAATAAGCCTTATAGGCATAATAAGGCAGACCTGCATAGAGAACCGCATAGGCTACGTAGGACTGTCGTAGAGACAGAGTAGAGGAGAAGTGCCAAGTAATTCGAAGATCTGGTCGAGCCAAAGTTGTAAGTACTTCACTGCATAAATGTAGAATTATTTCAATGGTATTGTGCATTTGTCGAGTTAATTATGGCGTGAATGGTTTCTATGTCCCGATAATCAACTGTATAGTAGTCTGGAATACAAACTCGATAATTGTGGTTTAATGGGGTCCTGTATGTTGAAAGAGGAACCGATTCCTTTCCTGAATTACTAGCCTCTGTGTGAGAGGTTCTAGCCTTTCTCGAACCCATTGTAAATTAGTTTAACTCGGTGTAAGAATTTCTGGATGAATAAAGTTGTGTGATAACCCGTGTTAAGCGCCATGACAGTGGATGGTGTGGCATTAGACAGTGGTATGGAAATGTTGTGGTCGAGACTCATGTAATATAGTGGGAAATGCCATGGTAGAGAGTGTCCACAGGTAAAAATTATGGATCTCCCCATAGTGTAATAGAGAATTGTGCTCAAGCCTCCTATTCAAGGTTCGATCAGTGCTACCACATACATAGAATCGGCGTGTGAAGGAACCTCATGGAGTGCGAGTCCTTAATTGAAGAAAAAAAAACTAGTACAGGAAGATGCGAGTCAAAGGAGCAGAGGCAGAGTACAATAAAAGAAATCTCGACGGAACGTGGAAGATAAGAGGCGGAACCGTGACCAAAGTGCATAGTAAAACCACCGTTTGGAAAATTGGCGATATCGCGCAAGTTTGGAAGTGGTAAGCAGAATTGGTGAAAAGGACGTGACATATGTCTCTGTGAGACACATGGCCGAGGGTGGAATTATAAAACTGTTCTCATCGCAGATTAACCCTTGGGCGTGTTCATTACACGAGATTTCGTTGTGTCCGTTGGATCCTCCAAACTGGCGCGATGCTCCATCGACCGTCGGATTGAGAGGTAAATTACTGTGGAGCCAAGAATGGTTTATGTATGACCGTTGAGTTATAGACCAAATTTGAGATTTTTTATGATCTTTGATGATTGGCAGAGATTATAATAAGGAGGACTGTATAATTATGTGAATGGTCATGCATTTGGTTGAAACGAAGTGACGGAGTTTGAATTGACAAGGTCGACATACATTAAACATCATGGTTGAAATACGAGAGGGTCGAGCAGTTGATACATTCGAATATCAATTCGAATATGTAAAATGAGTGAGCCCAAGGTTTTGGGGTTTAATTCCTAAGTGGCTTGTATTTATTGGGGTATATATTAATGAGAGTAGGCTAGTCATTATATTCAGGGTGTGTAAAAAGTGGTTAAATGTTGATAGGTATGATGGGGATTAGACCATAGAACATGGGGACTTATAGTATGGTTTAGAACCATCAAGTGAAGAAGTTCCGCATGCGAGAAGGCATAGCATAGGCCTTGTTAGCAACCTATAACATAGGAGTCATAATTTTGACTTGACTATTGGTAATTTTGTAAATTTGTACATACTTTGCCTTCTGCAAGTTGTATTCACATATTTTGTAAAAAACATAAAAATCAAAATAAAAATCAAAAATCAAAAAGAGGGTAAAAAAGTCATAAAGAACAATCAAAGGACTTAGAAAAAATAAGATACCCCAAAGAAAAAAATGAATAAAACATGAAAGTGAGCAAGCATAAATGCCACTACTTTTTACTTTTTGACTATGGCAGAGTGTCAATAAATGCCACTAGTCCATGATGAGTTAAATAGTTCAATATTAACTTGTCATTGTTTCAATTTCCTTTGTTGTAGAGAGAGAATAATGAGTTGTTAGACAGTTTAATCCTAACAATTCAGTAGTTAGGTAGAGAAATAAAGTGAATCCAACAATTTAATCTGGATTCATGGATGAAATAAGTGTAGAATTAGATATTTTTACTTGCTTTCAGAAAGAATAAATGCTATGAAGGTTGCTAGCTTAAATTCACCTACTACAAAGGAAGAAAAAAATGTTAGCATGGTAAGATGGGTAGGTAGAAGAAGGTGAAAAGTCTCAATGTAAATATCATTCATCATGGGCTGCAAAATAACTAACTTTCCCTTCCAATAGCCATGAAACATTCTAGACTATTAGTCAGAAAGGCTCAAGGCATTTCCCTGACTTTTGTTGGGACCAGACCCAAGGCTCTATGACTGATCAGTTGAAAGTGTGAAATGTCTATATTAATCCCTAAATCACATCATTTACCATTCATGCACTCATTTCCCCTGAAAAATCCTATTTAAAACTTCATTTTTACTTAAAGATACTCTAATCCTCATTTGATTAACTTCCGATATCATTTCAAAGAATAAAGCCCTCAAAATCACATTTTATCCTAAGTCTAAGTGATGAAGTTATTATAATGCAAATTTGCTTTTTAATCTTCACTTTCTTAGTTATATATATGTGTTTTTGAATATACATTGTCCCCTTGTCATATTAACTCTAACTTATGTATTAACTCCCTACAATTGACCTTTTCCTATTATATAACTCCTTTTATAAATAAATCCCAAAAACCCACTTATTATAACTTAAGCCAAAGTATTTTATTCCCACATGCTTAAATAAAACCCCCCTTATAACCCCTTTGGCTAAAAGTTTATCCATATATTTAATCCCACCCCTATGGTAATTAAGTTTTCTTGATTTGATTTACCATATAAATAAAATATATGAAGAAAAAGTTTAAAACATATGTTATATATGTTTTAAATAAAAAATCACCCAAAGTTTCATCTAAACTAAACTTCAATAAAAATGACCCTTTCCCTCGTATATTTTCTGCCCCAAGTCCCTTAACCTAAGGTTAGAACCTTAACCTTACCTTTTCCCCGCATACATTATGCCTAAATCACAGACCCTAACCACAGTTAGAAGCCTTGGTAATTGTTTCGAACACTTGATTTTCCAATAAGAATAAATCATTTATGTATATATGACTAAACCAAACCTTCTCTCGTCGGATTCATTTTTAACCGTCTGATCCCTAGAATCCATTTGATCCTACGGTAATACACTTGTGTGAAAGTTTTTAATACATTTATCTCTCCCCATCGTGTAAAATTCCGACCGTCCGATCTATCCTTCATCTCCCAAGATCAATGGCCCAAAGTGAACTCGATAACTTACCTTTTCCTTGCACCTTTCCTTTTGATCGTGGCTGTTCGCTCGTTGAATCCAGATCCAATGACGCTAATACATTTTCGCGCTCATAAAGTAATCATTTGATGTTTTGGCAAAGCCGCATGAAATGGGTGGTTTTTCCAAACCACCCCACGCTTACGTATCACCACCATGTTGTATCGCGTTCGAAAAGCTAATTTCCGCTTACCACCATTTACCCGCGTGAATAACACTGGCAGTTTCCCTAAACCTCACCCGTTAAACCCGAGTTTAATGCCATTTAACTATGGTTATACCATCGTTTAATACATTAAAATTATATTTTTCATTCAAATTTTCACCTTTTCGCGTTAAATCTGTAAAAACATTGCAGAACCGTTTTTCCTCAAAATCACGCCGTTTGAACCCTGAGAAACTTTGCAGAGCCATTTTCAATTTACCAGTACCATTTTTCGATGCCCATTGCCCTGAATTTCCATTACAAAGTACTACATTGTCCTCTGCAAAGCCATTTTCAAAAAATTGAAGACTGAGCACCTCTATAACGTCTTCAACCAAATTCCGCTGGTTCTCCATGTAATTTTCTTCAAACTTGCCCTCTGAGATTTCAAAATTCCTAGCGATTTCAAATAATTACCAAAGTTACTGCAAAAAAGTGTCCATTTTTCAGGGGAAACTCTGTCAAAATTTCCCTGGAATCCCTAATTGCCCTTTCTCGCAATTTTTTCCATACCCTGGTCCATTTTTCTATTGAAATCGATTTTAAATACATGTTCTGAGCTTTAAATTCCTTGCATTTCCTAAAAACCCTACTCAGAAACCCCATTTTCAGTATAAATTCACCAAGAAACCCCTCTTTCTCGTAAAGGAACTTAGAAAACCGTTTAAGCTTGCTTCGTTAATATTAAAAATGACCAAGAAACAGGTAACCTGCAAGAATGGAGGCCCAAAATCTCAAAAGAAGTCATCTGCAAAGATTCCTCAGACTAAGTCCTTCAAAATCGACAAACCAACTCTTGCACTCACCGATCTGGACTATAGAATACTAGACCCTAATGTAGAATTTAACCTGCTTGATGTCTATAATTGGTGTTATTCAGTGGAAAAGGGTGACAAAGATATTCCAATTTCAGAATCCAATCTGCCTAGATAAATTGTCCCTCTCACTCATTCTGTTCCTGACTTTATCAGATTATGCCAAGCCTATTATATGCTAGAACAAAGATGTATTGTAAACAAAGAAAAAGAGATCATGTTTTACATCACTGAAGAGTCGATAAATTCCATGCTGCAAATGAATCATGACCCAAATTCTGCTTCCCTATCAATAGAAGATTTAACCCAACTATATCTTGTCTTGGATTTCAATACTAGATTCAAAATATACCAAACTTTTTGTCCAAATCAAGTTGATATTCCTAAGTTAAATCCTCCTTTCAACACCTTTGATTTCCCAAATGAGACTAGACAGATTGTCTCAATGCTCTCCTTCATACTAGGATACACCAATGATGAATTCACTGATGTGGCTATCCTAGGTTTTCTGTCAACTCTAAGCCCTGGTCAATCACCATCCATTCAGTTCAATTTTGCAAGATTTATTTCTGAAAGTATGCATTATCAGTTATCTAGATTATCAGAAGAAGGAGTTTTTAGATACTCCTCTCATCTACTCCACCTCTTCCTATAATATCAAATAGATAAGTTTCAAATTGAATGTCAGAAAGTGGATGCAGAAGGAAAAGTTCTATTAGTATTATTTTGGTCATCTATTCTAAGGAATTGGAACAGAGAGTATAGTTTTACAGATTTCAATGACTCATTTATAGCCCCTACTATGTATCTCTTGGAAAAAGAGGAGATCCCTAGGATCAATGATGAGACAAGAATAATTCTGCAGTTATCAAAGAGTTACAAAACTGGAGATTGGTATTTATATAAAAATTATACAGAAATCAGAGTGTATGGCTCATCCCTGGCCCCATATAAGCTACCCAGATTTGTTACTACAAGAATATTTGCTTTAGAATATCTGAGACAACTATTGAATGTAGATGAAATCAACTTCATAGCTTCCAGGAAAAAGACCCAATTTAAGCTGAAAAATCAAATTGGGCCATTCAATGTGAATAACAGAGAAGCTTCCAATGAGATAAATGTCAAACTTAAAGAGTATAAGTTCCCATGTAGTTTTACATGGAATTATGACCCACAAGGTATTTTGAGTACAATAAGGGTAAAATGTAAGTTGCCTGTTTACTTGCATTATCCTAAGCCCCATATTGAAAGATATATAAATAAAATTGTATGGGAGCCAAACACCCTATTTGATGATGATTCACAGGCAGTACAAGTAATACAGGTAGACAATGGCAAAGGAAAATAGATTGAACAGACACAGGTGGCTTCTACAAGCAAAGATACTGATAATGTACATAAAAGAGACAGAGAAGGAGATAGTTTCATAGCTGAGACTATTGAGGACAAAAAATTCAGAATTCCTTATAGTAAAAGAAGCAAGTTAACAGAAGAAGAAAAGGATAAGGCTATAAATATTGAAACAGATGATGAAGCAACAAGAATAGTCATTGAAACATTAAAAGATATTCAAAATGTAAAAATTGGAACACCACAAAAAGACACAGTCATGAAGGAAAACCAGGCTACTGTTGATTTGCCTCCTTCTCAGGAAACTGACAATACAGAGTTAGAGATTCATATCAGATTTAGACAGATTAAAGAGAAGAATGAAGAGATCAAGAATCAAGCTTATTCTAGATTTCTTAAGGAAAAGCCTGGAAACAAAGGCAGGCTTCTTTCAGCATTTGATTATTCATCCAATAAATTGGTAATGTCATTCTTGAAGCCTACAGTGGCTGAGCCAAAATCAGTGGAAGATTATTCCAAAACAGATTTTGAAGTGGATGCAGATGCCATTCATGAATTAGATCAAATTGAATTTCATAGGAGAAATATTGAAATGCTATATTCCAAAATTGTCATAAAACTATGAAATCAATTAGGCTTGAGAAAATAGTGCTCAACCTCCAAAATCAAATGAAGTTGGACAAAGCCTCACTGTATGCTAATAATTTAAGAATAAAAGCACTAGAAGATATAGTGATTGAAGCAGGGGGTGACTCAACCAATATTGAAGGGGAAAAAGTCTTAATTAAACATGAAAATGAGGATATAGCTGCTCTTAGAAAACAGATGAAGTTGCCTCAGAGTGAAAACTCTCAAGAAAAATAAATTCTACAGCAAAAAACAGAGAATGATGAATTAAAGCAGCTTGTACATCAAATGACAGATCAGATAAAAACAATGGAAAGTCAAACAAAAGCTCTAATGAAAGAGAATGAAGAACTAAGAAAAGCACAACCAATGTTCATTCCTACAGTGATCCCCACTGTAAACACTGCTATACCATCTACTTTGGTAGAACACTTGGCACCGAAAGGAGTATTGGCAACTGCAGTGGCAATTACTTCCCAGGAAATCTCTGCCTCTTCTTCTTCATCCTCACAGATCAGCACACTACAATACCAAGCAGCCATGATCAAAGCCATGGAGGACATATCTATTAAAGATAAAGAGAATCTTAGTTTGAAAGGAATTATTAAAATTTTAGAAAATTCCAAAAATGATGCCTTGATTACTTCTAAAGGACATGAACAAAGGGCCGATCGACTACAAGAACATGTAAAGATTCTGCAAGAACAAGTAAATCTTACAGATCAAGTGGCCTATATAAAAAATCATTTATGGACCAAAATTATAGAAGACATTCATTCTCAATGGCCTTCAATTTGGATTATTTATGAACAGAGGGAGTTACTTAAAGTTGCTAGTGCAGAGATTGACAAGACTAAGAGGGAAATTAACAATAAACTAGCCCAAGCAATCCAACTCATATATTTTTTAAACAGTAAAAACAGGGAAGAGTTGGAAGAATTGAAAATTGTTGATAGAACAGAAGCCATTCTTCAAATCAAAAAGGTCCTGAACAAAAGAAACATAATAAGTAATCAAAAGGACCGGTGTAAAGACATGAATGTATCCATCTCAAGATTTTTATCCAAATACAAAACATTGTCAGAAGCAGGTTTGCCTGATATTCACGCATTGAATTAAAAGTTAATGCCTCAGAAAGATTATGATCTAAAAATCAGAAATCATGTAAAAGAGTAAGCCAGAAAACCACTGCCTCAAGGATCACCAACAGGCAAAATACTTCTTCAGTATTTTGAAAATATGTTCTTTTTAGATAATGAGATCAGGCATATGTTCACTATCAAGCCTAAATTTTCCAAGTATACAGAGGCAGATGAAAGTTACAAAAAATTGAAGACTATGAAGATCCCCTCTGCAGAAAAGTGGCAAGAATTCACAGATCTGCTGTGAATTTAATGGATAAAAAATAGGAAAATCACTTGGAAATTCATTTTTTACTGTTACCTCAAATGGTAAAAATACAGGGTTAAAGTGTATCAGTAGGTGAAAGAGTATCAGTGAAAATAAAGTTATTGTTGGTTCCTTTTTAATTACCACAGCAAAATAGCTCAAATCGGATGAATAAAGAGTATCAGCATTGAAAGTTAGAGGAAAGTAAAGTTCTTCAACCACTTTCCATGATAAGATGCACCTAATGCCATCAGTACACACAACACAACAACAATCAGTTCAAATTAGAATAATCAGTTCTATTTTTGCTTGTAAAAAGGTAACAGCTTGCAAGCTGTTTTACAGTTGTCCCTCTTTTTAAGTTTTCTTTCCTATTTTTTATTAAAACATTATCTCAATTCCTGAGATATTTTGTAAACAGTTTTTTGTATAAATACTTCACAATTCGAAGTATTCAGTGTGAATAAAATTTCTCAAGACAACTATAGTCTTATTTTCTGGTTATATTGAAGTTGGTGAGTCAATTAGCGAAAGCAGCAGACTGGAAAGAGATCAGAGACATCATAGCTAAGGATTCTCGTGGTGACAAGATAAGTCTCATTTCTTTCCTTGTTTTCAGTGTATTTCTTTAAAGTTTACATTCATTCATATTATGTTTTTCTAGTCTATAATGATCAACTAAGGAAAAATTAAACAGGATTAGTGATAATAAGCTCCCTGTTTCGAAACTTGTTGGCATTTTAATGTTTTCAACTTGATAACAGGACCATAGAATTCTTAATTGCTCTAGGTCCCAGTTAGATGCCCTTCTTCAATCTTCTTATCTGTAGCTTAAGGATTCTTAAGTGCCCTTTTGCTCAGATTCCATCCACTCCATCAAATCAAGCCTATACATAGCCTTAGAAGGTCTTCTATCTTGCCCTTAGCACATTTGCATCTCTGAGCCTTATTTCTTAGTTCTGCTTGCCTAGAGAGTTGACTCCATTGCCCAATATTCTGGTAGATCCTTCTGGTTTACCTTGAAATCTCTTTATTCCCACCAATATTTTAAAATCAAACCCAAATGCACAATCATAGCTAGCCTAATATCTGTTACTAAAACAAAGCTAAATCATACGGAGAGATCCCTCTCTGGAGTTCAAGAAGGCTAGATCTTGAATTCCCAAAGCGGTTCTTGGTTACCCTTAGTGTTCTTAACTACAAAAATCCCCATCCCACAACCTAATAATTACTAGGGTGATAACAAGCCTTTGGGGTATTATGATCTTTGGAGGAAACTCCCACAGCTAGAAGAGTTGACAGAGAAAATTGGATCGAGTACAAAGGTGTGGCAGGTGGTTTTTACTCTACACCAATTGTTATGGTGCATATATGATGTGTATTACAGTTTATCTTATAATTTTGTTGAAGTAGCATACAACAATTTACATAGTGATATGAGAACCACTCTCTAGAGTATACATCGATTTTGTACACATGGCTTTTCAGTTGCTTTTTAATATATATCATTGGTGATGCTCACATGATTATATAATGAACCATTAAGTTGAACTATGAAATTATTTCTCACAACACACACACACATATTGATGAATTAATAATTTTTCTCATATAATTTTTTTAATCTATTTTGAAAAAAAATAAAAATTATATATAATTATTTCTAAGAAGAACAAGAGAGAATTCCTTACCATATCTTCGTAAAACATATAATAGCAAGAAAATTAATCTATTGAAATTTCATTTCCAAACATATTCATGGAGTAAAATGAAGATTAAAGGAGATATTCATGGATTTACCTATAACATCACCTCATAATTAAGAATGTAAATGTACAATATTGATGATACATAGGTTAGGAGAAAATTAATCTATTGAAATTTAATTTCCAAACATATTCATGGAGTAAAATGAGGATTAAAAAGAGATATTTATGAATTTACTTATAACATCACCTAATAAAAGTGTAAATGTACAATATTGATAAAATTTATTTATATATGATAAATAATAAACCTTTATCTCACATGTATCATATAATCTTATAAACAAACAATTGCACCGAGGGTGCAAGGGAACACCGGAAGGAGGAGATGTGAATCATTTTGTGCTATATGAGGGGTAAAATGTGTAATAACTAAAGGAGCTGAATATTTTGTTCGTTTGTGACGATATGGAATATTGGATTTTATTTTTAATAAAAATAATAATTATTAATTTTAATTTATTTAATTCAATTTTTATTTAATTTAATTTTATTTATTTATTTTATTTTTATGTTTTAATTAAAAAATTTATTTTATTTGTATTTTTAATTTTATCTTTATTTTATTTTATTTCTATTTATTTATTTATTTTATCGAAATAGTGCTGAGTATTATTGGGAGCTTCTTGTCAAAGGCTCAACCTATGGTCTCAACCATAGTCAATTTGATTTCCCTTTTACACAAATGGTTATAAAACCATGCACCCAAGGTATACTGCTTGTGCGGGAGTGCTTTACCTTCACTATATGGTTATGAGCCCATACATATATAGTAAATCTACATATATCATTTAACCCGACATTCACCTTGTACTTACGGTCCACCAAGCTTTCGCCTTCAACTATGCAAATTTATATATATATTGGCCTAACGCATATACCATTTCTTGAAATTTAATCATACCATTCAACTTCATAAGCTTCGATTGTGATTAACCCCGAACCCTATATAATATTACTCGGCCCCACATATATTTCATATGGGAGCTAACTCCGCAAACGCATTGATATAGGCCTACCACCTTTACGTTTTCGATTTGAATTAAAATTACGGCATATAAACGAATGCTTGGGCCCACGTTCATATAAACGCACCTTGCTTAAACGTCGAGCGGATCCAACGACCCATATGGCGTCGCTCGCCAAGTGTTAATCGGACGATCACTGAGCAATTTCACATTTTATTTCTCACCGAGCGTTAATGCTCAAAAATAACGCAAAACTTGCGATTTTGAAAATCTTCTTAGGGACACGTGGCATTTTCTTTATGGTATCGCGTTTTTTATTTCAATACATCTTACCACTAGTGGACCTGCGCGAAAGCCATAATCCATTCCCGATTACCACCTTTACTGTTTATGCATTGCGGTTTCGTTTCATCTCCGCTTCGAGGTTCCGCTTTAAAGTTTCAATGCCAATTAACTCTGGTTTCTTCCTTGTCCATAGAGATCAAGCTACGCCATCGATCATCCACTTAACAAACCAACGTTTGTTACTTCAAACAGGCGGGGAGTAAGCTTTAGGAAAATTCCGTCATCCTTTAATAGACAGAGCGCGGTTATACTTGCTCTTTTAACAGGGCCTTATTCAATCTTTCTCAATTTCTTATGCAGAATGCACACACAATCCCTTGTTGGAATATTTGAAAATTCCATAACAATAAATGGAGAATAAAACTCCCCTCTTCAACACAGAGAAAATATTAAAAATTTCTTCACTGGAGACAGAGTTCAAAACTTTGAAAAAATTCTATTCCATTCATTAACTCAAAAACAAACTATTACAAATCTTCCTCTGCTAGAGGAATTACAAAATGGTGACTGCTGCTATGACACAGTGCACACAAATACTTCACTGTTTCACTCAGAAACACACTCTGTCTCTATTCAAAAAAATGAAACACACTGCTGTGCTATTCAAAAAACTTTTACAACACTCTGTTGTGCAATCCTCAAAACTTTTAAACTGTCTAATGTATATGCTTTAAAATAACATAATACGCCCTTTTTCCTTTTACATTAGCCTTCGGTCTATTTTAAAACACATGCTATTACATATAATAACAAAACAAAAAATTATTAAACCAAACCTATTTAAAGTATTCGGGGCCCACATTACAAATGCCCAAAGTGAAATATTTGCGCATATGTTATATATGAGCCAATGGTTTAAAGAACTATCAGGTGATGAAACAAAACTTATAAAAAAATATTAATAAAACTATATCATACGTCTGGACTTCAAAAAAAATAAACCCGATTTCAATCACAAATTCGCATTCCAAAATAGCCTGTTGATGTCACCCTAATTTGTGACGTGAAAACTTCATAGAATACGCCATATAAAAATTCGGGTCCGTTTTTTGGCTTTGCGTACAGAGGAAAACTGTGACGCGAAAATCAAATTAATTCCACCCTATAATGTTTCAGGTCCGGAATTCCACAATGCAGACGGGCCAAAAAATAACTCGATCGAATTGCCTGCTTCCATGTGGATGGATGATTTGGTCTGTGGTCTGTGGGACCACATTCTTCTGAATTAAAATCTCATGCGTTTTATATTAAATTTCTCCGTTTCAAAACAATACAGCGCTCCGTTTTTAAGTGTGCAGGGACTATTATTTCAAAACCAAAATTGACTGTTCATTAGTTTTAGAAAGCGACTATTTGACAGAGCCATTCAAACAGATTTAGAAATCAGCCAGAGGACAGGGTAGTTGAAATTAATATTTCAACATCCCTCATTCACTGAGAATACCCTCCTTCGTGCCTTCTTCGCCAGATGTCCATTTCTTCGCCAGGCATCTTCACAACAGTCTTGTTTCCAGAGGATTGCGAGTCTTTCTCGACAGCATAGAATTTCAAGCTATACAATCCATACCTTCACAAATAAAAGACGCAATTAAAGGAGCCTCTCTCATTATTACTATTTTCTCTCCAAATTATGCGCAATCGCAAAGGTGCCTCCATGAACTACTCCTCGCGCTGCTCTGTAAGCCGACCATTTTTGCAAAGGCATATAAGTGTCGTTTATTGCATATAAGTGTCGTTATACTGATGGTGGCCAAAGCGTCGCTATTGCGACGGATGCCTCCAAATGTCGCAATTGCGACACTTATACATTGTGTTGCAATTGCGACGTTTGGAAGTAGTCGTCGCAATAACGATGCTCTAGGGCATAGTGTCGTAATTGCGACGTCTTCTTCCAAACGTCGCAATTGTGATACTGTGTCCAAGTGTCGGTATTATGACACTTTTCTCTAAATGTCGGTATAGCAATGGTTTCGGGTGGGATTGAAAAAGTTTGGGGAAATTTCCGACATTTGGTCAAAAGTGTCGGAACCAAGTGTCGGAATTTCCCTCAAATGTACTAGTGCCTCTTGGTGTTCTCGCTAGTTTACCTATTATGTTAGAAGTAAAAACAGTTAACATTAAGGTTGAATTTGTTGACGCCAAGCTCAATTACAATCTTCTACTCGGTTGCAGTTAGACTCATGCCATGACGTGTGTCCCTTCCACTCTCTTTCTTATTCTTCGATTCCCGCATGAAGGAAAGATCATCACCGTCGATCAGTTGACCTTTTTCACTTCTTCATCTTCCGAGAGAAATGTTCCATATGTATATCATATTCCTATGCCTTATGAGAGTATGGGACTAGGCCTTTTCAAATATCTTGTTCTCATGGGTGTTTTTTCTCTTCCTCCACCCAACACTGCTCAGGTTAACATAATCTACAGATCTTCTGATCCGTGGATCATCCCTTCGCCTGAGCAGATTGATTCGTTTGGTGACTCGATGTCATTAAGCCCAATAGAAATTGATTATTTTGAACTTATTTCAGCTCTGATCATGCTCCTTTGAGTGTGTCTCTTGACACATATTCTCAATCCCCTTGGCTCGAAATTTCGGATTCACCCGATCCCTTGAATGAGATATTTCCAACTTATGAGGCCATTGTGGAAAATATGTCTCTGGAGGATCCCCCTTGGGATGATAGTCATCATCATTCCTCTTTCATTTATGGCCTTGGGGCCATGTCTACTTGTCTTGAGAAGTTTTCTTCCCAAGTTCCTTCTCAGTCACTTCAAATGCCCATCCTGGCACATGAACTCTTTACAGAGGGTAGCTTGGGAAAAATTACACAAAAGATGCCTATTGACATATCCGTTAAATAGGGGTTTTTCGAGAACTTCCACATTGGGGTGACCTCTTCTCCTGATGAGATCGAGGTCTATACTAGTCTCTTCCATGATTTTCCCAACGTTTTTGCTTGGTCTTAAGGAGAAATGCTCGGCATCAATCCAAGTATAGTGGTGCATGGGATTCCTACTTATCCTGGTGCAAATCTTGTTCGCCAACGTCTTCGTCCCGTGCACCCTAGAAAGGTAGCCGTAATTAAGGGAGAAGTTGAAAAGCTTCTTAAAGATGATTTTATTTATCTGATTCCCTTGACATAATGGGTTTCTAATATTGTTCCTATGGATAAAAAGCAAGGTATTATTCGTGTCTATGTTGATTACCGTGATATCAATTGATCTTCCCTAAGAATAACTATCCCACTCCTTTTATTGACTAGATCATTGATAATGCGCTGGAAGTGAGATCTTTTTCCTTATGGATGAGTTTTTTGGGTACAACCAGATCAATATTCTTCCAGCCGATCAACATAATACCACTTTGATCTATCCTTTGGGTACCTTCACCTATAATAAGCTCCCTTTTGGTCTTAAGAATTTTGGGGCTACGTTTCAAAGATAAATTTCATACACTTTTCATGATATCAAGCGCATTGTTCAACCTTACTTGGATGACCTTTTGGCTCATTTTGCTAATGGTAAAGACCACCCAGATCATCTCCGTCAAATATTTCTTCGATGTAGACGCTATAACATTTAGTTCAATCCACATAAGTGTGTCTTGTACATTGATTCTAGTAGACTCTTAGGGTTTATCATCTCTAAAGATGGAATTTGTCTTGATCCCCTCACAGTTGAAGCTATTGTTAATCTCCCCTCCCCTTCCTCTTTACATCAGTTGCAGAGTCTGCAAGGGAAAGCTAATTTACTACGTCGTTTTATACCTAACTATGATGAAATTACCAAAAGCTTCATGTGATTACTTAAGCAGGGCGTCCCGTTCCTTTGGGATGAGATCACCCAAAAATCCTTCGATGCAATGAAGACATTTCTTGTCAATGTGCCTCTATTATGTCCTGCCAATTTTCATCATGACTACTCCTTCTATTTGGCTACCGTTTTTAGCACTATCACCATGGTTCTGGTGCAAGACGACGATGATGGTGATGAGCATGTCATTTATTTCTTGAGCCGCAATCTTCTCGATATCGAAACATGTTATGCACATGTCGATAAATTGGCGTTGGTTGTTGTTCAAGTTGTCCAACGTTTTTTCCATTATATTCTGCTTCACACAATAACCGTGATTTCTGATTGTAGCCCTATGACTTACATATTGACTCATCAATTGCTAGGGGGGAAATACTCAAAGTGGATTTTTATCCTCCAAGAGTTTGATTTGGATTTCGCTACCACCAAATCGAAGAAATCATTGGTTTTTTCCGATTTTATTTTCTCTCTCCATTTCGATTTTGCTCCATCTGGTTCTGAGGAACACATTTCGAATGATACCCTTTTTCTCATTAGCACCCTTGATTTTTGGTACGATGATATCATTATATATATTCAGACTTCTACCTTCTGATATGAGTTGATGAAGGATGCAAGTCAATGCATTCGTCATCATTCGCAACCTTATCGCGTAATCAGAGATACTCTCTACCGCATCGGAGTTGATTATGTTCTACGTCGGTGTTTGACTTTTGAGGAGGCTAAAAAAGTACTCAATGATTTCCACTCTGGTGCCTGTGGTGGTCACATTTCTAGATATGCTACTGCACAGAAGATTCTTCGTGCTGGATATTTCTGGCCTACCATCTTTAAAGATTGCATTGTTGTTTTCCGCAAGTGTTACGATTGTCAGATTTACCAGTGCAAGATGTGTGCGCCACCTGCACATATACATCCTGTCACTACCGTTGGTCCCTTTGTGAAGTGTGGCATATATTTTATGACGTGTAACCCTCACTCGGCTGGGGGGCATGCTTATATTATCGTAGCCATCGACTACTTCACAAAATGGGCCAAAGCAATGCCTACACTTACAACTGATGGTAAGACAGCTGCACAATTCCTGTTCAATCATGTCATTACCAGGTTTGGTGTCCCTCAAGCCATTGTTACCAATCATGGTTCTAATTTTCTTCATTACATGATGGCTGAGATGACTTCCAAGTTGGGTCTGCGTCGCGACAGTTGAATGCCTTACTTCCCTCAGGCCAATGGCCAAGTTGAAGCCGTGAACAAAGTTTTAGTCACTATGTTTCAACGTACGATTGGGATGCACAAGTCCAACTGTCATATCATGTTGTTTTCAGCTCTTTGGTCTTACCAAACCTCAATGAAGGATGTGATTCACTCCATTCCAACTTGTCTATGGTTTGGAAGCTACCCTTCTGATTGAATGTGAAATCCCTTCTCTCAAGATAGATGTTGAATTGCTTCCTAATACTTCGACAGAAGAAGAGCGTCTTATATATTTAGAGAGGCTTGATGAAACTCGCCGCTTTTCTACTCTTGTCATAGAAGCACAGAAAAAGTGGGTCAAAGCTCATTTTGACCAGTCAGTTTCCCCTCATTCCTTTGTAGAAGGAGAACTCATCCTCTTGCATGACCAAGCTCATGATAAGCTGGGGGAAGGAAAATTCCAACCCTGTGGCATGGGCCTTATATCGTTAAGCGCATTTTGCAGAACGAGGCTTATGAGCTAATTTATTATGAAGTTTATACGTTGCATCAGCCCAGAAATGGGCTATATCTCAAAAAATATTATGCATGAGTCTCTCATGCATGTTCTTTTGTACATAGGTGTTTTTCATTTTAGTGCATTTTTTGGCTTGGTGTGCTTTGTGAGCGTTTTTCCTGCTTATTGTGCAGATGTCTGTCACTCCTTATGTTGGTTTCACAGATGGTGCCTCCTGCAGTACCTAGAACCTGTCTTCTATATCTTGGGTGATTTATAATCATAATGGTGAGTTGATAAACCTTCAAGGTATTTTTCTAGGACGAACCACAAAAAATGTTGTTGAATATAGTGTCATCATTGAACTCTTAACCGAGGCCATTGATCTTGACATTCATGCATTAATAATTAACCTAGACTCTTAGTTTGTTGTTCTTCAGCTTAATGGGCATTATTCTGTTAGAAATCATCAAATATTAAGGTTGTATTTGCGTGTTCGTTTATTAGAAAGTAATTTTGATTACATCACATATCAACATATTCCTAGATGAATGAATGCGTTAACTGATACAGTAGCCAATATTGTATTAGATAGAAATTTGTGTAATTTGTAAACATCATCATCACATAATAAGATTCATAGAAGAAAATAGGCATATATATATATATATATATCTATATATATATATATATATATATATATATATATATATATATATATATATATATATATATATATATATATATATATCGAGTGTTTGCATCCATGTGCATCATAAGTTCAAAAAATATGTATGTTTTGGTTACATCCTGAGACATCATGTCTCTCAAAAAATATGCAGAAATAAAATCCTATGTGTCTAGTTGGCATGATGCTCATGCTAGCATGTCACTTCCCACACAAGCCACCTCAATAAGCAGTGAACAAAATTCGACACCCCCACAGTGTGTCTCTAGTATGCACAAGGAACATCGTCAAATCTCGCATAATCTAGAATTCTACTGGTGATTCCCTCCAGGTTGCGTATGATTTCCTCCTCCTCGTTTCCCTCACCCTGAGGGGCCACATCAAAATCACGAGGAACCCTTCGTGCTATTGGAGACATTCCTACAGGTCTTTCTGGGCCAACATCTACAAATACATGGATTAACATCAAAACTTATATAATCAAAAAAATCATAATACTCATCAAAAACATAAAATGAGTCTTACCCACTGCTTCATCCCAATCCTCTCCTACTGGGAGTGGAAGAACCAGATCACCTGTAAAGTTCGTGCATGAATAGGGCCAGTCCTCCACGACAATAAGTTGTCGACGGAGCCAGTCAAATAATTCTGGTCTCCAGGACATCTGTTGACCACCTCATGACATAGGAATCAAAGCCGCCCAATGGACCATCCATGGCTCTTGGGCTGGTGGTGTCAGAACTACCACTTCCTATAATTGAAATATTGGTAACCATTCTAGGATCAATGGTACCAAGATGGACCCATAGCCAAACTGTTTCAGCTTGTCATTCTTGCATTTCGTCAGTTCACGTTTCATATTGATTGTTATTGCCTTTGCCCAGTTGTAGAGAGTTGGTTCCATACAATCTACGGAAAGAAGTAACTATGTTTTTGTGGCCTCGTGTGGAGCTTGAGATCCAGTAGCTCATGTGATGGTGTGTAGCACTACTTTTAGTACCAAATTGGGAATGGTTTGGATATCCACCTTCCTGCTCTTTGATCCTTTCCTTGCCCCTCAACACACTCTATCAATGACCATGCTGATGTTTTCCATCATGGATCAGGTGCCTGTCAGGATTGTTATTGCCCCCCTCCATGATAATCCAGTTATGAAGTAAACATCTAAGACCTCAATCTCTAGTTCCTGATCATGAATTATGAATATTTCCCGATCAATGTCCCATACACTGATCAAGTATTGTAATAGCTCCAGTTGAGCTTAGGGACATGGTGCCATGAAGAATTTTTTAAGCCCGCAGTCCCTAAGAACATCCATGCATCTTACATTGCCCAAGGCTTGCTCATCTTCTTCACCATGTTCTCTTTCCTTCCGTTCAATCATCATTTTGCTTTCACACACCTACAAAAACATCCATGGGACTTTCATTAGTCGAATTATTTGTTTTTGAAGTGTTTAAAATGGGCCTATTAGCTAAATTTATAATCAAAATTTGTGGTCACGGTTGGTGCGACAATTTAAAAAAAAATCACACCAAGTGGCGTGCCCCTGTTTGAATTCATGGCAAGTTGGCGCGAGTTCGTGCCCAAAACCCGCGTCAACTGTCACGCCCTAATTTGAACAAAAATCCCCCACAAATCTGAAAAAATGAATTGTAGGAAATGGAAATTACATAAAAATGAAGGCAAGGACACAAGGTCTCACCTGGAAAATATGGATTTGCGATTGGCCTCCTGGATTGTTCCCTGTCAGCTCCGCAAAATCACAGTGAAAAAAGGGTGAAAATTCTCACAAGAGGTAAAAGTGAAAAGTAATTTATTTTTACTAATTTTAGCATTTTATAAACTTTCTAGAACCTTAATTAGGTTTTTGAGCATATTTTTCGATTATTTTATCTCGGAAAATGGGTTTTACATGTGTTTCTTGTGTAGCAACAGGTCCTCAACATGATGGCAATGAAGTGACGAGTTGTATTTTATTACTTTTTCAGACTCGGTAAAAACATAAAAAAGTCACCCCTTGGACTCATCTTTCAGTTCTTTTCTGACTCTCGAAAATTGAAAAGATTGTCGAGACTCTTGTTGTTTTTAACTCGTTAAAGGCTGCGAAACGACATCTACCCAGTATACATTTACCCCTATTTCCAACTGGGATAGATTACTTACAAAAAAGGAATAACTTAGCCTATCGCGACTAAGAGGTTCTCTCAGATATTAGTTTCTACCTTTTCTGATCTGTGAGACTACCTACGAAAATGGACCTGCTGGAGTTTTCTTTTCTAATTATTTTCAAACTCTCAAAACATGAAAAGAAGTCCAGTTCTTCCTTTGTCAGACTCGTTAAAACTGACATCACATCGGACATTGTCACCATGATGTAATCGAGTTCCTCCTTCCTAGGGCTCGTAAAATGTACTAGGATGGATTTTTCTGAAGGACAAACTTATATGACAAGCATATGATATCCCCTTCAAACTTGTTTCCAAAAATAATTTGGGTAATCACCAGTAATGGTGGGGGAAAATGGAACCATTTCTCAGTCATGTCGGCAGTATGTCGCTCTTGAACATGACACTCTTCTGCATTCGTGTCAGGTTGGGGACATCCCATTTCCCCATTTTTTTCCTCCATGGGTTTGGTTTATCTGTTTTGAACTCTCATATTCTCTTGGCCATGTCATCACGACCTCAGATCCCCTAATGTCAAATACTGCCAAATTCTGGAGTCGTGTCACCAATATGTTCGAGAGAATTTTCCTTCTACAGTTTTCAACCTCTAATCCTTTGTCTAGTCCTGATTCACTATCATCTTATTCCTCTATCTCGTGTCGATGATGTGAATAGTTCACTTCCTATCGACTTCATCTCATTATCCAGGAAGCTGATCTAGAGACTCCCTTCCAGTACCTTGGAGTTTTCATGCCTCAATGGCAAGTTCTTCGAATTCGACGACAAGTCCTCATCATTGACCTTCGATCGAGTGATTCTACGGATGTTTGACGCCATCTCACTGCTCACATTTCACAGATTGTACTATTTGTATGTAATATTCCCAATTAGATATTGCTATTTGGAATATTATAATTGCTCCATTTTGCAGTTAGAAGAATAAAAGGGGTAGGGAGAACCATTAAATCTCTTGAATGGCAATACAACAATCCCAATGTGAAAAGGGGATCATATTAGGAAGGAAAATAAATCCTTCTTGGAGTGAAAGGGGGCAATGCAGGTGAAATATATCTAGTTGACCAAGTCAACAACGCTGCTACAAGAGGAGGGAAGCCAGTAAGGACAGTGCAGTTTTGAAGGAGGAATCTTTTCTAGGAAGTCACCTCATTAATGAGTGGGGTCAGGGGTGAGGAGGCTCACCAAGGATAATAAGAAGTGGATAATAGAAATTAAGGCATTCAATATTCATCTATGTTTGTTATTTTGACTACTTGCATACTTTAGTTTTTTAGCTGTGGTTGCAACACTTTTTAGTGCAAGGGATTCTCATGCAGGAATTCCATCCTCTTCCTTGGATCAGCTTGTTTAAGGGATCAAAGGAGAAGGTTCTGAGCTATATTTACACCATCTAAATTAGGTTCAAGCATTCACCAACATCAACAGTGCAGTCTATTCCAGAAAATATGTCTTTTCTATAGGTGAAGCAGTGGCAGGGTTGAATCCCTTGATTTTGTGCTAGTACTTGAGGAGAAGGTGTCTATTTCTCTCTGGGAAGTCTAATAAGGAGGGACTTTGGAAATTTTATGTATTGATTAGATATTTCATGTTATATTCAGTCATATCAAATACATATTTGCAGTATACTGCATGATTTTCTGCTGTACTACCTTTTATACTTGTATAACGCCGGAAACCCTTGCTGGGTTGTCTTATTTCTTCTATAAAAGAGGCTAAAACTCCATTTCTTGGATCTATGATTAATATAATCTCCATATCTATATTTATTCACCATTTTCTATAGAAACCCTCATTTGAATTATAATGTTTCAGTGTTCAGAAATTATGTTGTTGAAAGTCATGGGATTGGGGTGTTTTTAAGATATATTGAGCTACGAAGATCTATTTAATGTAGCTAGGATGATTTGTTTCTAATGAAATTTGGTATGTGAGGTAAATATAGCATATATAAGAGGATTCAAGTCCTGTTTCATGTTTCCATAGCACAATTTTTTGAATACAATGTTTTCACTGACCATAGTGCAACAATTCCTGAAAAGGAATATTACAGTGGTATCAGAGCTCTGTTCTTAGCTCAGATTTTGGGGATAATATATCTACAGTATGGAGGAGGAATATATTTCAAAACTCCTACTTCATACCATGTAGAACATTTCAAGAGACCTCAAGGAGATGAGGCATAAAGGTGATTCTATAGGGTTTTTCCATGAGACAAACACTAGCACTTCATATGGCATGGAGCATTCAGCTGCACCACAATGCTCTACCATGCCTTCATTCCTATCTAGATAATATAAGGAGGAAACCCTGGGTAATTATTTTGTGGAATATGAATCCCAATCTCAAAGGTTCAAAGAACACTTGAGCTTTTAGGAGTTTTGCCGGATCAAGGATGGGAGGAGAGTTAATCCTCATCAAAATAAGGGAAGTTTTATGTAGGGATAAGACCTGAAACAAAGTATGGGGAGGTTATTCTTACCTACATATGATGGAACACCTAAGTGTATATCCAAGGCTTGGGTGGAGAAGCTGGATTCTTACTTTCAGCTCAACAAGGTTTCTGAAATAGAAGCCATCAAGATAGTTGCGTTGCACTTAGAAGGGGAGGCTCATGAATGGTGGTTTCATGGATCAACCACACTTGGGCATAATCACATCACTTCATACTCAGTCTTTACCAAGATACTAGTAGAAATATTTGATCCAAGAGATCCGGAAGCCCATTTTGTCAAGTTAACCAAGCTCAAACAGGAGGGAGATCTTGAAGACTATATTGCTGAATATTTGCAGCTTTCATTGATGGTATCCAACCTCACTATGAGCAGGAATATGTGCATTTTTGTTGATGGGGTAGCTGAACCAGTGTAGGGATTGGTCAAATCCACTAAACTAACCACTCTTCTTGAAGCTAGGGAGAAAGCTAGAGACTTACAGCACACCTTGCCCAGAGCAAGAACATTACTGCAGCAAGAGACTTCTTCAGGGCCAAAGCAGAAAATCCTTGTCCATGATTTCAAGGAAGAATGTGTTTCAGGGGAGGCACATTATGTTGAGAGCTTCTCCAAGGAATAGGAGGAGGTCAGTGTTGTACCATCCATAGAAGACTTTGCTCCAAGAGGGGGAGCTATTGCAGCGTTAAGAGGGGTCCCAAAATATCTAACCTTGAGGGTAAGAGGTAATATTATGGGGAAAAGAGTGTTTATGCTGATAGATAGTGGATAAACTCATAATTTCATTGATGCATAGCTAGTAAAGAGGAGAGGGATCCACATGGAGGATTTTGAGGGATTCTCAATCCTAGTTCCAGGAGCTAGGACCCTGCAGTGTGCCAAGTATGTTCCGGCACTATCTATTACCATAGGGACCTACACATTAACAAACCACTTCTTTGTGGTTGATATTGCAGACACCAATATCATATTGGGAGTCCAGTGGTTGATCACTCTTGGGAGAGTTACCACTGATTGGAAAACTTTGGAGATGGAATGGACAGAAGGGAAAAGTGGTCAGCATCAGATGATCAAGGGCATAAACACATACCCCCCTCAGATTGTTTCAGCTCACAGAATGGAAGCAGATCTGCAAAGAGGAGATATAGAATAGGCAGTGGAGCTACATCTATCAAAATTAGGGGGCAAATATTCACAAGTGCATTCAGATGTGCAGTCGCTTTTGGATTGCTATTCTACAGTATTTGGAGATATTCCACCAGGAAGGCCTCTTGACCAGGGGTTTGAACACACTATTGAGTTGAAGCAAGGAATCCAAGCAGTAATCACCACTCCTTATAGGAACCCCAGCAACTTTCCTATATTTCATGAACCACATCTTCCATGTTCATTTGAGAAAGTTTTTATTGGTCTTCTTTGACGATATTATTATCTACAATCGCACTTAGGAGGAGCATCTGCAGCATATTGAGACAGTTTTACATATTCTCAAGGAGCAGAAATTCTATGCCAAGCTCTCCAAATGTGAATTTGGCCTCATAGAGATGCTATATTTGGGTCACATCATAGGAGTGGATGGAGTAAGGGTGCATGAGGAGAAGATTCGGGCTGTTAGCACCCAATCTGAACCTCAGGCTGAAAAGGCAGATCAGGGTAACAACTAAACCACGCTCAGCCTTGTAGCTAGCCCTATAAGGACAGGAGAGGGCTCTCTCCCTAGAATAGATATTCAATAAAATGGTAATGAACTGATTTTAGGCTAGGTATATAAATGGGAAAAAGAGTTTTGATGAATAACTGAAATTTCAGGGATGTATGGAACAAAAGGACAGTATGAACTCAAGAATTAAATCAAGGACACAGGGTATTTCATGGGGCAAGGTAGGCAGGAGGTTTAGCAATCAAATTGAAATAAGGTGAAATGAAAAGACTGTTGAGGAGCTGAAAAGGGCATAATACATGGATCCTTTTCAAACAGAAGAAAACACACAGAGTATGAACGGTTTCCCAAGGCAGAGCATATAAAATGGATTCTACCTTTCTACTTGAAAAAATTCAACTGGTAATGTTTATGAATGAATTGTGAAACATAACAAAATACATATGAAACATAAAGGAGAGACATATGCTAAAACTCATACCACATGAATCCCATAAATCAGAGATGCATCACTTTATTAAATCCCTGCCAAACTGTACAAAAGGAGCGCAAAGCTCACTGCCACACTATTCCCCTACTTCTGAGTTTTCAGATCTCAGAATTTCCAGCCTTTTACAAATGATTAGAATTTACAATAAATAGACAGATTTGTGGGAATATAGAATAATAGAAAGAGGAGAAATCATAACTGAAGATGGAAAACCAAGAGCCAATAATCTTTTCGTAAAGGAAGAGCTGCGTTACATAATTTCATTTGAAATTCTCTGATACCCAATGAGGAGGCGAAACCTGTAGCATGGATCATCTCTGCAATGTAACCGAACATGTGACTATTACAATCTGGGTTCTCGGCCTCTAATTGTTCGCTTTCCATTATTTCTTTAAATAAAACTGCCTTTTCTTATATTTTCTTTGGAAAAATGAATTTATGCGTTCGTGAAGGGAGGAATGTATTTAAATGGGAAAGGGAAGGGAAATGGAGGCGGGAAACTTATGAAAATCGTAATCGGGATCAGGAGCGAGCCAGAGATGTTAGCACCCAATCTGAACCTCAGGCTGAAAAGGAAAATCAGGGTAACAACTAAACCACGCTCAGCCTTGTAGCTAGCCCTACAAGGACAGGAGAGGGCTCTCTCTGTAGAATAGATATTCAATAAAATGGTAATGAACTGATTTTAGGCTAGGTATATAAATGGGAAAAAGAGTTTTGATGAATAACTGAAATTTTAGGGATGTATGGAACAAAAGGACAGTATGAACTGAGGAATTAAATCAAGGACACAGGATATTTCATGGGGCAAGGCAGGAAGAAGGTTTAGCAATCAAATTGAAATAAGGTGAAATGAAAAGACTGTTGAGGAGCTGAAAAGGGCATAATACATGGATCCTCTTCAAACAGAAGTAAAACACACAGAGTATGAACGGTTTCCCAAGGCAGAGCATATAAAATGGATTCTACCTTTCTACTTGAAAACATTCAACTGGTAATGTTTATGAATGAATTGTGAAACATAACAAAATACATATGAAACATAAAGGAGAGACATATGCTAAAACTCATACCACATGAATCCCATAAATCAGAGCTGCATCACTTTATTAAATCCCTGCCAAAATGTACAAAAGGAGCGCAAAGCTCACTGCCACACTATTCCCCTACTTCTGAGTTTTCAGATCTCAGACTTTCCAGCCTTTTACAAATGATTAGAATTTACAATAAATAGACAGATTTGTGGGAATATAGAATGATAGAAAGAGGAGAAATCATAACTAAAGATGGAAAACCAAGAGCCAATAATCTTTTCGTAAAGGAAGAGCTGCGTTACATAATTTCATTTGAAATTCTCTGATACCCAATGAGGAGGCGAAACCTGTAGCGTGGATCATCTCTTCAATGTAACCGAAAATGTGACTGTTACAATCTGGGTTCTTGGCCTCTGACTGTTTGCTTTCCATTATTTCTTTAAATAAAACTGCCTTTTCTTATATTTTCTTTGGAAAAATGAATTTATGCGTTCGTGAAGGGAGGAATGTATTTAAATGGGAAAGGGAAGCGAAATGGAGGCAGGAAACTTATGAAAATCTCAATCAGGATCAGGAGCGGGCCAGAGATATGATATAACACAGTAATCGTAATCGCAATATCGGAGTGGAGTGGGAGGGGAGTGACATTACAGATATGCGATGCGATGGGAGGACAGCCTTTGTAATAAACAAATATAACCAAAGTATTGAATTAACAAAGGGCTAGGCATTTTCTTTATGAACGAGCGGAAGTACTGATGGTGGGACCCAAGGACCAATCGCAATAGAAAATCGGGAGGTGGGACGAAGCGGGATGGTGTATACAATCTTTCCGATGCGATGGGGAGGAAATCCCTTTGTATTATAATTCAAAACCAAAATTTCGCATTAACAAAGAACTAGGCCCTTTATATGTGAATTGGGTGGAATTATTATGGTGGGCCCGAGGGATCAATCACAATCGCAATATCGGAGGGGAGGAGTAGCGCAACATATGTGAAATGCCGATGCGATTGGCCCGATTGAATTTAAGCCGTCGGATCGGTGGGGAGAGATCAACGGTGGAGGGATGATCGGGAGAGGTGTTGCGATTGGGTTATCTGAGGGAGAACTTGCGATGGGTCAATCGGAGGAAGATGTGATCGGAGGATCAGAGGGGGGACTTGCGATGGGTGGATTGCATCGCATATTTAACATTTGCGATGGTGTGATCAATCTATCGGGGGATGGATTTGCGATTGAGAAGTTTCTGATTGGCAGAAGACCGTTGGATCAGAAGGGAAAGATCGACGGCTCTGGTGTAATCGGGAGCGATTAATTGGAGGAGCGGATCGGGAGATTATTGTGATTGATCAATCGGAAGGGGTATTATGGGAGTGCCTATTGCGATGGCCCGATTGGTTGTGAGCCATCGGATCGGCGGGAGCAATCAACGGTCAGATCTGCATCGGAGGTTTCGATTGGCGGCATATACAATCGGGCAATCGCATCGGAAGTTATGGCATGAGTCAATCGGAGTGCATGTTATAGATGTTGTGATTGCGATGGAGGGCAGGATATATATATATGGACTTTCAAAATGTTTACCATAAGGTTTTTCAACGGGAATGGAGGGGAAGTGGTTATGGGGAAGGACTTTGAAATATGAAGTTCTTTATTATAAAGTCCTAAGGCATGGAGGGGAAGTGGTTGGGTAATAAAAAGGGATTTATAATGTGATATTATAATCGGAGGGGGGAAAAGGGATTTATAAAGGAATATTAAATTTTAATAACATAGAGTTTAAAGGGAAAAATGGGGAAATAAGGGTTATATGAGGGTACAAGGGGTTTTACTTCACTTAGGCATAAAATTCAATCCGGAAATCAGTTTTGAGAGTGTAGTATACCGTTGGAAAGCTCTTTCTGGGCTCTTTCTGATGGATCTACTTTGAAGATTCTCTGGTGCTAAACAGGCTGTGAAAAACTTCTCTGAAGGGCATGGTGAAGATTTTGTCAGAGATAACAGCTTCTGAATTGTGACTGAAAGGAAAAGCATTATGTTTTCACCTCAAAACATGGTTTTGAGGTGAAACTTACATCAAGCCGAATAAATGTCTTCTTTGATCGCCCTGGTGCTGTGACTTTGCATTTATTGACTTCCTCATGACTTTGCTGATCTTTATTGACACTTGACTCATCGATTTAACCATGGTGAGACCTTAGAGACTAATGAGACCCATCCTATGACCTACTGATACGATTTTGAGAATGAAAGTGACTAATCACTGAAGACCATAGGGAGGAAAATCAACAAGTACCTCATGAGGGGAAACTGATAAAAAATTACTACCATCAATGAATCCATGACCTAGCGGAATGGTGAAATTGATTATTATGGGACTCCTAATATGCAAATGCAAAAGAGCATTTTTGATCACTGATGGAAGTACGACTAGACTGACACTAACATTGGCTCCAATGGGGATGGTAGCTCCTCTGGAGGTGCCAAGAACACCGTAGACCAAGTAGCCTTATCCATTGGGCATGGAGTCAAAACAAAAATGTTGAAAACTGACACGAGTGCAAACTGAAAGAGAAAAACTGACTCAAGAGTGACTCAAAACTAACTAAGACAACACTCAACACTTGAAGCTTGATGGCCGTACATGACCACATGTTTTTCTTACAAGACAGTGGACCATCAGGCTATATCAAAATGCCAATGTAACCAATCAAGCAGATGCCTCCTTGATTGATTCTCCTGATCATATCTTCCAGTCAACCATAAATACTTGCAACGGGGCATCCAAAAAAATAGTTGACCTTGATCTCCTTCATCACTGAATACTGCAATAATCACCTTCACTGCTGACTGCAACAGATTTGCCATCGGATCCTGAAAAACATAAAGATTTACCTCCTGCTGAAGAGACAAGGTGTATTTTTCTTTTGATTCTGATCTTTCTTCACAATGTACTTCAGTAAGAGTATGTTCTTGGTCTTCAAAAAATTCTGAACAAGCAGATGAGCAGATTTCCTCTTGAAAAAACATTTCAAAACATGAGACATAGGAAGAAGAATCTGAATGGCAGTCCTGAATGTTCTGATCTTCTGTAGTCTGAATATATTGTTGGTCATGTTCATATGATATGATAGCCAAATTATCATGTTTCTCATTACATTCATCAATCATGAGAAAAGAAACTTCAGGTGATTCTTGAAACCCAACACTATCATCTTTATCATCTACCGACGATTCACCCAAGGGAGCTTTTTCACTTACTTGAAAAAAGATTTCATCTTGTGTTGCATAAAATGACTGGATTACCTCATCATGAAGGCTCTGTTCTAGTGAAATGAGAACATTTGGATCCATAAATGTGTCTTCTGCATTCCAGATGATCTCAACAACAGAGTTCAGCACAAGGTATTCTTGGTCATCACAATCTGAATCTGGATCTGAAATGGCTGATTTGACATTATCACAATCTGCAATTGAAACTTGACCTCTCTGCATGATGTTTTATTCTATAGGAAGATCTGGAACAAAACTTTCTATTTCATCATTTTCAACCATATCGACCTCTTCAACCTGCTGATCTATAAAGCTGCTTACCAGACTGTCATCCTTTTCAGAAGAGAAAGAAGGTCCACCATCACCTTCTTGATCATGTGCACACTGCAGTTCTGCGTTAACTTGAGCTGGAACATGACCGTTCAAAAGTTGATATATCTCGTCTTCAGATAGAGGAGATAATACCTTTTGTTTTCTTTTGCTCAAACAGTGATTGTCTTCATTGATTTCAAGTGAAGGAGTATACATATTTTCCTCATACTGCTGATCCATTTCATGTAATTCCTGTTGACTGTCAAGATGAAAAATTCCTTCATCTTCCACCACACTAAAATCTTGATCCTGCTGCAAATTTTCATGATCGTCTTTATGCTGCTGAAATGGATTTTCATATAGGGCTTCCATAATCTCTTCATCCATGAAATTATTATCTTCATAATATTTCTCAAGGCTTTCAATAAAAGTAGAATCATGTTTGCAACAGTCATGAACTAAATTTAATGATGGATAAGATGCTTGATATCTTTCAATGAACAGGGCATGAAAATCCTTTAAACAGTAAATACAGGACGGCGGAAAATTTTCATACCAAGATTGGGCTTCACCTTCCAGAGTGGCCAGGAATATCTTCATCAAGCAATATTCAGGAAAATCCACCTTCAACTTGCGAATATGCATGTGAAATCTAACCAGATGTAAAGCAGCATCGTTCTTACCATCATCGTTAAATGCAGGCAGATTCCTTGACCAATCTACCTTCATAATTTTATTTGGAAAGCCTGGAATGTGATCTTAGCTCATGGGAGCGTATCTCCTTGCAACTCGATCCATCTTGGAAATTTTAAAACTACTGATCTCCCTGCAGTGGAGTCACCATGAAGGATTTGGTTTACTGGATATTTCAGTGAATGGAGTCGCCAGGTGAATGTTTTCAGCCTTTATATGCATCTGATTGTTGTTCACCATCAAAATTCAGATCTAAACTTTTTCATCCTTTACCGGGGAGGATATGCTTTACTTTTTCAAATAAATGTTCCCCAGTGGAGTCGCCAGAGATGTTAGCACCCAATCTGAACCTCAGGCTGAAAAAGGCAAATCAGGGTAACAACTAAACCACGCTCAGCCTTGTAGCTAGCCCTACAAGGACAGGAAAGGGCTCTCTCCGTAAAATAGATATCCAATAAAACAATAATGAAACTGATTTTAGGCTAGGTATATAAATGGGAAAAAGAGTTTTGATGGATAACTGAAATTTCAAGGATGTATGGAACAAAAGGACAGTATGAATTGAGGAATTAAATTAGGATACATGATGTTTCATGGGGCAAGATAGGCAAGAGATTTAGCAATCAATTTTGAAATAAGGTGGGGTGGAAAGACTGTTGAGAAAGCTGAAAAGGGCATACTAAATGAATCCTTTTCAAACATAAGAAAATAAACAGAGTATGAATGATTCCCCAAGGCAGAGCATATAAAATGGATTCTACCTTTCTAACTTGAAAACATTCAACTGGAAATGTTAATGAATGAATGGTGAAACATAACAATGTACATATGAAACATAAAGGAGAAACATATGCTAAAACTCATACCACATGAATCCCATAAATCAGAGCTGCATCTCTTATTAATTCCTGTCAAACTGTACAATGTAGCGCAGAGATGTTTTTTCCACACTATTCCCCCCGAACTCAGATCTCTTTCAAATGATTTTCAGTTACAATAAATAGAAAAAATTCGTGGGAATATAGATCGACAGAAAGGGGAGTTGTTTCAATTGAAATCATGAAGATTGGAAAAAGAGCCATCCATCTGTCCTAAGAAGGAGCAACGTTACATTTTTCCACTTGAATTTGCTGATAATCAATGAAGAGGTGAAACCTGTAGCGTAAATCCCTTTGAATCGTAACTGAAGACGTGACTGTTACAGTTTTGTCTCTCGGCCCCTGATGTTTCGATTTCCTTTAGTTCTTCATTTCCTGGCCTTTAATAGAATGCTGATAAATATATATTTATGCTTTTTCGTGAAGGGAAAATGCGTTTAAATGGGAAAAGGGAAGGGAAATGGAGGCGGGACCCATATGGAAATCGCAATCGCAAATCAGGCGGAAGAGGGATATACAGTGGAGAAATGAAATCGCAATCGGGATCGGAGGAGAGCGGGGAGATATATACAAAAAACAATAATCGCAATCGGAAACGGAGTGGGGCAGGCGGAGTGATATATATATATATATGAAATAATGGTGGAATCGCGATTGGAATCGGAGCGGGACGGAGTGACATATCACATATATGAAACGCCGATGCGATTGGGGGAAAACCCTTTGTATTATAATTCAAACCAAAATTTCGCGTTAACAAGGAGAAAGACCCCTTTATTATATGAATGGGCAGAAGTACTGGTGGTGGGACCCAATGGTCAATCGCAATCGCAACATCGGAGGGGAGTGGAGTGCAACA